>JARFJB010002359.1:227500-707500 GCA_036346205.1 Vesta saturnalis
TCAATTTTTAACAGTCGGGTCCTTGCCTGAATAATATAAAATCTAAAACAACCCAAAACAAATTAGCATACAGTTTATAACGCCATCATTGCTATAATTTAAGGTGTGGACATCTCATGGTAAATTTGAAATTTGCAACAGTTTATAAAGGATCTTCTGGTATAATTTACAAGCGAACAAGTTACTTAATTTAACAAATACATAAATATACCCTAAAGCTCCATAAAACAAAAACACCAAGAAAATCCGAAAACACCTAAAACATGTAAAAATTAGTAAACCAAGAATGAAAAAAACACTAGCAAAAATACAAACCTGCAAAAAATAAAAGTAGTATTAAAGTAAACAAAACACAAAACATGCAAGTCTAAAACATGCGTTAATCAAAATCAACAGACAAAACTAACGAAGGTCTCGCTCTTTTTTAATGGGTTTATTCACAGCTTTACCCGTTCTTGAAAAATAAAAACAGAATTAATGGTTAGTTCAAATAACAATTCCTTTGGTTTTAATTTTTCCAAGGTTAAATTACCCCTTGTTTCTATTTCAAAGCTGTATTTACGCCGTGTGTGTGTGTGTGTGTGTGTGTGTGTGTGTGTGTGTGTGTGTGTGTTTGTGTGGTGTGTGTGGGGGGCTGTGGCGGGTGAGCGTGTGCGTGTCGTGTGCGTGTGCGTGTGCGTGTGCGTGGGTGGCGTGTGCGTATGCGTGTGCGTGTGTGTGTGTGTGTGTGTGTGTGTGTGTGTGTGTGTGTATGTGTGTGTGGGTGTGAGTGTGTATGATCAAATCTGGATTTCTCAGCATCTTGAGAATTTCCTTCACTATGGAAATTAGGTAATGATCAACCTATTCCCGAAAAATGCGATAAGGCCCATCCCTCTAACTAACGACCAATTGGTTTTGAGCAGAGTTATTCTAGAGGCGATCTTCTCTCATATGTGCATCCGAGTTTGGGACAATACATTAGAATGATCCGGTCCATACTAGATTTTGAAACTGATTTTTTTTAATCGTCGGTGATTCAAAAATGTTTCAAGTGGACCACCCTCACGACATGCTTTTGAATTTCATCATCAATCGAAGAGGCATATTAGTATTACTTAGTGTACTTATCTAATGTCAATTATTACATCACGTTTTATGATCTTTATTAGCATAAAATATATAGCTGCGATTGTAAGTATGTTCATTTATTGTAGTAAGACACTGAGGTCTAATAAACAAATTATATAGAAAGGGCTAACCGACCATTGCCTGATAGTATGCTAATCTGAGGCAAAATATTTTAACTGCATTTGAAATTACCTGTTAATGTTCTGTAAAGATTTAGTAACCTGGTAAAGCATTCAATAGTACCTTGGTGCTTCAATCTATTTCTAGGCAAACAGACCATAAAAAATGGTACTTCCAGTTCAAAGTGGGGAGTACTCGACCATCCAAGACTAAAGAAAACACTTAGAGTTTGTGAGGTTGAAAAAACGGAAACATATTGGACATACGTAGAACAAGACTACCTTGTACACCGTTGGTTTAAAATAAGGGGCTTTTAATTTTTAGTAGAAGCGACAACAGTGCATCACAGTAATCATGCTCTATCCAACAAACATATTCTTGGATAGAGCATGATTACTAATGTAAACTCCCCGATTTTCATCAATCACTTTATAAATAACTGAGATAATTGAGAGTGTCTAAACTTTCGGAACACACTGTATATATATATATATATATATATTCCTAGAAATAATTTTACATATTCAGAATATCTTTGGGGAAAAGAACCAACAAGTATAATTTGAGCAGTTATTGACATAAATTTAATATTTTACAATGTTTTTCTTTAATCTAATTCTTTAAAAAAAACTGATGAAAGATGTAATCTAAAACGTCGTTTTTAAAGATTTATTAAAAAATTTTGGCATACGAAAATTTATGGAATGGAGAAGAAATACAAAAATAAAATCTTTTTCTGAAAGTGTACTTTTAGTATCTAAACGAAAACTTTAAAGGGTCTACAGGCACAATATTCAATGTTGAAACTATCAAAAAAAATAACAATAATATATCCACGTAAAAAAATTCTTTTTTTGAAAAAAGTCCGACAATTACGTCCCCAAAAATGAACATATTGACCAAACCAATTACAAATTTTTAAACAAAACTAAGAAAAAACTATTTTTTTTCTCTGCTTTTTCCTTGAATTAAAAGCTTTTTGTAATTAGTGGGGTTTGTAGTAGATAAAAAAAATTGGATAATTATTAAACATTCTATTTCAAATTCTGCTAGATAGGTATATTATTTAAACAAAACTTTTAGAGAAAGGTTCAGTGGTGCAGTGGATGTTCCCCTTCAAATTGGTTTCTTTTTAAATAAAATTTTTCCATTTTTTTTTTGGTTGGTGGCTATTGGCGTGGTCATGTCGTAGAGAAATTGTGGAAATTAAAATCGATAATTTAGAGGATTTAAATTGCACTGGTGAAATTTAAATCAAAAAAAAAGCCAAGAACGTCCACTGTGGGAAATTTTTTATATTTGAAAAAACGTTTTTTAATTACCAGCACGGAATTTGGTAGTATTAAAAAACATTTTTTTTCAAAATTGGAAAATCTCCATCAATATATACACTGCTTGGGTATTAAAAATTTTAGTAAATGCAGGAGGAAATATTAATTGAAGCGCCATGGAATCAATCCAGTACCGTGGAAAGGATGGTAATCTATTAAAAATAAAATTAACGTTACTAATAAAATCGTCAATCTGAAAACCACTGAGCTCTACTGAAATGGAGACAGAAAATGGTATATGAATGATCAATAATTTACAATTAATATAACAGAACATTTACTAAAAAGAAAAAGACGTTAGTTTGACCATACAAAATTGTAAATTTTACTATTAAATAATTTTAAATAAATTATTTAACTTTAGAGGTAGGATACTTTAATGTTGTTTTAGTTTGCTAACCATAAAAATAAATATTAAGTTACATTATTTGTATTATTTAAATTTGTGCAGTTGTAGGAAAAGGATAGTGTGCAATATGTGGGAAAAGTACTTTTCTCCACTTGTTGCACAATATACCATTTTATAAAAGATGTACCTTTTTGAAACGTTATATAATATATTTTTCTTAGCAAATTGAGAAATAGTGGAAAAAGTGTGATTTGAAAGAAATTAAAATAAATGTTTTTCCTAGTCTAATGATGCCAATAAATCTTTATTAAAACGACGTTTTTTAGATTACACCTTTCATCAGTTTTTTTTAAAGAATTAGATTAAAGAAAAACATTGTAAAATATTAAATTTATGTCAATAACTGCTCAAATTATACTTGTTGGTTCTTTTCCCCAAAGATATTCTGAATATGTAAAATTATTTCTAGGAATATATATATATATATATATATATATATATATATATATATATATATACAGTGTGTTCCGAAAGTTTAGACACTCTCAATTATCTCAGTTATTTATAAAGTGATTGATGAAAATCGGGGAGTTTACATTATTAATCATGCTCTATCCAAGAATATGTTTGTTGGATAGAAAATTATTTTTTGTCCTTCTACTAAAAATTAAAAGCCCCTTATTTTAAACCAACGGTGTACAAGGTAGTCTTGTTCTTTAAATTAATATGTTTGTTTTTCAACCTCACAAACTCTAAGTGTTTTCTTTAGTCTTGGATGGTCGAGTACTCCCCACTTTGAACTGGAAGTACCATTTTTATGGTCTTTTTAAAATAGATTGAAACCAAGGACTAAATGCTTTGGTTACTTTTGTCATCGAACATTACCAGGTAATTTCAAATGCAGTTAAAATATTTTGCCTCAGATTAGCATACTATCAGGCAATGGTCGGTTAGCCCTTTCTATATAATTTGTTTATTGACCTCAGTGACTACAATAAATGAACTACTTACTCGCATATATTTTATTAATAAAATCATAAAACGTGATGTAATAATTGACAGATAAGTACACTAATACAATATGCCCTTCGATTTGGATGAAATTAAAGAATGTCGGGGTGGTCCAGCATTTTTTGAATCAGACGATTAAAAAATCAGTTTCAAAATCTTATGGACCGGATCATTCTAATGTATTGTCCCAAACTCGGATGCAATAGAAAATCCCTTAGAATAATTTCAAAACCAATTGGTCGTTAAGAGGATCCTTATTTTTTAGGTTGATCATTAAATTTTAAGTGAAGGAAATTCTCAAGATGATGAAAAATTTGATCATACCCAAAAAACAACCAACAAACACACAAAAAACAACAAATAAAAAGGACCAAAACCTCACACACAACAAAGGACTTTTGTATTTGTTCTCGAACACTGTGAATAAAATTAAAAAATACGAGCAATGTTTTTTTGTTTTTTTTTGATTGTTGATTAACCTTTCAAATTGTTTTAGCTTGCTTTTTTTACAATACTACTTTTATTTGTTTGCAGGTTTGCAGTGTTTACTTATTTGCTAGTGTTTTTTTTTCATGTGCTTGGTTGCTATTAGATTTTTACATGTTTTAAATTTTTGTATTTTCTTGGTGTTTTGGGTGTTTTAAGCTTGTTGGGTATATTTATGTATTTTTAAATTAAGTAACCCTTGTAAATAAGAAGATGCTTTTAAAATGCAAATTTAAATTATACCATGAGATGTCCTTTAAAATTAAAAGATGGGTTATAAATTAAACCTTTTTTTTTTTTGTCATTTTAACGAAATATAAAATTTTATCAATCCCTAAAATGTTTGATTATTAAATGTGAAGGGCATCAAAACAAAACGCTTTAGTTTTAAAGTTGCCACGTGTCTAACCATCTTGGCAAAAAGAATGAATGGGCTCCTAAGTCAGGCAGGTCGGAAGACCGCAGAATCGGATGCGTGGTTGTTTTGGAGGTATAGCTCAAAATGATAGTAGTCTTTAATAAAACCGGATATGAGTAACACAGGCTTTAATAAAAGTACTCAACTAGTGTTGAAAGGGAGTAAACCCTGTAAAGCCTGGAACAGGATTTACCAAAAAAAAAAGAAGAAAGGAGGAAGTAAAATGAGTTGACAATTATAAAGTAATTTTTTTTGATATTAAAAGAATAAAATATATATATATATATATATATATATATATATAAATAATATATATATATATATATATATATATATATATATAATTTTAAAATTAAAAGACGGGAAAAGTATACTTTAAAAAATTCAATTAAAAAAAAAAAAAGTAAAATTATGATATGTTCCGGTTTTAAGATCTTACTGTTCGTTCGGAATTTGCTAATTTAACACATAATCCCATTATATTTACTTAAAAAAAAAAAAAGAATTTAATTAATGAACTTGTCCCAAAAAATTAATGTTTTTAAAAAAAAAGAGACAAAAAAATTCATATAAAATTAAATGTTTAACATTTGCAGAGTAATACAGATAATTTAATTTGCAATTGTAGGAGTTAAATCGTTGGTTTAATGAGACAGAAGCTGGAATTAATTAATAAAATGGAAGCTAAAACTGTTTGGGTGGTCATATTAAAGTTGAATTATGAAAATATATATATATATATATATATATATATATATATATATATATATATATATATATATATATATATATATATATATAACGGTTTTAGGTAAAAGGAATTTTTGGTGAACTGCTGGAAGTACCATAAATATATAAATTTAATTAAGAGGTAACAATTTTATTATTTGATTACAAAATAATATCAGTCCATTTATTTTCGTTTAGAAATTCACTAAGAACCTCCGTGTAATTGAAATTTGGAAACACAATCGGTAACCAGGTGATAAAAAAAAAAATATCTGACCTTTATTGTTGAAACTATTACTTATTTGGGCAAACCGGGTACCATTCCAATGATTCAGCCTTCACGTATATGGTCATGTGTGTCAGCAAGGCTCTTACGCCTTCCAGCGGTAACCATGCACTTTGGATGTAACGTAACAAAAATGTAACAGAAAATATAGTAAAAAGCTCGACGTATATAAAAACTAAACGAATAGTACGGAAATGCTAAACGAAGGTAAAATACACTTTCTTGAATTTCTGGACAAGAAAGTTAAAATAAACTATTGTAAATATTGGCTTAATTATTTTACAGTAAAATGTCAAATGTAAAACTTCTTAAGGAAAAAGGCTGCCTTATGTTACAATTGCATTTACATTTGGTTCATCCGTTTTCAGAAATTTAGGAAAACTTAAGGGCTTTTCGTAACTGGTCAAGGTTGTTTTTACAGACAATGCTAACAATAATTATTAATTGTCATTATAAATCATTCATTGTTCAAAAACAATTCATTCATCATTAAAACTTTATTTAATTATTATTTTTAAAGAAAAATTTGTTTATAAAATGAATTATTACACCATTGAAAAAGAAAATTTATTGAATGGCATTACTCTAATTTTAGAAATATCAGATTTGTACTGAGTTATCAAAACCGTTATTTATTTTCCAATTTTCATAATTAATTTGTTTATTTAGAATATCAACTTCTTGTTTATAACAGACTTATTTTATTTGTGCTCCTTTTGTATTTATCCTGAACTTTGGCTTATTAACGTTACCGGTTACGAAAAAAGCCCTTAAGTTTTTCATTTTCTCGAAAACGGATGAACCAAATGTAAATGCAATTGTAACATAAAAGCAGCCTTTTTCCTTTTTACATTTGACATTTACTGTAAAATAATTAGGGGCCAATATTTACAATAGTTTATTTTAAAAGAATTCCTATGTCAAGAAATTCAAGAGACACATGTAAGGAATGTTTTTAATTATGACCGTTCATACATTTACAGGTGACAAACGAGCCATAGTGAACATTCAACAACTTCGATTGAAGTGTCTTTTATGTGAAGAATTAGTATTGAATGCTTTTATATTCAAAGCCTGAAAACAATTTTAATTACCATGAGGTTTCAAACATTGCCACTTAAAGAACGAATGAATAATTTCAATTATATCCACCTTTTAAAAGCGTTAAAGATTTTACTTAATAAAGTATTTTTAAGTGAGAATTTTCCAAAAAAATGATGCTTCAGCATCCAGAACCAGAAACGAAAAATTTTAAAACTCAAACCACCATCAATGGCGTTTTAAAAGGAAGAAAAAAAAATTAACACCTTAAAAATCAATTTTACAAACTTGAGAAAATTTTTATTTAAATCATTGTTGCCAAAGTTAAAATTTTAGAAAATATTTATTTATTATATGTATTTGTTTATTTGATTAAATATCCCAGCTTTCTATTTAACTACTTTATATTAAATGATCAAAATCTAGAGATGTCGCTGAAGGTATTATTTTGACTTATTTGAACTAAATAAGAGATGGGTACAAAAGTTACATACTAATTTAAATGCAATTAGAGATGCGTAAAATTTGCGAAATAGTGAATTAAATTAAAAGAAAAATTTTTTACTTTTTATAAAAATTTAAAAATGACGAACGTTATCAAAAGAAACGTTTTCCAATTAAACACGTAACAAAGTACGCTGTATAATATATTGAGTATACAGAGTGTCCAGAAAGGTGTGGTCAAAACTGCTAGGACGTATAAAGGGGCTCAAAATAACCCTAGTCTTCATTTGATTTTTTTTTCTATCTGTGTTCGTTATGGAGTTATCGGCCTTCAAAGTCAGAAGTTAAAAATTGAATTTCAATGATAATTTTTAAACCGCTCCTTTCATTACCATGAAATTTAGACTCCTTAACTACCTCATAGAAAGGCATTTTTTGATACTTAACTGGAATTCATTGTACATCTATTGTTCAGGTAAAGTCAAAATTAAGCTTCGAACGGTTTCGAAAATACTATTTTATTTAAAACGTAAATTCTAAATAGAAAAAAAATCTGTAAACATTTTGTAAGTGACGTTTATCTGTTGTTATGGAAATGACTGTCATTGTTGATTGTTGATGTAAATCGGTTAATAAAAAATGAAAAAAAGGTAATACCCCTAAAACTGTAGTAGAGATATGGAGGCATTTACTAATGAGGAGTGTGCAGACATGCATTTAATGTATGGTTTGTCAGAAGGAAATGCTTCTTTAGCAGTTCGACTTTATGCCAATCGCTTTCCTAATAGGAGGGTCCCAAATCGAAGAACTTTTATAAGACTTCATAGGAATTTACGAGAAACAGATACTTGATGAAATTAATCTCTATCACAATTAAGTCTCCCTTACTTTACAATGTACTTCGCAGGATTATTTAAAACCAAGCACCATAATGGAAGGTCTAGGCAAGTGCGAACAGTTCGTGCTGAGGAACGGGTACTGGAAACAGTGGAAGCAGATCCTACAAAAAGCACTAGACGTATTACTATGGAAACGAATATCTCAAAATCTACAGTCCACAACATCCTGCGAGAGCAATTATTATATTCCTGTCATCTACAAAAAGGCACGCAATGTCTGAAACGGATTACCCTTCCCGCGTAGCATTTTCGAGGTGGTTTTTGGAAAAACAAGAACAAACACCTGAATTTATTAGCAAAGTACTTTTTACTGATGAAGCCGGATTCAGACGGGATGGAATTATTAATTCTCATAATATGCATATCTGGAGCGACGAGAATCCACACGCCATCATACAAACAAAACATCAAAACAGATTTTTAATAAACGTGTGGATGGGAATAATTAATACCAACTTAGTAGTTGTAGTAATTGACGTTAACAGGGCAAAATATCGCAATTTTTTAGAAGAACATCTAAATTTGTTCCTGGAAGATGTGCAGTTGAACAGTAGACACGGCGTGTGGTTTATGCATGATAGTGCGCCCCCCATTTTAGTAGAAATGCGAGAGAATATCTAAATAACGCATTTCCAGATCAATGGATAGGCCGAGGCAGTCCCGTCTCATGGCCACCTCGGTCTCCCAACCTTAATCCTTTAGATTTTTTCTTGCGGGACCACCTGAAAGGATTGGTTTATTCAGCACCTGTTAATAGCAGAGAAGAACTTTTAAACAGGGTAGTTTCGAGTACAGCAGCCTTCAGTAATTTTAGAAAATGTGTAATGAAACGAGGTGCTCATATTGAACAATTTTCTTAGACATTTAGTGCAATCCCAGTTATTTTTCGTTGCTTTACTTTTATTGTGCTGTTTATAGCAATGTTGAACACATTAGTTAGCCGCTTTAGTGCAAGTTTGCAATAAGTATACCTAACTCAAAAATGCAAGTGTTCAGGAGAAGCAGTTTACTATTTCAATATTTTTTTGTTTCGTATTCATTTTCAAATTCTAATGAACTTAGCAGAATGATAGTACATTTTTTTGTTTGACAATTCGCAATTTCCATGGATTCACTAAAATGCATTTTTCTCGAAAACGGTAAGAGATATCGATTTCGCACAAGAGTACCTTTTGTTGCTAAATGATAGCGGAATGAAACTACTTTAGTAAAATTCCAAAATTGTCAATACTGTCAAAAATTGTGTTAATTTAGAATCTTAATTTTGGCTTTACCTGTACAATAGAGGTACAATGAATTCTAGTTAAGTATCAAAAAATGCCTTTCTATGAGGTAGTTAGGGTGTCTAAATTTAATGGTAATGAAAGAAGCGGTTTAAAAATTATCACTGAAATTCAATTTTTAACTTCTGACTTTGAAGGCCGATAACTCCATAACGAAGACAGATAGGAAAAAAATTTAAATAAAGACTAGGGTTATTTTGAGCCCCTCTGTACGTCCTAGTTTTGACCACACCTTTCTGGACACCCTGTATATTTTTGGAGATTCGAAAAGTTGAATATTACACAAGGTCAAAAATTCCAGCTTAGTGTCTTCTGCAATTACGTATCATCATGCATACATATTGTTATGTATGCATGTTTGCAACAATTATCTACAACTATGACAGTAAATCATAATCGAGACTGTATTAAAAAGACAATGTATATAAAATGTTAAAAAGGAGTGCATCTTCCTTAAAGGAAAGTTGCGCTATTAGTTTACATTTGTCCGTCTTCGTCTCCATCTTCGTTATTCAAACTACTCCTTCAGTTTTGAAGATATCGAGATGTGGTTTGTTGCATTAGATTCTGTATTTTGTGGAGGTTTGCAATTATCAAGGACCTTCAAGAGAGGGAGTAGCGGAAACCGACGAAGGGGTAATTTAAGTTCTCACAAGGAAACCTTTTGACAATTAATTTGGTTCATGGACCACTTATGGACTTTGAGTTTTCTCTGTATGATAGCTTATGCTCTGTAGGATGCACGTGGTAGTTTATAGCCACCCCATCTCCTCTCGCTCCGTTGAAACGAAAATATGTGTAACACACTATTTTAAACTAATTTTGACCGGAGAATGTGAATTTTATGTCGGTCATTCTTTTACCTCTAAACTGCCTCCCCCACGGTCACGCGTCTCCCATCAACGAAAATATTTGTAACACATCAATTTCAAATGCGTATATCTCAGAAAACGAGAGCCGGATGTGGTTATTAAGGAAAGGAAAAGTGATGGGTCTCACCAAACGCCTCCGTCAGTAGGGTCAGAATTTCAAATACGTATATAGGGAAAACTGGTAGGTCTTGGCGAGAAGCATCCGTCGGTGGGGCCAAAATTTTAAATTCAAATATCTCGAGAAGTGAGTGTCGAAAGAGGGTACCCACAAAGGGAAAGTGATAGGTCTCGAGGAGCGTCATCAGTCGATGGGATTTCAACTGCAATTCATGCATTTTCAGTAACCATGTAGTGCTTGTTTAAGTTTTAACAATATTTTATATTTAGCGTAGACGGAAATGAATGCCAGAGTCATTTTTTTGTTAGAAATTACTACTAGTAATGTAATGTAAGAAGGTAATGAAATTAGATAATGCATGAAGAAATAGTAGAATCCACTTCTAGAGGAGAATAAGGGATATAGTACCTACCTAAATACTATCTTATAGATACAGAAGTGTATACAGTCGTGTTCAAATCTGAATTAAAATTAAGTAGAACATGGTTTTTAGAAATTTATAAAGTAGTGATTATAAATGCGCGTTTTATGAAGCAACCAACCTTTTTTAACATAATTGGCATTATCTTCATCATCTATAGTATCAACGTCCTGCCCTGTACAACATTCATTGATAATTGATAAAACGCTTATGATCCTTAATTGTTATTCGTATCTCCTTATAAGTAAACAAAACTGGTAATCTTATTTAAACAATAGTACACAATAAAAATTCATTCATAAACATCTCACTTACAGTTTTTATCACAATTATCATAATTTTCAACATCCACCGGATACAACGTATCAGTTTATAACAGACTTTTATATTTATAACAGATAGCGATAACATTTTTGTCATCCTTTAATAAATTGATGTGAATACATGTTTTTTACTTTTTTACTAAAAACTAGATCATATCGGAACTATAAATAGGTGGTATTGCAACATGTAATAATCAAAGTTATAAAAGCCACTACCTCTATTTTTTCATTCGTAAACGTACCATCGGTTGTCATACAATAAGTAAAAAACTATGCTTTCTCCCTATTGAGATACATATAAGAAACCTTTCTGATGAATAAGAAACAAAATCTTTTCGCAATAATGTTTTTATTTTACTAGAAAACATGGGAACATGTGAAGTCACATAAATAAAATAGCTGTTTAACCATGCCAAATTGCATTCTTATTTAATGCCACACAGTGCTCGTACCCGACTATGACATTGTATTTTTTGTTGTAATAGAGGTGTATTTCATTTTCCTTTGTTTGCGATAACTAAAACTGAATCAAAAATCACTCGTGGATATTGTCACCGGGATAGATCAATGCCTCGTTACACTACCAAACTTTTTTGATACAACCATCGCTTAGATTTCGTTGAGGACTACCACATTTCGTCTTAAACATGGTGGAACCTATTCCTGTAGGTTCATGGCCACAGTTAAACTGTTACAACATATCTACAGACGTAAAAGAAGAAATATGGTAAATGTTTCCTGATGCGGGCCAGAGATGGCGGCATCGTTCACCCTCATCGTAGGTAGATCGTAGAACACATTGAAAACATTAAAAATTATTATTCATTTTATTAAATACATAAATAAAAAGTTTACCTCGAGTAGGATTTGAACCTACCACCTGTACTTTGCTAGAGTACCGCGTTAACCATCTGCGCCATCAAGGTTCAAGCCCCAATCGATGTAAATTTTGTCTTTATGTATGTAGAACTGATGTAAATTCTAAATATAATTTAAAGCATGTTTATGGACAACCCACGTAAATTAATAAGGAAATGTAATACATACGCTGCGTAATGCGGGCTAGCTTTAAAACCAGCATGAAAAAGCAAATTTACTTAATTTAATTAACCAAGGAGTGAGAGAGATGGAAACCTTTTCACACAACTAGAATTAAATTGCGGAAATCAGACGTCGATAGGATAGGCTGACTTAACATGAACGGAGAGATAAAAATACCGACGGGAAATCGAGGACATGAGCGCTTCCAACATGATTCGTGGACGCGCTAAAAAAAATCGAAATGCTATTGCATTCAAATTTGACGTAAATATTTAAGACCTACATGCACATACATATTCAGTAATTTTTTGATTGAATTGTCTAAACTAATAAAATTTGGGAAGCTTGTTTAAGTCGGATGAATCAGATATTTCACTTGAAAAGAGCACCACACACCTTTTTCTGCCGCAGAAACAGATTTACACGCACACACGCACACACACGCACACACGCACACACACAGCACACACCACACACACACACACACACACACACACACACACACACACACAATATATATATATATATATATATATATATATATATATATATATATATATATGTATATATATAAGGAATTGATTTTTACGCTCTTAGCAAGAAGACTGATATCGACAACGGTTTCCAGAGAGACGGCAACCTGAAATTAGGGCATTTGAAAAGCTTTTGGAGCGTTTTGAAAGAACTGGCAATGTGTTATATGAAAAAAATACTAGGGAAAAACGTGCACAGACTGAGGAAAATCAATTAAATGTACTATTAACAGTTACCGAAAATCCATGTATTGGACAACGACCCATTTCTCAGCAGGTTGGTGTTGAACGACGTACGGTACAGCGGATATTGAAGTCTCAAAAAATGCACCCCTATCACATTCAACTACTTCAAGAGTTGGTTCCTGAAGATTATCAAGGACGACTGGAATTTTGTCAATGGGCTCAAAACAAAATAAACCAACAAAGAAATTTTGTTGATATGATTTTATTTACAGATGAGGCCATATTTCACAGAAACGGAAGTGTAAACAGACACAATTTTCATTACTATTCTACCGAAAATCCACATTTTGTAAGATATACTTCTCAAATTAGATGGTCTTTAAATGTTTGGGGAGGTGTTGTCGGTAATCATGTAATTGGACCATATTTTTTTGATCAACGAGTAACAGGGGAAATATACTTAGACTTTCTGCAAAACCATCTACCTAATTTGTTGCGTCAAGTGCCACAGGATACGCAACAAGAAATGTGGTTTCTTCATGATGGGACCCCAGGTACGATAATAACTTTTTTAAATGCTAGATATCCAGAATGTTGGATTGGGATGGGAGGGCCTGTTGCTTGGTCTGCTAGATCCCCAGATCTTACTAAAATGGACTTTAGCATAGTACGTCAAAGAGCAGGTTTATAAAATACCGCCTACAACAAAGGAAGGCATGAAGATTAGGATTAGAAACTGTTTTCAAAACATTAGTGTTGAAATGTGTAGAAATTTAAGCAGCGAATTTGAGAGACGTATTGCATTGTGTATTCAAGAAAGAGGCGGACATTTCGAACAAATTATTGGGTAGTACGTATTTGACGTGTTTCTAGTACTTTTATCTATATAATTAGTTACAGGTTTAGTTACATTAGAGGTGTTAAGTTTATGATTAGGATTATTAGGACATAATTTGTTGAATCAAAAAAATATTGTCTTTACTTTAAGTTCGTTTAATAAAATAATTATTTATATGGGGTTCAATAAATTGTAATATTTCGATCTGAAGTGCTCGATTTTTTTGTTTCGCCGCGCCTCGCCGTCACGGCCAACTAACAACAAAACTTGAAAGCCGTATAGCCTTTTACAATAAAAAAATGTTAAATTGTCATTATTTCAAAACTACAATTTTTGGAATATACACTCTTATACAAAGTCACCCTTATTTTTAATGCTAAATAAGATAGAATTAAAAAAATAGGGGGTTTCCATTAAAAAAATGACTTTATAGGTTTTTTTGAATCTACTTTTTATTGTCCATTTTTGATCACCCTGTATGGATGTATTACAAAAATATCAATAGAGCCCATTAGAGTAGGTCCCCATTTTCAAGGAAACCAACCATAACTAATTGATAAAGGCTTCGTTTAGAAAAGATTTCCACCTATGTTTTTGCCTGCAAACGTCATTTTTAACAAAAAATTTGAAATTTGTCAAAAACGGTTAGACGTAGGTATAGGACATTATACATAAAATGTGTCTAAAATTGTATGTAGAATCTAAATATTTTTTAATCTACATCCTCAGATGTAGATTCCCCTTATAATTCCTCTTGTTACAATATGAGGTTGTACATAAATATACAGAGTATTTAAAGAGCTATGACCATTTTTATATCGAAATCGCTATGAAATAAATACGAAGTATATGGAGAAATCATAAATAAATAATTATTTATTTTACAATAAGGTAAGCAATATGCTCTAGTATTGAAACTAACTGCAATAAAGATCATCGATGAATTTGTATACAGCGTGAGCCAAAAAGGAAAATTACGATTTCCTCAAATTTTTTAAATGCACCCCCCTATATTTTATTTTCTCAAAAATTGTATTTGTTACACCCTTTCATTTGTATGAAGCATTCCCTATACCTAAATTCACTACTTTCCGAGATATCCTTAATTTTCTTCAAATTTTAGTAACAAAATTATTTTTATACAATAAACAATTAAAACATAGCATTAAACATAACAATATGTAATGAAGGTAGACAATTTCTAGATGAATGTTATTTAAACAGGAATATTTCGTATCACAAAATAAGTTTAAACTAATGTCAAAATGTCCACCTACAACGTCTATGCATGTCTGTATTACATTTTCAAATGAGTGGGCTACATTTCTTATCATTTGTATGTAAAAACTATTAAAAGCTTCTCTTATCCTATTTTTCATATCGTCCGGTGTTGTTGACTAGAAGCGTGCAAAGGTAGGCCGTGTTGTTACTATAGATAAAACTTGGGTACATTTCTACCACCCAGAAACAAAGCAGCAATCGATGGAATGGAGACACTCTGGTTCTCCAAGGCCTAAGAAATATCGTGTTCAAAAATCTGCTTGAAAAATTCTTGCTTCAGTTTTTTTTTGGGATTGCCAAGGAGCAATCGTGATTTATTTTCTGGATAACGGTAGAACAATAACTGGGAATTACTATTCGACGTTACTGACCAGAAAAAATTATGGAGAAAAGATGTGGAAAGTTGCCCAAAGGTATTTTGTTTCTTCAGGACATTTCCCCTGCACACAAATCGCATGTTGTTATGCAAACAGTTCGTGATTTAGGGTTCGAATTACTTGGAGTGTTTTAAAAACTTTGATAGAGGAAAAATTCGGAGAAGAGCATGCACGGACAACGTGTCCTGTATGAAACAGATAATTAAAGGAGCTCGGTAAGCTTATCAATACATATTTTATTTATAGACTTAACCAAGACTTACGATTCAATATCTTGGTGTAAATTGTGGGAAGCTCTTCGGAACACAAACATTAACCAAACCTTGATAAAGGTAATTAAGAACCTATATCACCAATCGACATCTAGAATAAACACAGCAAACGAACTGTCAAGACCATTTTATACAACGAAATGGTTACGACAGAGCTGTCCTATACCACCAACTTTATTTAAACTAATACATTAAATATGCGGTAATACAGTGGAATCGAGCATGCCCCGGGATGGGAATACCTTTGAACGATACGATGATTTATACCATACAGTTTACAGACGACCAAATAATAATCGCAGGAGACAAAGAAGATCTACAATACATGACACGTAAGCCAAAAGAGACATATGAAGATTGGGTACTAAATACGAAATAAAAAAAGAAAATACCTATGCATAGAAGACATAATAAGTATTATACACATAGACGATACAGAAAATACATACAACCATGTGAAAAGTATGAATATTTGGGCGTAAAGTTCGACACAAGCGGTACAGATGAAAACGAAATAAGAACGAGAATAACAGAAACAAGGAAAGTAATCGGATGCTTGAACGGCATATTATGGAGTAAAAAGACAACGAAAGCTCTATATCTATAACACAATGACAAAGAGCCATCTAATATACGGATATGAAGCATGGAGAAACAAGAAAAGGATAGAAGCTACAGAAATGGATGCGATGAGAAGATCCGCTCGGATAGGGCTGTTTTTCTCGCGTGACTTGCGCATTGGTGGGTACAGTTTTGACGCGTTCTGTCAGTTATCAATTTCAGTTAACCTAAACCAGAAAGTTAAAACACATTAGAAGTGATTAGAGGTTTTATGGCCTAAATAATATTATGGTAAGTTTAATTACACTTTAAAAGATATTTCGCTAAATAAACAGATTGTTAAATCGCAAATAGATTTAAGATTAAAAGACGTTTTTTCTATATTTTGAACTATTTATTATTTTGTAAACTATTATTCTACAACTTGTAGGATTATTGAATTTTCAACACAGACATTCATCTAATTTTTTTTCAGAAATATGGCTTCCTCATTACCTGTAACAAAAGTACAACTGCTGGAAACAGATGTACCAGGTGCGTCCTTTTCCTTTAAACGATGTATTTTTCACAAATCTTAACACTAATACGACTTTTGAAGTGTGTTCTCAAAAAACAACCTTAACAAATTATAAAAATTTGACTTTCAACTGACAGTTCTGTTTGACATTCTGTACCCGCTTCTGAGCATGCACCAATAAAATTCGCCGAGAAAAACACTACTATATCGAGAATACAGAGAATAAGAAATGAGCAGATCCGTCATTATGAAAGGTTTTGAAAGAAAACAATTAACCTATTAAATATTATAAATAATCTACGTTTCGGTAGTTTGTCTTTACCACCTTTATCAAGATTATAGATATTGATTGACAGTATATGTCAATCCAGTTGATTAGCACTAGATCTTAATATTTGTGCGGGTTGTGGGTACTACTTATTTAAGGTACTGTTTTGGAAACGGTTTAGAGGAGTGTTGGATAGTGTTAGATGGTTATTGTTATTATTTGGGTTAATTTGTCGTATTACAGGTTTTCATATTGGTGATATTCCAGAACCATCATCACGTTTGCTTAAAGCCGAGGGACGTTTCTCATTTTCAATGGCTTCTCTTATAATTCTTTCTTGTGACTTATATGCTGATGCAATTAAATTAATTCTGTTAGAATCAATATTGTATCCAGTTTCAAGGTGATGAGTTGCTAAAGAGTTGGAAGCAGCGTGTTGTTTAATGGCTAATTTGTGTTCTTGTGCTCTCATGCTCAGTTTGTCCGATGTAAGATCTATGACAATTTGTCACACTAATGCGCCACTCTGTATATATATATATATATATATATATATATATATATATATATATATATATATATATATATATATATATATAGGGTGTCCAACGACGAACGACATTGAATGATTATGGAAAAAGTATAAATAGCAAAAATCGGAAATTTGGCTACTTACTAAAGCCGATGGGGGACATTCATCTAAAATACTCTCAAGTTTACAGCACTACCGGTTATACCGGATTTTGCGTCCTCTAGCCGTTTTGGAGATATTCCAAGTTTTCAATAAAAAATGGCAGTTGTATGCCCAACAAAGTTGTCTGTACTGTCCAAACGGCATATTATTTTGCAGTGAAACTGTATTGTAAACAAAGTACTGTTGTAGTTCACTAACAACGCGCAATGACGTATTTGTATACAGGGTGATTGAAAAACAATAATGAATTTGGCACTCAAAAAAATAGAAAAAGTCAATTTTTTTAAACTGGAACCCATACTTTTTGCACCGGATTTGGGTTAAGCACCAGAAATAACTATGATTTTCAATTAAAATGCCTATACCTAAATCTAACCGTTGGTCATTTTATTGGAAAAAAAGATAAACCTATTCTTAACAATGAAAATGTCGTTCACTATGTGAACTTAATAAAAATTAGAAATTAAAAGAATATCATTTCATTAAATGCTCGAAATTGCGCCCTTGAACTTCATGATATTTTTCGCACCTTCGAATCAGTTGCTCGTGGATTTCGGCGCTTATTGAATTTGGACTCAAAGAGCGTTTTGCACTATTTCTATACAGTTTTCCTTGGTTGTTAAAGGAGTGTTGTATACTTCACCCGTAATGGCACCTAATACAAAAAAAATCTAAAACCGACATGTCTGGCGAACGCGGTGGCCATTGAAAAGGTTCGTTATTGCGCTATCCAATGGTCCTCATATGCATGCTGTAGGAAAGTGTTTACAATATGGCCATTGTGAGGCGGTGCACCATTATGTTGGTATAGCACTTGAGTTCTGTCGGCCAGGGGTAAATTATCTAGATATTCTTGTAAATATCGTTCACCTGTAGGAACATAGGACACATTCATTTCTGAATATTTACATTTTGGTAGAACTCTTTCGTCATAGAAACATATCATAACAATTTCATCGTTTTTTACTACGCAATAAATATTAAAACTCCAGTTTTTTTTTGGAAGTTTCGTCACTCCAATAGTGCGAATTATGTCGATTAAGCATGGTTTGCGTCACTCCAATATTGAGAATTACGTCGATTAAGCATGCCATTTTTAGTGAATTTCGCTTCGTCGCTCCACATTATGTTATTAAAAAATCGTACGTTTCCGTAGTGATTAGTAAGTATAAATTCACTAAAAAGTACTCTTCTCGGGAAATCATAGTCTTTTAAATGTTGCCCTAGGGAAAATGCGAAAGGTCACTTTCCGCAATGTATGGCGATTAACATTTTAACACTTCTTGCACAGATTCTTGTAATTCATTAACACTATTATAAGTAAAATAGCTACCATACACTTTATTTTTTATAGTGCCCCACAAAGAAATCCAGAGTTGTGAGTTCGGCTGATCTGGACGACCATCTAATAGGTGTGTTAGTGGCTATTACTCTGTCATTAAAATTTGATAGAACCTAGATATTTTAAAAGTAACTCTAAGTACAGCGTTTCGTTAAAACTGGTTACGTATTATTTTAATTATCGTGGTTACAGACACGCACTCACGCACGTACGATGCCATACGTGACATTATTAGTAAGGCCAGAAAAAACCCTTTCTCAAAAAGTCATTGTTTCCATTTCAAAAAATGTATGCATATATCGTAACTCAAAATCAAATGTTTACATCAAAAAATCGATTTAACTGCCGTATAAAGAGCGCTCGCACGAACAAGCACCCTCCCACGAACCCACACACACACGTGCACACGCACAAGCACACTCACACGAACACGCACACGCACATAGACACATGCACGTATGCACACGCACACGCACACGCACACGCACACGCACACGCACATGGGCACGCACGTGCACACGCACACGAACACGCACAGGCACACTCAAACGAACACGCACACGCACACAGACACACGCGCACGCACACACACACACACGAACCACGCAAACACACACGCGCACACACACGTACACGCACACGCACACGCACACGCACACGCACGCACAGCACGCACACGCACGACACGCACACGCACACGCACACGCACACGCACGCACATGACAGCACACGCACGCACTCGCACACACCACGCACACACACGCACCACACACCACACCACCACACACACCACACACACACACACCACGCACACCACACACACACCACACACACACACACACACACACACACACACAACACACACACACACACACACAACACACACACACACACACACACAACACACACACACACACACACACACACACACACACACACACACACACACACACACACACACACACACACACACACACACACACACACACACACACACACACACACACACACACACACACACACACACACACACACACACACACACACACACACACACACACACACACAACACACACACACACACACAACACCCACACACACACACACACACACACACACACACAACACACACACACACACACACACACACACACACACACACACACACACACACACACAACACAACACACACACACACACACACACACACACACACACACACACACACACACACAACGCACACACAAACGCAAACACACATACGAACGCGAACGCTAACGCTAACGCTAACGCTAACGCTAACGCTAACGCGAACGCGAACGCGAACGCGAACGCGAACGCGAACGCGAACGCGAACGCGAACGCGAACGCGAACACGAACACGAACACGAACACGAACACGAACACGAACACGAACACGAACACGAACACGAACACGAACACGAACACAAACACAAACACAAACACACGCACGCACGCATGCACGCACGCGCGCGCGCGCGTTTTCACAACGCTGAAAATGTGTAAATCCGTTGAAAATTGGAAATCAATTTTTCAGGAAGCAGCACACTGCTTATTTAATGGTGAAAAGTAAAAAGAACCCTAATCCGATTAGTCAAATGTTATTCAAATGGACTATATTGATTTTGCGTAAATCACAATTAAAACGTTCAATAAGCCGAAATAAAAGTATTAAATTAATATTCATTCAAATTATTGAACATGTAAAAAATAATCATTGAAATGATCCATGTTCCATGTTTTTCAAGCATTAAGGGCACTAAATCTAATCAACACGCAATCTCCTCTATTTCAACCAATTCATATGAATGAAATTCATTCAAACATTCATAAGTTTCATATAGGTAATTATTAGGCAAGGTATTTGACTGATATGGAAATGCTAAATTATATATGAACATAATGATATACTAAATCCAGCTATTGCCCCGACGTTTATTGATGCATTAGTTATGTAGTAGCATTTTACAAGTAAGTATATTGAGTACTTTTTTGTACAAAAAACTATATGAGGGTTATTTGTTTTGTTATTTTAAGATTAAACATTTATTGAAGTATTTAAAAAAATAAGTACGCATTAAAAAGAGTACCTACTTAAAATCATTATAATAAAAATTTACCGTTCTAATCTCATAATGTTTCCTGTATTTATTTTTTGTTCTAAGAAAACGATAAAGCTTAAACAATGTAATCATATACGCGAAAGGAAATAGCAGTTGGCTTCCAATAAATAAAGTTTATCTCCAAAGTTAGAAAACTATATAAGAACAATATAGACTGCGATCAAGTAAATAAGCACCATATTTATTACGTTTGTGGAAAAAAAAATAAGTTTGGCGTAATTAAATTACTGTTACTATCGTCATATGATTTTTGTGTATGTACAGAGAAAATGAATATTTTAAGGAAAATAATAAACAATCTATAGTTTGTATTTAAAAATTAGCAATATAAATAATAAATAACTTTAAAGTCGTATAATTAGGAAGTTTCCAATGATTCTATTACAGGATTTAATATGCACGAGAGCAGAGTAAAACCAAAAATTCCAAATTTTGGCTATACGTTAAAAAATATATAGGATAATAAAAATAGCGTTAAATAACACTATTTTGGAAAAATGGTGTGAAGATTTATATTTAATCGCAAGCTTTCAGACAGATACTCTGATCTTCGTCAGGCGTAGTATGAAAGTGACAAATGATAAGGTAACCTCAAAAAATACCATTGATTAATATTTTGAAAAACCGAATATTTCCACACCTAATGATAGAAATAATTGGGACTCTTCATGGTCAGGGTACAGTTTTCAATGGCCTTTAGCCATGTTGTTGGAGGTATTAAGCGGAAATTAAAAAAATAGTGTAGTAATTAAAATATTCCCATGAAATTATACAGAGACTGATGCGTTTACAATTACTGTTATTTTGATTTAATATGAATTTTTTTATAATATCTTTTGTTTTGTTTTCTTTATTAACACATGTAATTTAAAACAAAATTATTTCCTCAGCTATAAGTCCTACAATAAACTATGAAATCGATTAACCAAAAAGTGAACCAAGTTACACGTTAGTGCAGTATTTCCAGAACTCAATCAGTGTTCATAGATTGTACAGTAGTTATTGCAGGCTTCGGAATTGTGCCCCGAAACAATAGTGTATTAAGAAAGTAGTTTCATACGAAACATGCCATGGAAAGACCTGGGTGTAGAAAACAAGCAGCGCTGTGTTGTCAAGTAGGTCGCAAATTTTTAATTTTTTTTACTGTTCACAATTATTATTTGTTTGAAATATATAATGAAAGTAATAAACATATATTTTTGAAAGGGATACAATAGTTGGCTATGACTTCTTAAGAAAGGGTTTTTCTGATTTTTCTAGTAATATATGACATAGTTATTTTGAAAAACTAAAGAGATGCGGTCGGTTTTCTGGTATAATTTCAGAACTATAAGTATGGTAGGCGGAAGAGTGATGTGGAAAGCCCTTTTTTAATATGTATGTATGTATGGGGTGGGTGGTGCGTGCTTATAGTCCTATAGTGCTAATATAGTCTTGATCTTCGTATTTGACTAACGAAGTTGAAGCGTCAGTAGTTACTTAACATAAAATTAAATAATATTTCAATTTTGTATTGAGGTGAATATCAAACCAGAGATAATGCATATTTTATATGAATAAAGAGGAAGACGGTTAATAAGTAAATAAATTCAGCCAAGTTTGGTATATACACTTGTAATACATACACATTATATATATATATATATATATATATATATATATATATATCGCTTTTTCACAATACCTAATTGTGATACATGTATATGCTTAATTGATTACATGTGTTTCGAACATTTAATGTAACAGTAAATATGGTTAAGTTAAATGTATCTGTATCGCGGCTGATGAACTCTAGCCCCTATTTTCTAACACACCACGACATACGCATAAGTAAGTTACATGCTGGTCACATCAGATTTTTTTTGGGTATACATTATGGCACTATGTATTTCATTTTATGACTTAATGTTAAAAATAAAAACTAAACAAATTTACGTGGCGAACTAACAGAAACACTTTATAATATTAATTTTTACGTATGGTAGAGGAAAATACGAAGTTCCGCATTGGTACACTTATCCATAGTAACGTATTCCGACCAGAAAAAGTTTTTGTCAGTGGTATTAAAACAATAATTTTCCCTTTATTATGTATTGTAGATGAAACATTTTCTTTTATGTGTAGAGTATGTAACATTGAAATTATTATTATAAAAGTACATTTAATTTATAAATTTCTAACTATTCCTACGAATAATAACATAATCAATGGAAAATGATTGTAATAATACCATGAACATAAGCTTTCTTCTCGGAATGCGTTTGTTCTTTTCTCCATCTAGTACACGTAAAATTTAAGAAAATTTAGTTAGCTACGGTTGGGGCAACAAAAAATGGGACACTATGGTTTTACAAGTTCAATGGGCATGTCTACTTTAAGTAGTAGGTAAAATTTAATGCAATGCATCGATGACATAAGTATAATGCTCTGATCAATCTTTATCTTATTGTATTATGCTTTAGATACACCACAACAAAAAAAACTTTGGTCTGATATTTGAAAGTAAAGAAAAAAAACAAAATTTAAAAAACTACATTTAAAAAACCTAATTATATATAATACTTTGATGATTAGGACAGAAATCGTTAAAACAAATACTTTTAGAGTAATTTAATGATTAATGTAGCAATATAAAATTAATATAGTGTATGGCCGCCTTCATTGTCGATGCACTCCTGCGATCGTCTAGGTATTGGCGCTACTAAATGCTGAAGATAATCGACTCCAACAGCCTCCCATGCATTTTCAATTGCCGCAATTAACTGTTCACGGTTTTGGGCAATGAAATGCAGTCCTTGTTGGTCCTGAATTGTCTATGTGACCAAACCCCAAACGTTTTCAATTATATTGAGATCTGGACTTTTTGCTGGCCACGGTAACAAACGAACATTCTTTTTCTGAAGCCAATTTCGGACTATCCGTGACGTGTGTATAGGTGCATTATCCTTGTAACAATAAATTCAAAAGTTAAATAAGATTCATATTTTAACTTACTTGTTGAAAAATGTAGTCTCCTTCACCATATAAAGCTTGAACAGAAGCAGTCATGATAGTTTCCAGAATGTCTTAATATGCTTCGGAATTCATGCGCCCGTCAATTATCCAGCAAACACCTGGCCCGCGATGGCTTACCCAACCCCACACATTTACAGAAAAACGACCACTACGTTTTTTAACATTAACGTAAACTGTGTCGTATCGGGGTCTAGCGGGTCGAAATACTTTTAGAGGTCGATTGTTAGTGCTACTTAAAAGTTTTTTCATTTGCCGAAAATAACTCGACTTCACAACTCCAAGGGTTCGTTGATATATCGCCTGGCAAATTCTAAACGACATCGTTTGTTATTATCTGTTAATAATTCTTTAGTGGCCGCTGCGTATTGTTTTATTCCAACTTCTTTTAATCTAGCCCAAACCGTTGCACGACATCCAGGAAATTCTGTTTCATTTTTAGCAATACTGTAGCTTTTAAAATAATGATCATACGCAACTAATTCGTCGTCCTCAGGTGGTGAAGATATTCTGCGTCTACCACTTCCGACCGCTCTCGCTATCGGATGTTCAACAGTCCATTTAATTCGCACTCGTACAACAGTACACACTCAATAATCGAGAAATTTTGCGAACACTTTGACCACTTTCTAACTTTTTTTTTGATAGACAGAATTCGTTAATAGTGCTCCTAGCACTTTGTTGATTATACAGACATAAGATGTAAAACAATGCGGATTAACCGAATACACGGGTTCAAAATTTACTTACTGTATGAAAATATGTCTAATATATTAAAAAAGGACTTTCTACATCACCCTTTTCGTTTCTCTGTCTCCCCGCCACACCATCTCTCCGTTTTCCATCTCAGTCTCTCCGTCTGCCTTGTTTCTCTGTCTCTCCGTCTGTACGTATCTCAGTCCCCCGTCACTTCTCCTCTCCTTCTCATCTTCTATTGAGTCTCTGTCTCTTCCTCTCTTCACCTCTCCGTACCTACGTCTTTCCGCCTCTTCGTCCCTCCTTCTGTCCGTCAGTCCTCTCCTTCTCTCCTTCTCTCCTTCTCTCCTTCTCTCCTTCTCTCCTTCTCTCCTTCTCTCCTTCTCTCCTTCTCTCCTTCTCTCCTTCTCTCCTTCTCTCCTTCTCTCCTTCTCTCCTTCTCTCCTTCTCTCCTTCTCTCCTTCTCTCCTTCTCCTCCTCTTCTCTCCTTCTCTCCTTCTCTCTTCTTCTTCTCCTTCTCTCCTTCTCTCCTTCTCTCCTTCTCTCCTTCTCTCCTTCTCTCCTTCTCCTTCTCTCCTTCTATCCTTCTCTCCTTCTCTCCTTCTCTCCTTCTCTCCTTCTCTCCTTCTCTCCTTCTCTCCTTCTCTCCTTCTCTCCTTCTCTCCTTCCTTCTCCTTCTCTCCTTCTCTCCTTCTCTCTTCTCCTTCTCCTTCTCTCCTTCTCTCCTTCTCTCCTTCTCTCCTTCTCCTTCCTTCCTTCTCTCCTTCTCCTTCTCTCCTTCTCTCCTTCTCTCCTTCTCTCCTTCTCCTTCCTCTCCTTCTCCTTCTCTCCTTCTCTCCTTCTCTCCTTCTCTCCTTCTCTCCTTCTCTCCTTCTCCTTCTCTCCTTCTCTCCTTCTCTCCTTCTCCTTCTCTCCTTCTCTCCTTCTCTCCTTCTCTCCTTCTCTCCTTCTCTCCTTCTCTCCTTCTCTCCTTCTCTCCTTCTCTCCTTCTCTCCTTCTCTCCTTCTCTCTTCTCTCCTTCTCCTTCTCTCCTCTCTCCTTCTCCTTCTCTCCTTCTCTCCTTTCCTTCTCCTTCTCCTTCTCTCCTTCTCTCCTTCTCCTTCTCTCCTTCTCTCCTTCTCCTTCTCTCCTTCTCTCCTTCTCTCCTTCTCCTTCTCTCCTTCTCTCCTTCTCTCCTTCTCTCCTTCTCTCCTTCTCCTTCTCTCCTTCTCTCCTTCTCTCCTTCTCTCCTTCTCTCCTTCTCTCCTTCTCTCCTTCTCTCCTTCTCTCCTTCTCTCCTTCTCTCCTTCTCTCCTTCTCCTTCCTCCTTCTCCTTCTCTCCTTCTCTCCTTCTCTCTCTCCTTCTCTCCTTCTCTCCTTCTCTCCTTCTCTCCTTCTCTCCTTCTCTCCTTCTCTCCTTCTCTCCTTCTCCTTCTCCTTCTCTCCTTCTCTCCTTCTCTCCTTCTCTCCTTCTCTCCTTCTCTCCTTCTCTCCTTCTCTCCTTCTCTCCTTCTCCTTCTCTCCTTCTCTCCTTCTCTCCTTCTCTCCTTCTCTCCTTCCTTCTCCTTTCTCCTTCTCTCCTTCTCTCCTTCTCCTTCTCTCCTTCTCTCCTTCTCTCCTTCCTTCTCCTTCTCTCCTTCTCTCCTTCTCTCCTTCTCTCCTTCTCTCCTTCTCTCCTTCTCTCCTTCTCTCCTTCTCTCTCCTTCTCTCCTTCTCTCCTTCTCTCCTTTCTCCTTCTCTCCTTCTCTCCTTTCTCCTTCTCTCCTTCTCTCCTTCTCTCCTTTCTCCTTCTCTCCTTTCTCCTTCTCCTTTCTCCTTCTCTCCTTCTCCTTCTCTCCTTCTCTCCTTCTCTCCTTCTCTCCTTCTCTCCTTCTCTCCTTCTCTCCTTCTCTCCTTCTCTCCTTCTCTCCTTCTCTCCTTCTCTCCTTCTCCTTCTCCTTCTCTCCTTCTCTCCTTCTCTCCTTCCTCCTTCTCTCCTTCTCTCCTTCTCTCCTTTCTCCTTCTCTCCTTTCTCCTTCTCTCCTTCTCCTTCTCTCCTTCTCTCCTTCTCTCCTTCTCTCCTTTCTCCTTCTCTCTCCTTCTCTCCTTCTCTCCTTCTCTCCTTCTCTCCTTCTCTCCTTCTCCTTCTCTCCTTCTCTCCTTCTCTCCTTCTCTCCTTCTCTCCTTCTCTCCTTCTCTCCTTCTCTCCTTTCTCCTTCTCTCCTTCTCTCCTTCTCTCCTTCTCTCCTTTCTCCTTCTCTCCTTCTCTCCTTCTCTCCTTCTCTCCTTCTCTCCTTCTCTCCTTTCTCTCCTTCTCCTTCTCTCCTTCCTTCTCCTTCTCTCCTTCTCTCCTTCTCTCCTTCTCTCCTTCTCTCCTTTCTCCTTCTCTCCTTCTCTCCTTCTCTCCTTCCTCTCCTTCTCTCCTTCTCTCCTTCTCTCCTTCTCTCCTTCTCTCCTTTCTCCTTCTCTCCTTCTCTCTCCTTCTCTCCTTCTCTCCTTCTCTCCTTCTCTCCTTTCTCCTTCTCTCCTTCTCTCCTTCTCCTTCTCTCCTTCTCCTTCTCTCCTTCTCCTTCTCTCCTTCTCTCCTTCTCTCCTTCTCTCCTTCTCTCCTTCTCTCCTTCTCTCCTTCTCTCCTTCTCTCCTTTCTCCTTCTCTCCTTCTCTCCTTCTCTCCTTCTCTCCTTCTCTCCTTCTCTCCTTCTCTCCTTCCCTTCTCTCCTTCTCTCCTTCTCTCCTTCTCTCCTTCTCTTCCTTCTCTCCTTCTCTCCTTCTCCTCTCTCCTTCTCTCCTTCTCTCCTTCTCTCCTTCTCTCCTTCTCTCCTTCTCCTTCTCTCCTTCTCCTCTCTCTCCTTCTCTCCTTCTCTCCTTCTCTCCTTCTCTCCTTCTCTCCTTCTCTCCTTCTCTCCTTCTCTCCTTCTCTCCTTCTCTCCTTCTTCTCCTTCTCTCCTTCTCTCCTTCTCTCCTTCTCTCCTTCTCTCCTTCTCCTTCTCTCCTTCTCTCCTTCTCTCCTTCTCTCCTTCTCTCCTTCTCTCCTTCTCTCCTTCTCTCCTTCTCTCCTTCTCTCCTTCTCTCCTTCTCTCCTTCTCTCCTTCTCTCCTTCTCTCCTTCTCTCCTTCTCTCCTTCTCTCCTTCTCTCCTTCCTTCTCTCCTTCTCTCCTTCTCTCCTTCTCTCCTTCTCTCCTTCTCTCCTTCTCTCCTTCTCTCCTTCTCTCCTTCTCTCCTTCTCTCCTTCTCCTCTCTTCTCTCCTTCTCTCCTTCTCTCCTTCTCTCCTTCTCTCCTTCTCCTTCTCTCCTTCTCTCCTTCTCTCCTTCTCTCTCTCCTTCTCTCCTTCTCTCCTTCTCTCCTTCTCTCCTTCTCTCCTTCTCTCCTTCTCCTTCTCTCCTTCTCTCCTTCTCTCCTAATCTCTCCTATCTCATCCTTCTCTCCTATCTCCTTCTCTCTCTTCCTTCTCTCCTTCTCTCCTTCTACTCCTTTCTCCTTCATCTCCTTCTCTCCTTCTCTCCTTCTCTCCTTCTCTCCTTCTCTCTTCTTCCTTCTCCTTCTCTCCTTCTCTCCTTCTCTCCTTCCTTCCTTTCTCCTTCTCTCCTTCTCTCCTTCTCTCCTTCTCTCTTTCTCCTTCTCTCCTTCTCTCCTTCTCCTTCTCTCCTTTCTCCTTCTCTCCTTCTCTCCTTCTCTCCTTCTCTCCTTCTCTCCTTTCTCCTTCTCTCCTTCTCTCCTTCTCTCCTTTCCTTCTCTCCTCTTCTCCTTCTCTCCTTCTCTCCTTCTTCTCCTTCTCTCCTTCTCTCCTTCTCTCCTTCTCTCCTTCTCTCCTTCCTTCTCTCCTTCTCTCCTTCTCTCCTTCTCTCCTTCTCTCCTTCTCTCCTTCTCTCCTTCTCTCCTTCTCTCCTTCTCTCCTTCTCTCCTTCTCTCCTTCTCTCCTTCTCCTTCTCTCCTTCTCTCCTTCTCTCCTTCTCTCTTCTCTCCTTCTCTCCTTCTCTCTCCTTCTCTCCTTCTCTCCTTCTCTCCTTCTCTCCTTCTCTCCTTCTCCTTCTCTCTTCTTCCTTCTCTCTTCTCTCCTTCTCTCCTTCTCTCCTTCTCTCCTTCTCTCCTTCTCTCTTCTCTTCTCTCCTTCTCTCCTTCTCTCCTTCTCTCCTTCTCTCCTTCTCTCCTTCTCTCCTTCTTCCTTCTCCTTCTCTCCTTCTCTCCTTCTCTCCTTCTCTCCTTCTTCTCCTTCTCTCCTTCTCCTTCTCTCCTTCTCCTCTTCTCCTTCTCTCCTTCTCTCCTTCTCTCCTTCTCCTTCTCTCCTTCTCTCCTTCTCCTCCTCTCCTTCTCTCCTTCTCTCCTTTCTCCTTCTCTCCTTCTCTCCTTCTCTCTTCTCTCTTCTCCTTCTCTCCTTCTCTCCTTCTCTCCTTCTCCTTCTCTCCTTCTCTCCTTCTCTCCTTCTCTCCTTCTCTCCTTCTCTCCTTCTCTCCTTCTCTCCTTCTCTCCTTCTCCTTCTCTCCTTCTCTCCTTCTCTCCTTCTCTCCTTCTCTCCTTCTCTCCTTCTCTCCTTCTCTCCTTCTCCTCCTCTCTCTCCTTCTCTCCTTCTCTCCTTCTCTCCTTCTCTCCTTCTCTCCTTCTCTCCTTCTCTCCTTCTCTCCCTCTCTCCCTCTCTCCCTCTCTCCTTCTCTCCTTCTCTCCTTCTCTCCTTCTCTCCTTCTCTCCTTCTCTCCTTCTCTCCTTCTCTCCTTCTCTCCTTCTCTCCTTCTCTCCTTCTCTCCTTCTCTCCTTCTCTCCTTCTCTCCTTCTCTCCTTCTCTCCTTCTCTCCTTCTCTCCTTCTCTCCTTCTCTCCTTCTCTCCTTCTCTCCTTCTCTCCTTCGTAAGTAGCCTTTTTAAATACAACTCGAGCATAAGTGAGCGATTAGCAAGTGCATTCTTGAATGGAATATACCTCCCTACTTCACACTACTCCTATGTTATTGTTAACTGACCATAGAATTTTCAATATTGACCGAAAAAAGTTTACAACTAGTAAGAATAACGGAATTATTTCTATTGCAAAATCCGGGAAATTATTTGATAAATTGGACATGAGTTTTCTCATTTAAAACAAAAATGCAATGTTTATATAACATACGCAATCCTTTAAATTAAATGTTATTGAAGTAATAAATTGCAGTTGAAGTGTGTAAAATTATATTTCATGCCATGGCCATGCTACGATAGTATGCATACGTATTAAAATCCCATTTGCTCCTTTCGAAATTCTAAATTACTCAGTGCCGTTCACTTGATCCTTTCGTGTCTTCAGTCAGTATTGTTAATTGTTCCCCTGGATTTTACATGATAATATTTTGAAAATATTAGGAAGCCTTGAATTTGAAAAAAAACAATTTGCTGTGGGAATGCAATAATACATTGATTTTAATTCATATTAAGCATTAAGATACTTATTTTTCGTCCGATCAATTGTGTTTACCAATTTTAGCATAGGTAGCTTTAGATCGGTAGGTTTACTTTACTCTTCATAAATGTTTGCTATGGTTTTTAAAAACAAACTTACCGTTTTGCAGAACGCTAAGTAAAAATATGTATCTTTCGGCTATGCATTTGTATCTATGGAAACGATGAGAGAATAAAAAAAAGTCTGAGGAGAAATAATATACGCATCACGAACGATATGGGCTTAACCGGTCTTGAACAATAATCGAGCGTTCGCTTCGCTCATTCTCCAAACGTTGTCTTCGACATGTAAACCCTTGTCGTTCTTAATACTTAATATTGTGTAATATAATGGGGTCATAACAGAACAAAAAAATACTGCATGCTTCCTCTGTAATACAGCTAATGTTTTTTTGCATATGTCTGTTTAGAATGTCTATTTGCCATTAACAAATCAATCCATTTATTGATACAACAAATTATGTTGTAAGCAATTCTGAACTTACGTATATGGGTGACTATTAAACCACTGTGTTCTTACTTCATGTTTAGGTATAGGTACTTGATGTGATTGTGTTACGATTTACTAACCCCATAGATTAACATAATTATAAACGTGATTAATTGTTCGTGACTGTGTACTTACTCTATATCAAAAATGTAATATTCAATTTTAGCAAAAAAAAATTGTTTGTCCAGTGCTGCCATTAAAAGCTTTAGGGTGGAATTTAAAATCTCTATGGTAACGACCGTGAAAGCAGAATTTCTAGGCCACCCCTACTCGCCCACGTACTCTCTGAAGCCGCCACCTACAAAAATCTTTACTTATATCTAATTACTTGTATTCAATATTATACAGCAAGGTTGGAAATATAATATCTATCCACACACTACCTATTTTTGGAATATTTATGGAATATTTATGGAATATAAATTTTATTTTACCACTAATTTTGTAATATGAACTTTGTTTGATTATATTTACGCGTTTACAAGAAATATTTGATAAAACATAATATTACAATGTACATTACATCCAGATAAATAAGGCTAATTTTGATTCTGTTTTATTTTTGACAACAGGTTGGAATGCTTTACTTTTTCAGAGCAATGTTGGTTTGGCGTTAAACAAGAATTTTGAGGTATAATTTGTACATTTATTCTGAAATTAGATTCTATGTTCAATAGCGGAAATTAGTGCGACGCTCATTTACCGACCCAATATGTTTTTCACGTTATTATGGAATTGTTCTTAAAACAAAAACCAAAATTACGTTTAAAATTATTATTTCTGTTAACTAATGCGTTATGCAACTCACGAACTTTTATGCTGCTGTTTGATAAATATAAATTTGAGAAATTTAGAAAAACCCCAATAACCAAAAGCAAATAATCTTACGCTATATGCTCATCGATACAGTAATATCGACGGTCATACAAATAAATAAGAACCGCGTTAAAATCGGTATGGAAGCTACAATACTACAAACGAACAAACAGGAAATGCTTCAAACTTATAACGTCTGTATTTTTGCGTCGGTACTTGAAATATCTGGTGTGGAACACCACACGACCTCCCAACCTAGAAAATGGAAATTAAAAGAAATTACATAATTTTAATAACATGTTTTAAGGATAATTATGCAACCTTTTTATAAGACGTTCATTACGAAAATAGGCAACATTGTAAACGCAAAAACAATAAGCTATGTAAACAAACGTTTACAGCTTCATGACAGACAGAGGTTAATAGGCATATAGATGCTAACTTAAAAGGAATGAAATAATTTTAATTTAAATTTTTTTAGGATAACCATGCAACCTCTTTTTTATACGTTCATAACGAAAACAGGCAACATTGTAATAACAAAAATCATAATCTATGTCAGAATGACGTTTAAAACTTGTTAACATAACAAAAATATCGATAATATCACTTCAGCATTTTCAATCATATTTATTTAATTTTTACATTTATTTCGCTTTATATTAAAAAACTTTATAAAGAAAATTCATGTAAAATTAAATTTTCTTTAAAAAATACGTCTACACTTTTTCTTATAACATTAATCGTTTTTCAGATAATGAAAAAATTTAAACTAACACTTAAATTTTACCTTTTTTTTTACGCTAAATTACGCGTTATATCAAAAAATTGCATAGATCATAATTAATCGACATGTTTAAGGTCTATATCTGGGAATTTTTGTATCTTTTAAATATGCAGCTGTTTTAGAAATATTTGATAAAAACCAAAAGCTGCTTCTCCGCCACTGGATTTCTCCTAAAATCTAATCAGCTCTAAGCCAAATGAAAATAACCCTAAATACAAAATTTTAAGTACGTAAGTATTTTCGTTCTTCAGATATCGTGGATACATACATCCACACACAGACATCCAGATATGGTGGCCGATCTTGCCGAAACTTAGCCAAAAGTTGTAAATGAGCTAATAAGTCGATTTAGCGATAATGAAAAAAAAGTCCATTGCACATATACATACCTACGTATGTATATGTTAGTAGGTAAAAAGAACAACCATTAAAAAAAATTTTTTTTTGACAACTCGTTTTCCCTAAGCTACACAGAAAGACAAGGAATCAACATTTTTTTAATGTAGCCATAAAGCCAGTTAATTGTTCTTAGTGAACCAAACAAACGTCTTTCGTTTGGAATGAAAGAAGAAATGTGATGGGGATCTTAACACCCAAAGGTGTGTAGTAACTGGTACAATTTGCTTTGATCCATGCTAAATTTGTTCACTGTAGTTAGATTTCTGGAGATCTTGATTATAAGATGTGTTTTTTAAGCTTGATCAAACTTTAAACATGAATTAAAACCACAAAAATTTACTTTTGACAAACAATCTGTTTGTATTTTAAGGATCAATACATGGCATTAATATTTAAAAATGATTTGAGACATATGGCCACCGCAGCTATTCCAGACGAAGCGCATTCTATCAGTCCAATTTTGGGTTACTTTTTCGAGCAGTGGTGACCGTATGTCATGAATCACACGAATAATGTTAGCTTCCAAGGCATCTACTCTTGCTGGTTTAGCATAAGCTATTGACTTCACGTAGCCCCATAGGAAATAATCAAGAGGCGTCAAATCGCAGGATCTGGGAGGCCAGATGACAGGTCCATTTCTTGAAATCACTTATCACCAACCCTTGTTTGCAATAAGTCGATAGTTTCATTCGCCGTATGGTACGTAACCCCATCCTGTTGCATCCATATCTCATGCGGATCAATGTCATCCATATTTTGATAAAGATATTCATTGATCATGGTCCGGTAATTGGTCGTAACGTTAACTCCAGCCTCATTTTTTAAAGAAATAAGGTCCAATGATGCCACCAGCGTATAAACCGCACCAAACTGTGCATTTTTCTGAGTGCAATAGGGTCTGTAGGATCTCTTCTGAATAGGTATCACTACATATCCGGCAATTATGGTTATTAACAAACCCGTTAAGGCAAAATGAACCTCATCGCTGAACACGCCTTTGCGATAAAACAATGGGTCGGCTTGCAACTGCTCTAAAGCCCAATCTACGAAAGAACGACGCAAACGATGGTCTTGTGGCTTTAATTCCTGCACCAGCTGGATGTTATAAGGGTGTTGGCCAAGATCTTTGTCCGTGGACGGACAAAGCCCCAACTGCCGGGACCGACGATGAATCGATAATTTTCGATTTTCTTGCACATTTTCGTTTACGCGGCAATATTTTCTTCGACAGTTCACAGTGCGAACGATGGCTTTCTCAGATGGACGATTATGTGCGTCGCAAAATTCACGAAGCCGTCTATACGTTTCCCGAATCGAGAACTGACTTTCAAGTAAATTTGAACAATTTGAAAGCGTTGTTCAAGCGTGAATCTATTCATGATGATTTGCCACACTATACTTAACACAAATATGACTAATTGGGCGCAAACTAACAGCTGATTTCACAGCCATTGCTATCGGAAGTGCTATCATGCCTAACAAAACAACTAGCCGTAACTTAGAATAATACATACTGTGTGTAACATTATAAACGAAATAATGAAAATAGAATTTCTTAATAAACCCCGAATTTTGGTTAAGGAATCTAATATCTTATTTAAATCTGTAAGTCTAATAGTAGTTAATGTATTAAGGTAATAAAGTATGTTTTTTAAAAGGCACGTGTGGTCTAGTTACCAAAGCTCTCTGCGCCGAGGAAAATGAACCACAAAATAACTTTATTGCAGAGGTCCAGAAAATATCTTTTCCGAAACCGGAAGTATTTATTACAACGGTGATTTATTAACTAATTCTTGTTTTCGATTTACAACCACTAGTGATTTGTAACACTTCACTTTGAACTGATAAAATCACGCTAAAACGAACGAATTAATGTGACAGTTGTGAGGGTTACGGATTTTTTTAAAGAATAGGATTGGTAAATAATGGTACTGCCTAGGGTGAAATAGAGGCTTATTATTCTACTAATTTAACTATATAACCCGTGAAATTTTTGCATTTTAGTGATGGTTTCGGAAAAAAAAAATAGCATCAAAATCGGCTATTGGCTGATGGGTGGGAATGTTAAGAGGGTTTACTCCCGAGGTGTATATTATATTTGTAATTTATGTTTAAAGAATTACAATAAATTTTTTTTTAATCATAAACGATAAAACCGCCGTTGGAAGAATTAGCGTTTCTATTGTATGTAGGTAGTAACTTATTGTTACGGTTGAAAATGGCAGTAGAACGGAAGTAACAGATAACAAGAAGGGGTGCCGGTAGCTCAGTGGTTATAAAGGGGTGGGTGTGGTACTAATTTTGCATTTAGGGTAGCCTGTAATACGTAAACAGAATAAGGGTACGTCATAAATCAAGAAAAATGTGTCTCAAAGGCGCAACGTGTTAAATAAATTTATAGCGGGAAAACGTCATGAACTAGATCTTAAAATAATGTTCACTCGAAAAAAAACACTCACCTCTACCTAAATTTCTACTCCAAAAATATCTACGCAATGTTTTTCACTTTATCTTACGTTACGCTAAATGTCAAAACATCCTTGTACTAAAATATTGAAAAGCAGTGGAACATCGTCACTTTCAAAATTGCATACATTCAAAATTTTCATAAAATAAATAAACTATTAGTTAAGTTGAATGTAAATAAAATATCTAATCTTTTAAATTTTAATAAAAACCGTTGTGAGAAAGGAATGAAATGACAATAACATGTACACTAAAATAATAAAATATAATAAATAATAAAAAATAATACGCAAATTCATAAAGACTATTCATATATTAACATAATAAAATAATAATGAAAATAAACAATCAGCGTGTTAAAATCATTAACAGTTTCGAGGAATTTATTGCTTGAATTGGAAGGTCGCTCGCAAGTTCAATTCCCACAACCTTATATTGCAAATATCTTAATTTTAAATAATACCTTTATGAATATTACTGAAGTCGAACATTTAAAATTTAACAACGTTATAATACGTAATTTTATACAGCGTAATCAGAATAAAACAAATAATGCACAATATGATACATAGGTACGCTGGTGAAAACACTTTATAAAAGTAAATAAACGTCTGAAGGACTACTGAACAAAATGATAACCAAGAAGCATATTCATCCGCCTGAATAGATACAAATGAACACTTCATTAAATCCATAACCCAAAAATATAAACATAGAAAAATAGGAACCTTCACTCGCGCAACAAAATGGTCAATCGAAACTTTCTCCTTCTTTCTCACAACAGTAACGGCAATTGACCCAACCTTCTTAATCTCCACAACTCTTAAATTATATTTATACCAACTTAAGTAACGAAAAATCTTTAAATCAAAAACCATATGCTTCGATCGCCTTTCCATCTGGTTTAACGTATATACACAAATATTACTTTATTTACAAACGTCCTTTGCCAAAAATCCAAACTCCGTTGAAAATGACAAACCAGAACACCCTCTAACGGCCGAAGTCTATAAGTGTTATTTTACAGGGAAAACACAATGTGGTACGTTAATATAATTTTTTAAATTTCATTTTTATTTCAACTACGTATGCTAAATTACAGTGCTGTGATAATTTAACACATAATTGGTAAAGGATTTACTTACTTCAAGGTTTAGGAAAAACAGCAAAAAAGCTAGACATACCAAAGGCTGAAATTAAAATTAAGACGTGCCATTGTACTATTTAAATAGGAGATTTTCTTCTTGTCTTTTGAAGATATTAGAATGTTTATGTATCTGAATAGCTTCACATTGTAAACGTACTTGACAATATTTCCAATTTATCAAAATGAATTGTTTAAATTATTTAATGCATGCTCAGCTTCCGTAGACTTCTGTGGTTGACCTGATCTACAAAATCTCACATGTTCTTTACGTCTTGTATCAAAGCTACGTTTTGTGGTTTCAATGTACTTTTCCACATGAACAAGATAATTTATACACTCCGGAAAATGATAATAGGTTTGAAACATCTTTAGGTCAGCTTAAATGTTCTTTAATTCTTCTTGTAGGTTTAAAAACTGTTCTAATGCCATGATTAATTAAGGTTTTTTAAATTTTATCTGTAACATTAATTATAAAACTGTTATATGAATAGCAGGCTTATGTTTGCATTTTAAATTTTCATATTTCATAAAAACAGTTCTTAAAGATACCGTAAACTGGGGGTACTTTGCTCTACTTTTAGGAATACTTTTAAGAACTCTATAAACATACATTAAAATTGGAGAGTAAGAATTTTTTTTATACAGGACTAGATCTAATTGAATATATCTCTAGTGCTACTTATGAGACAGATATTCTACAATGTCCTATTTTTTTATTGGAAAGTGGAGAAAAGTTTCCCATAGGCCGGGGTTACTTTGCTCCGCCTAATATTTTGTGTTATAATGTATGTCTTTCAACAAGGTGGAGCAAAGTTAACTGGCTGTTTTATTAACTTTTCTCCAAGGAATAGACACGCGCAAATGTTTCACAGTACTATTTAATTCGTGATAAAATAACATCATATCCTGTACCTGTAGATAAAAAATAGAAACCACATTGTGTGAAATACTTCTATAAAAGATATAAAAAAGAACAAGGTTTAATCAGAAATATCCCTTAATTCCGGGACGGAGAAAGCAACTCTTTTAGAAATTTGTTTGGGGGGCTTAATACAGCCTAAAACATCGAACCATTGGTTAATTCATCCCGTTTTCGGGCTATTTCCACATCTTTAGAGACCTTTGCATCGCGTTAATTGTAACTGTTTCCTCATCAAAAGCAACAATTTCTCCAGGGTATAATTGTCCTTCATAGGAAAACACTACAAAATGTCCCACTTCCTTGACCACATTCTGAATTTTGGCGTTGGTATATTGGGAAGATTTGCCTTCTAAAAAATTAACAAACTGATTTTCTTTTTCTTGTTCTTTGGCATGGTGCTCAAAATCAATATCGTCGGAAGAGTTGTCATCGAAAACAACATCGTCCTTCTTACCACAGCGAGGAGTAGTTGATTCTTCTTGAGGAATCACCTCGTCTTCAGTTACGATAAATTCATCAGTCTCTTCAGTAACCATGGGTTGATCGGCGCAAATACTTTTTCCAGCTGGAATATTCCTTTTTCTTCTGCATTGTTTTTTTAAGAGATTTGAGAAACTCTGATTGAACTATGGTTTCATTAGATATAGTTCTAGGAGTCTGACCTAGCACCTCTTCGATATTTAAAGGAACTATACTGTATTTCCGAAAACCGGCTTTCAAATTGGCTGCAGCTTGTAGAGAAACAATTTCCATTATCTTCGCTAATAACAGTGGGAAGTTCTCTTTCTGAATGTTTTTATGTCTAATACTATCGGTAGTGTCCTTCCAATCAGATAAAACTTTTCGCCAAGTTATTTTTAGGGGTCGAAAAAATACCACATCAAGAGGCTGTGTCAGGTGAGTACTATTCGTCGGAAGGCAAATTAAGTGTATTTCATTTTGGCGACACAGTTGCAGAGCAGTGAAGATAAATTATCACAGAGTAAAACTTTTTTACCTTCTACTTTTTTTATTGTAGGTATCATTTGAGACTCAAGCTAATCCGTAAATATATTGGCATCAAACCATCCACAGGTACTGACATTGTAACGGCAGCCTTTAGGACCATTCTCTGTCCAAGTTGTCCACATTTTACTAGCCCGATAGATAACATATGGTGGCAATAATTCACCAGCAGCATTTCCACAAAACATGACAGATATTGAAGCTTTTGACGCATTTCGTAAAAGCTCTGGATATTTACTTCCTTTCTTAACGAGAACTTTCTTTTTCCCGGATCGCCGGTGACGTTTGTTTCGTTCCATATATTTGTGGAAGGAACATCTTTTATTTCACTCTCCAAGTTGTCAAACAAGTTTTTTAGCATTTTCTCATCCACTGCCGCTCGTGTCTGTTTAACGTTTTCTGCAAAACGCACTGAAAGTTCGGGATGTCTAGCTATAAAAGCCCTTATCCAGTCTTGCCCAAGTATATTATTCTGAAACGCTTTCACCTCCCTTCCATAGCGATTTAAATAATGTTTGATAATATGTCGTAATTCCCTTGCATCTACAAGGAACTCAAACTTTCCCAAAGAAATCAAGCAGTTAACAAAACTCTGATCTTCATCAGAAGTGAATATAGGCTGGTTTTCTTTGATGTCTCTCCGTTACTTTATTCAAAATTGTTCTCCTAGGTATTTTATATTTTTCTTCCGTTTTTCTATGTGAAATATCACCCCTTTTAATTTCTTCCAAACATGCTCGTAGTGTTTCTGCCGTATAATCGGCATATCTTCTTGATCCTGGTTTTCTTATATATGTTCTGGGCATTCCTGTAACAAAAATAAACAACGTAATAGCAATACATAACAGTAATACGAATTTAAAAAATTGAAACATAGATATTAAATTCTCTTGGGGATACTTTACTCCACGGAACAAAGTAACTCCAAAATACGTTGAAATTTGCATGTTCATTCAAGAAAAAATAAAAGTAAGTTATCAATTGTTTATGAAGGGTAATTTTATACAGAACACGCTAGTAAAATAACATATTAACTGATGTATACTTACTTGATAGGTCGATATTAACAGAAATTGCTGCACACAGTAAATGGTGCAGGTTAAAAATTTTTTGATTTTTGTCACACGTGTTTAACCCTTAACTGCTGACATAGAGTCTATCAGACTCCGCCCACTGTACTTTGATCTGTAACGCCCACTCAAATGCATTTACAAGTGCCTGGCTCTCAGTACCTTCTTAGCTTTCAGTCTAGTTTAACGCCTTAAAAAGACATTATTGTAAATTTTTCGGTTTCCGAGTTATAGCCGTTAATGAGTCTGGGAGATTCCATGTTAGTGTATGTGTAATATAATTGAATATATGATCATGGCTAGTTCTTCACCATCCGTGAATATTTTAGATCAAAATTTCGAGGAAATTTGTAATCAATGCTATGACGAGGCGAATAGTGACATATGTGATACTGAGAACGAAGACGAGAGTGTTATACTCAGTGAACATGACTCTTGTAGTGAGCAAGAACTAAATTCTGAAGAGGACGATTTTCAGCAAGAAATTGATTCTGAAAACAATTTGGAAGAAGAATGTGCTTCAGGTAAAAATTTGGAAGTAACAAAAAAGGCTTATTTTTACGGAAAAAATCGATATAAATGGAGTAAAATAGAGTCAACCCGAAATGTACGAACTCCACAACATAATGTTATGCATTTGCCAGTGGCACGTCGTCCTGACCAAGATAATGTTTCCACCTATTTTCAAATGCAGTTTTCTCAGGATATCTGTGAGTTAGTCATAAAGTGGACCAACCAAAAACTAGAAAACATGAGAAATAAATATAAAAGAAAAAATAAACCAGAATTAGCAAATATAGATGAAGTGGAATTCAAAGCGTTTTTGGGATTGTTGCTCTATACATCCATATTCAAATCGAATGATGAAGATGTAAGTAGTCTTTTCGCTGCAAATGGTAAAGGAAGAGATGTTTTCAGGGCCGTTATGTCAGTGCAACGATTTTTGGCAATTCTAACTGCTCTACGATTTGACAATCCTGAAGACAAGGATAAAAGAGAAAAGATTCATGCTGGCGCTGCAATACATGAATTTTTCGAAATGTTTATTGGAAATGCACAAAACTCTTATGCTCTTGGTGAATCTGGATGTGTAGATGAGATGCTTGTGGGATTTCGCGGTAGATTTTCATTTAAAATGTTTATACCTAATAAAGTTTGTAAATACGGCCTAAAAATAATGTGTTTATGTGATGCGCGGACAAGTTATTTGTACAACGCTACCTCTATGTCGGAGAAGATTCAGATAGTTTCAATCTAGACAACAATGAAAAGAAACTTGCAAAGCCATCCCAAGCTGCCATACGTCTGACAAAACCCTTATATGGCTCCAACAGAAATATAACAGCTGATAATTGGTTTTCGTCTAAGTTACAGATAGTATTGAAGAAAACTAACTTTGTGAACTGAAGAAAAACGATACCTAACTATTTCAAAACAAGTATAGATGTTGGTATTTACAAATGAATGAATTAAATCAAAATATAAAGCCGTTTCACTGATTTCTTCCATGCACCACAGCAAAACCGAAGATCCTGATACTGGAAAACCTGAAATGATTGCTTGGTACAATCTTACAAAGGGTGGAGTAGATTCGATGGATGAGAAGTGTGCAAAATATAGTTGTAGTCGTCGAACAAAAAAAATGGCCTTTAGCTATTTTTTACAGAGTTATCGATATTGGCAGTGCCAATTCGTACATTACATATGCTTCTTTAGGCTAGATTTACATTTGTTGAGAAAGTTGCCGATGAGTTAGTAAAATCTCATGATTAGACGGCTTAAAGTTCCAAACCTAAACAAATATGTACGAAATATCATCCATCGAATTCAAGATATTCCCGTACCTGAGCAAATAGAAGATAAGTTGGAAATTCGTAAATATTGTTATATATGTCCTGCTAAATTAAAAAGAAAAACTGCTTACATGTGCTTTAGCTGTAAAAAACCAATATGCCTGCAATGCTCAAGAAAATGTTGTCTACAATGCTGCAACTATGGTAAATAGGACAATATGGTTACTCAACTTTATATACTGCACGAATTTTATTTTATAATACTAGAACTATATTTTTTATATATATATAAAATTAGTTTCTTTGTTTATTACATTTCTGCACAACATAAACTAATTTCAGATACATTTTTGCTTAATTTTAATTGTATAAGAAATACCTTTTATAAAATGTTTTATTGTAGATACCTTCCGTTTTTGCTCAAATGATTTAAAAAAATTATATTATTTGAATTTTTGTTGTAAACATGTTTCTTCTTAAGCAATAAACTTTGTTGTTTTTATATGTGAACTCTTAATTTTTATAAAATTAAGGAAAAAATGGCTTTTCCCTTTGGGGAGTCCTCCAGACTCCATGTCAGCGTTATAGTCATAAAATAAGATGTCACAGTTAAGGGTTAACCTCCGATTGCTTGTAAAGACTGCACGTAGAACGATAATTTGCGCCTTTATTGGAACTGCATAGGCAACACTTAAAACACTGCTGTATAGACGGCCTTCTGAAACATCTTACCTAAGCCTTTAACACTGAATAAAGCACTTTTCGTCAATGGCGCAAAGTAACACCTACTGGCGCAAAGTAGCCCCAGTTTACGGTATTACAACTACTGAGGACGATAACTGTAGCGTTATCGAAACGTCTAGGTTTGTGTAAATATAAATACAAAAAATACACCATTAAATACCCAACAAAGCTAAGTAGCTAAATATATGTGTAATAATGGTAAAAACTTACATATTCAGATGTTGCTATATTTTTTCTGATATTGTTCGAAGAGATTGTACAATACTCAACTTGTTCAACAGAAATGTGGTAAACATCTGCACTATTTTTATGCTAGCTTACGTTTCCAGTAACTAAATATATTTATGTTCGTATTATTACGAGGAGCCCTCGTAACAACAAGATTCAACTTCTTGTTCAGATAGGAATACCTATATAAAAAAGGCACGAAAAACTTCTAATTATAATGACTTCCGTATATAAGGACAAATAAAAAGATAACATCTAGATAATAAAAAAAGATAATTGTCAAAGTATCATAGTTGTTAAGGAAATCGTAAAGTACATTTTGTAGTGGTGGCAAACCATTAACAAAGTTTTGAATCAAATTGAAAGTTGTAATCTTCACTTTTGTCTAGTACAATCATCTCATTTTCATAAATTTGCTCATTCATGACGAGCAGATTTCTTGTGGTAAAAGATTTTATGAAAGGTTAACGCTTTATTCACCATATTAATGGATTTAAATTGGATGACAGATGCTGGATTCATAAAAAATGAGTTCAATCCCATCACTATATCAAATTCCACATACTAATGAATTATCCAAATTTATACAAGCAAAGTATGTTTGCGCTGATTATTAAATTAATAGCCATGATCAAATAGTTGGACAATTTGCTGAATGCACATTAAAATAAACACAAGGATTATATACCTTGTGCATGAACTTTGGTATTCCTCAATATTTTTATAAACGATGTAAATTAGAATCATGGATATTTTTTACTGCTTAAAACTGCACTTAACAATTGTATAATTATTTTTTTACGGTAAACAACACAATACCAGCTGAATTACTTCGATAAGAAGAATGTGCATAAATACTTGATTATGAGAAAATGAAAAATTCATTAGCATTATTAATTCAAGGCAGTGGAAAATGAATGAATGGTAAAAACGCGTCAGTAATTCATTGACTTGCAAATATATAGTTAACTCCTAAATGTAAGAATGAACACATGTTTTACGTTTGAGTAACAAGAATTGTTATAGTGTTCACTCATTTACCCCATCAAATAATATATAGGTTAAATAACAAGTCATTTATTCAATCAATGGCATATATAAACTCATTGATCGAAATTTACCGCATGCGCCTTTGAGTTAGTCCATTCACTAGTTTTTTTACATTGAACAATGAGGCCAATGTTAAATTTATTCCAAGATTGAAGGAAATATTCATTAAGATTTTTCATTCTCAATTATTTTCGTATCGTTACTATAATGTTTACTGCATTTAATTGTGTAAAAAAATTGTTTTTGGTTTACTATTTAATAGCTTAATTTTTTTAATTATTGTTATATTAAGGATTCAGTGTTAAAATAGAATTAAATAGGTGTGTAAAGTTCAAAATATGATGTATGGAGATTGTATCAAAGAATGTTTTCCCACAATAGGTAATACGATAATAAAAAGAAAGAACTGAAACCCCTTCTATGCTCGGGATGAGAATTAAATCATTTATAATAATCGCTCTTTTTGAATACGATCAACGATATCGAGGGTATTGAGCAAATCCAAAATGGATTATATTCCAGATGAGGTCGAATTGGGGCCTTATACAGCAGAAAGAGTTGTCGGGAGGTAAAGTATTGCTTAGATCTTTACAGAAAGCATATTTTACGTGAAGCTGCTTTGGTAACTGACGGAAGATGGTCAACGTATGATAGATTTAAAGATACAGTCATTCCCAGCATAGTAATAGAATCTGAAAACTTAAGTTCCGAGACATTCATACAGGCGGACATAAGGTAACACTGAGTTTTATTAGCATTAAATTTAACTAGATTATTACTTACCCATTGGAGAATACGTTGAATGTCTTTGTTAATTGAAATTTGCATTTCAGCTTTATTGCCTTGATTTGAGATAGAAGAGATAGAAGGGAAGAGGTTAGTCGTTGAAGAAATAAGATCGTTCATGTATACCAGAAATAGTGTAGGCGCTACAACTGATCCCTGTAGCACCCTTAATGCTAACTTCTTTTGAGAAAGAGCCGTTAGCTACGACACGTATTAGTCTTTTATCAAGGAAACTAGAGATCCAAAAAGAAGTAGAGCACTATGTTTATAGGAACATTTTAGGTTCGTTGAAATCACTTGAAATATTTGAGGATGTATGGAAGTAGATCGGTTTGGCAATGCACCTGGAAATGGCAATCATAAAAACAAATTTGGATGTTTGCAGCGAAATTCAGAAGATACGTTTCAAATACTGTAGGTAGCGGACCGTGAAAATTTTATTATTGTAATAAACATTTTCAAATCGCACTTGTTACCGCGAAAGGAAAGATAATTAATGGGTTTTTAATATCTTGATGACAAGTCGTGATTTGATAATGTTTTTCGGGATATTTTATTTTATGTAAGAAATATTTGAAGTATGAAACTGATATTTGAGTAAGGGTTGAAAAGAAAAGGAAAAACATATGTTGGCGTAGAAAACAAGAGTAGAAGTGAAGCACCTCAACTTTCACTTTTTGACGTCATTTGACCTTGGGACTCCCCATGCTCGGCCACGTGTGAGACCGTATTTTCCACCCCTATTGTTCTTTCCGAAGGCCCTTTTCACCCCTATTTAATGGCCGCCCACGTGCGAGCTGGTATTTTTACCCCTATGGTTTCTTTTCGAGGGTCAACCCTTGATGGAATTTTCAACTCTAATTAGAGTCTTTTTGACAGCAATTTTTGTACTTGCTCAAGTGAGGGGCATATGCAGGTCTTGGGTTTGGTCTTGGACTTGGGGTTGGTCTTGGACCTGGAGTTGGTCTTAGGGTTATTTTTAATGGACAGCTTTAACTGTAATTAAGGTCCTTTTGGTTGTATTAAAGCGGTACCCCTGGAGGTTAGGCAAACGCACACGCATACAACGTTAGAAATTGCATAATTACCTAATAAGATATTATTATTAAAATTATCGATCCTATTGTTTTAAAATGGTCATATGCTATTGGGTACGTTCGGATGATCTTTTACCTATACGAGAAATTTATTTATACGTTGTATTTCTAATAAGGAGGTTCTTGTAAGACACGTGTAGGGCTTCGCAACTTGTTCTCGGGCCTTCGCCCCCTGGCTGGAGATGGTATGGAAACCCTAAACTTATAAGACCAGTGTAGAGCTTAGCCCCTATCGTGGCCCCCTTGGTGCAATTGTATATAGGTTCTAACTTAATCTTATTGTATTCTAATAAGGAGGCCCTAGCCTTGTAAGACAGGACTTGTATCGAGGTCTGAGCCCTGGCCCCTTTGAGTTAAAATTGATTTTAGTGCCATCTAGTGGCGTATAGACTAATGAACATTTTCTATAACAGAAGTTGATAATGCACACCTCTCTCTTGCTCTATCTTGTTTCTCTCTCACCCTCTGTCTCTCTTTAGGCTCTTTCTCACACATACACATACAAAAAAATCAATTAATTAATCAACCAGATCAACCTCAATCAATTAACCGAAATTATGTCCTACAGTTTGCGGAAATCAGAATACAGTTTAAAACTGAATACATTAAAGTCTAAATTAAATATTACGTGAAATAATAAATAATTTCTACCCTAATGCAATGCTACTTTTTATATAGGCAGATTCTCTGTTTCTAAACAAGCACCACCTATGCATTCGGAAAATTATATCTGATTTATTTGCATGTTCAATTACATACACACAAAATTGTTTCATAGTAACGTGTTCATTAACAGTTATAAAAACCCCCTTAAAAAAACTGGAAAGTAATAATTACTTATATATAACATAGAGTTAAATTAAATTAACATGTTTTTAAGAATATCAAACTGATATAATGGAAATAAAAGGCAAAAGGTTTTAATGGTTTTATTATTATACGCGAATTAACAATAACTACAAGTTTAAAATCCACGAATACGTACCAACTATTTGTAGAGCTGATCTTATGACGTCATCCTATAAGAGTAATAATACATTTTAAAAATCTTTATCGACATTTTTGTTAGCAATATCAGGTAAAACATATATATATATATATATATATATATATATATATATATATATATATATATATATTAAAAATAATACGCTTACCTTTAGAAGTGTTTTTCCTTCAGTTATTCTAATAATGATAACCATATGTTGAACTGAAATATTTTTATACACGTCTCCACATGTCTCTAAACACGCTTTTTGAATGGTTGGATATAAACTATTACATCTGATCATTAACTAATAAGTAATACACAAAACCTGATTACTGCTACTGTATTTAGCAATTATGTTGTACTTATAAAATTTACATTCAAAACACTTACAAATATTTTAAAAATTTTTACACACACACACACACACAACACACACACACACACACACACACACACACACACACACATGTACTTCACGTTATATGGATTTTATCAGTTGAGATTAATAGCAATATTAACTAAACGCTTTAAAATTTCTAATCTGAAATAAGAGTGACGTAATCTAATTTTATTTGAAATTTCATAGAGAGCATCACCATCATCGAGATTTTGAGATACATCAACTTATCGTCTTCACCTTGAACGATTATATTGTAACAACCTATAAAGCAGCTTGACAGTTTATTACATGGACATGAGGTTATCCCTAAATTAACTGATTTCAGCACGGTTCTGGAAATGCTGCACACTCTTCAAATCTTTCAGTTCGTTCGCAGAAGTCGTACCGTATTCATTTCCTTCAATTTTATCTGCATTCTGTTTCGAGACTGTAGTACGTTTTCTAATACATAACAGAATCTTCAATACTGTGTGCGTGTAGCAGCAAAACACGTTAGCTAGCTAGTTTCACCTCTATTATTTACATGCAAGCCTGACCTTATCATAAATACATCTGTCAAAAGCTAATTAAACATATCACGGACTGGGCATAAAAAGCAGCGTTTCAAATAATGGCTTTTGTCAACACAATATTGCCTACAATTAAATACAATCGACTATCATTGCTTTAGCACGAGGAGCAAACGAAAACATCACGCACTCGCACGCACGCACATGCACGCACGCACGTGAACACATACGCACGCACGCACGCACACGCACGCACGCACGCACACACACAGTTATTAGCTGCTTATAGATTGTTCAACATAATCGTTCAAGGTGAAGACGATGAGGTGATTGTATCTAAAAATCTCGATGATGGTGATGCTCTATGAAATTTCAAATAAAATTAGATTACATCATCTTATTTCAGATTAGAAATTTTAAAGCGTTTAGAACATTGCTATTAATCTTAACTGATAAAAATCCATATAACGTGAAGTACATGTGTAGCAAAATGAAATTTTATAAGTACAAATAATTGGTAAATACGAGTAGCAGTAATCAGGTTTTGTGTATTACTTTCAAATTAGTTAATGATCGAATGTAATAGCCAGTTTATATCCAATCATTCACAAACGTGTTTAGTGAGACTACAACACGTGTATAAAAATATTAGTTCAACATATGGTTATCGTTATTAGAACAACTGAAGGAAAAACACTTCTAAAGGTAAATATATATAATATAATATATATATATATATATATATATATATATATATATATATATATATATATAATATATATATATATATATATATATATATATATATATATATATGATATATATATATGTATATATATGTTTTTACCTGATATGCTAACAAAAATGTCGATAAAGATTTTAAAACGTATTATTACTCTTATAGGATGACGTCATAAGATCAGCTCTACAAATAGTTGGTCGTATTCGTGGATTTTAAACTGTAGTTATTGTTAATTCACGTATAATAATAGAACCATTAAAACCTTTTGCCTTTTATTTCCATTATATCAGTTTGATATTCTTAAAACATGTTAATTTAATTAACTCTATGTTATATATAAGTAATTACTTCCAGTCTTTTAATGGGTTTTATAACTGTTAATGAACACGTCACTATGAAACAATTTTGTGTGTATGTAATTGAACATGCAAATAAATCAGATATAATTTTCCGAATGTATAGGTGGTGCCTGTTTAGAAAGAGAGAATCTGCCTATATAAAAGTAGCATTGCATTAGGGTAGAAATTATTTATGTTTCACGTCATATTTAATTTAGACTTTAATGTATTCAGTTTTGAACTGTAATCTGATTTCCGCAAACTGTAAGACATAATTTCGGTTGATTGATTGTGATTGATCTGGTTGATTTGATCGAAATGATTTGTTTGAGATTGATTGATTAATTAATTAATTGATTTGTTTGTGTGAGTGTAGAAAGAGCAAAGAGAGAAAGAGAGAGAAAAACAAAAAAAAAAAAAAAAAAGAAAAAAAATAAAAATAAAATAAAAAAAAAAAAAAAAAAAAAAAAAAAAAAAAAAAAAAAAAAAAAAAAAAAAAAAAAAAAAAAAAAAAAAAAAAAAAAAAAAAAAAAAAAAAAAAAAAAAAAAAAAAAAAAAAAAAAAAAAAAAAAAAAAAAAAAAAAAAAAAAAAAAAAAAAAAAAAAAAAAAAAAAAAAAAAAAAAAAAAAAAAAAAAAAAAAAAAAAAAAAAAAAAAAAAAAAAAAAAAAAAAAAAAAAAAAAAAAAAAAAAAAAAAAAAAAAAAAAAAAAAAAAAAAAAAAAAAAAAAAAAAAAAAAAAAAAAAAAAAAAAAAAAAAAAAAAAAAAAAAAAAAAAAAAACAACAGGGACAAACAAACAGAGACAGAGACAGAGACAGAGACAAGACAGGGACAGAGACAGAGACAGAACAAAGAAGACAGAGACAGAGACAGAGACAGAGACAGAGACAGAGAGAATTAGAGAGGAAACAAGATAGATCAAGAGAGTGTATTATCAACTTCTATTATAGAAAAATGTTTATTAGTCTATACGCCACTAGATGGCATTAAAATCGACTTTAACTCAAACCAGGGCTCAGACCCTGATACAAGTCTTGTCTACAGCTGTATGATTAAGTTAGAACCTACATCAATTGCAACCACGATAGGGCTAAGTTTACACTTGTCTTATAAGGTTAGGGTTTCATACCATCTCCAGCCAAGGGCGAAGGCCGAACAAGTTGAACTACAGTGTCTTACAAGAACCTCCTTATTAGAAATACAACGTATAAATGAATGTCTCGTAAAGGTAAAAGATCATCCGAACGTACAATAGCATATGACCATTTTAAAATAATAGGATCGATCATTTTAATAATAATATTTTATTAGGTAATTATGCATTCCAACATTGTATGGTGCGTTTGTCAACCTCCAGTACTGTTTAATAAACCAAAGGACCTTAATTAGGGTTAAACCTGTCCATCAAAAATAATAAGACCAACTCCAGGTCCAAGACCAACCCCAAGTCCAAGACCAAACCCAAGACTGCATATATGCTCATGTGAGCAAGTACAAAATTGCTGTTGAAAAGACTCTAATTAGAGTTGAAAATTCCATCAAGTTGACCTCGAAAAGAAACCATGTGGAAAATATGGTCTCACACGTGAGCGTAATCAAGCTCAATGGCGTCAAAAGTGAAAGTTATGCCTGACTTACTGACAATGTCCGCTCAAACTGCTAAGGAGCGTAACGAAATACGCACATTCTGGTGTAAAAATGTGAATGTTAATAATTATGGAACATACGCAAATCAAAAGACATCTTTGTTTGTTACTAGGAAATTAGGAGCTATAACGTTTGTTACGGATGAATGCATATTTAAAAATTAATACTTTTAGTAATAAATGAAAATGTTCACGTAATATTTCTTGTTTTTTTAACTTTTAACAAGTGGATTTGAGGAGTAAATATCGTTAGTTGAAGTCAGGTCCGATTGAGTTGGAAGATTGGACCGTTCATTGATTGTTTAATTACAAACCTCACTGTAAATCATTCTAGATCTATAAATATTTTTATCGTGTACATTTTAGTAAACATAAAACGCAAATTGTCCTTTGTGTATTTTAATGTAGATTTCAAAATTAATAACCGTCGCGTCGAGTTTAAAAATGCGTATCTTAAATCGTCATGTTTGTGATAAAGTGTTTAACTAAAGGATTATATTCAAACGTAAGTAGGTATTTTAATGTAAATTAAGCTTAGCAGCAAACAATTCAACAAGCCTATGTAACCTATTAAAGATCAATCATTGCCTTAAGAAGTATTTATTTAATTACCACGCAAGTTGAAATCTGTTAAAATAAAGGAGTCTGCTTCAGACAGTACCGTGCTCCTCATTTCTAGTACGACTTGGTATCGTTGACTGTTTATTAATATTGTGTAGATGTAAAGACCAACGTGGCACGATATATCACGGTTAAATTGTTATAAACAATATCGGGCTTTACAGACACGTCCAGATGACTTTAAAACCATCAAGTTCCACTTTACTGATAAATGAACGTTCTTATTGTTTTGTATAGATGAATGTGTAAGCTGAGAAAAGGATGTTGTATTTTCTAACGAGTATAGCTTTTGTGGTTACTGTTTGTTGCAATTTATTTGCACCTTACAAGTATTTGTTTTAATGAGTTTTTAAGTGTCTTTGATTTAGCTTATTTGGAACTGTTTGTCTCTAACTAATTTCTCTTTATGATGTGTTTTGTGCTTTTATTGTTCACTATACAATTGTGGATGTAATTCTTTGCCTATTTTCTTTGTTCTTGTCATGTAGTTAACTGATTGTAGTTACCTTATTTACCTGTTTAATTTTACCGTTTGTTATATTTTATATGTACCGTAATCTGCATTATTATTTTCTTATTTACTTAAAGACCGGCATGACTGGTTGTATAGAGCCACATGTTTGGTATTATAAATTTTATTGTGACTTACTTATGACACAATTGTGGGTGTGATTACACTGTTTCTTTTTTTATTGTGTTTATGTGGTGCTAAACTGCTTTTTATTTTCCTTAATGTTATAATTTTGTATGCTCTTTAACCTGATCTAATGGTATTTTGTTATATATTAACCCTTTCATTGTTTTTTGTTATTTTATTTATTAATGCACTTGTGAAATTGCTGATTTATGATTAAATTGGGTTTTCTTGGTGGTTCTTTCCCAACCTAGTAAATTAACGGGTTGAACCATAATCGTGCAAAGCTCGTTAATTCTAATTTCAGTAGCTTCATTTTTTACCTGTCCCACATGATGCAACACTTAAACTCATGCAATCCTATCTCAGTCAAATAATACGGCGTAGCTACCACTAGACGGCCAATTCTTTTGATCAGATTTGAGGTTTGCGAGTAATTAAATATCAGACTTGTAAATAAATTAGTCAATGTAAGGCAAGCAATTAATTTGAGTAATAGTAGCATTATTATCAGTAAAGTCACGAGACATCCTTTAGATAATGTTTTGTTCTTGAAGTTGCATTATTGCGAATAAGTTCAAATTACACTTTTAAAGATAGGATACCTTGGAACACTACAATACCAAAAAATAATTCAACAATCGATATTGAATGGTTAAAGAACCTATTCAGAATTGTGCAGTTACAACAGGTGAAAACACAAAATCACTCAAATTTACATTATAACAACTTCCCTTCTGTCACAATTTCTTTACTAGTATTTTCAATGATTAATGTGTAATTACTGTTAATAAACCAGCTAAAAATTCTTCTTCTCGGAAGTCAACTTAAAAATTCTTCTTCTCGGAAGTCAACTTAAACAAAGAAAAACTTTCGCTTGCATAAAAAAGGTAAGTTTGCACCACGGCCTAGCTCAGTATATTACTTGCGAAACTTAGTGTAGATTGAGAGCTCTTGTTTTCATAAGGTCGTAAGGGACGCAGAGATAATATCCATGGCTATGATCAGAAAAGCAAGTCAGGCGCCACTCATTTCCCAGGTTAGATAATTAAAATAGAACAAAAAATGAGAAATTCGTACTTTAATACCACATTTAATCTTCATGAACAATATAATGGTTGTATTTATTTGAATATTTAATAAAAAAATAAGATTTGCTCCATAAAACCAAATAAAACAGTACTTAACTTTTCGGCAAGCTTTACGATAGTAAATTGTTAAACGATACCTGAACTATACACATAACTTATCTTTACGTAGAATTATTTCAAAATGAAAACCGATTGAAACTGTGTAACTTCAAAGTGATAACAAGGCTTATTTTGACCTGTTGCAGCAAAATACAACTGAAGTAAGATTATGCACTCAAATGTTTTTATCTTAGAAAACATGAACTAATATTAGCTGTTTTCCTTTCATTACAACAGTGTTAAACCTTCCGAAACAATACTAGATTAGTTTTACTTTAATGTTCGTAAATCAATTCATCTTATTTGTCCACTTAATGAAAACTTGCACTAAAAAGGATACGCACTTGTTTGTTGTACACTGAAAATAATGTTTATATATTATATCGAAATTAATTTCCGTCGCGAACTTCATTTCTTGACAATACGATAAGGCAAAACATCAGGTCAGGTGAGCTAATTTCCAGCTCTTTTCAATAACGTAAATGTAAACATGATGTGCCCTCGACCGAGCGTAACCAGCATATATTTGTTGTGGCTACTAAAGCGAGCATAACTAACAACATAAGTAACTAAAGACCAGTCGTAACGTTGCCTGCTTCTTTATTTAATGACACAAAAGCAAAAGGTATCTCCAACTCAAACTTTTCATTAAGATAACGTATTGCGTCATCCAACGTAATACATGCACATCATGTTAAACTCATTCATTCACCCCGCTACCTTCAATATGAAATAGAACCATACATCTTCAATTTCAAACGTACGACATTTTCTTAATACAAGGGAGGGAGTTTCCCCTTATGCATGAAAATATCGACATATCCAGTCAAATTGAGTGATTAGAATAAAAAATATTACAATAACCCTAAATATACACAAATAGTGTAAATATGTTTACGAAATAAGAATAACACAAATCCAATTCAGGTTGCATTCAGGTAATGATAGACAAAAATACACACGTTACAATCAATACCTGATCATGCATACAAAAAGTTGATAACCAAGCAATATTATTAGTTTAAATTTTGAATACATAATAAAAAAGTTTTACACCAGCATATTTTTTATACTTTGATGTGAATATATGAAAATGTAAACTTTCACCATTATCACACATAATGAAATATTTATCTTTTTTAATGGTGTATTTTAAATTATACAAACGTTTCATAAATTCAGTTAAACATCTGTCAGTATAATATTAAATTTTAAAATAGTTAATAACAATTTTGAAAGTTGAAAATTTTAAAACATAAACAAGTGTATTAATATAACAGTTTGAAACACGTATAAAGCTCAACTTGAATTAAATTTTAGGAAAGAATAACTGTTATTAAAATTAAATATTGTTAAATTGTCTTAAGATGACAAATCAGAACGCCCTCTAACGCCAAGGCTAACAACGAAAACAAAATTTAATAAGAAAGTAAGTGTAAATGTAAACGATAATTTATAGTTGGTTTATAGTTTCTCAACTGTTATATATGCATGATGTTTATGAAATATTTAATTATTTCAACTTTGACAAAATAAGTTTTCAAATTCTTAAATTTTAATAATCTACTGTACAACATAACTGAAGTGATGAAACGATTAGATTTGTATATTTAAACACACCATTAAAGACCCAAAATCTAGTATAAGTATTTTATTATTTGGCTAAATTAGTTCAGTTATGCATATTCCAACATATAATTAATTTCGATTTGTACGCTCCACAATAGCTAAAACAGTTCGACTGCAAATTCTGCATTATATAGAATTTTATAACTATTTTCTATTCAGAGTTGATCGGCCTATTTCCACAGTTTTGCTTTGACGCGACGTTTCGGAAGCGGATCTGCTTCCGTCATCAGACTTAGTCCTGAATAGGACTGTTTTCGTACTTGGCAATATTCCTATGTTATTAATTTTTTCCCAAGCACTTGTAGTACTCTCATGATTCGAACTTGCGTACCTTTCATTACTAGTTCTGACGACCTTTACCGCTGAGCCACTGAGTAATCCAATATATATTTTTTAGAACTTGAATATTAAACTTTTTCGTGTTGCGTAGAAGTTTATTGCGCATGTTGCGCTTAGCTCTTCGCGCATTATTGGTATCCATATGGGTTTCATCTCCAGACTAGCTTGGCTTATTGGATTTTCTGCTAGTGCGATGTATGTGGCTTCTATGAGTTTCCGACGAGTTGTGTTCTCGTCCTTTGCCACTATCTGTATGTTATCCCATTGGATGCGGTGGTCTTCGTTCCAGACATGTTTGGCGATTCTTGATTTTTCTGTTTCGCCTTGCGGACGTTGTTCTATGTTCCTGCGTTCTCACTTTGAGTGGTCTACTGCTCTCCTATGTATGCTCTGCCGCATTCGCATGGTAGGTTGATACACAATTCTTGGAATTCTGATCTTCATTGTTGGTTTGGTTTTGTTAGTATTCCCTGAGCGTTCTGGTCGATTTGAAGGCAGTGCGTATCTTGTATTTGCTGCCTATCCTTCGTATTTTGTCTGAGGTACCTTGTATATATGGTATTATCGCTGTATATTTAGGTTCTTTTTTCGGTTACCCTTTCCTGTAGGTTAGGTGTTAGATAGCCATTTTCTTTGAGTGTTCTAGCGATATTTTCTTTTCTTTGTTCAGGTCCTCTTGTTTTGAGCATATTGTACAAGCATTTTGCCACGCTAACTTCACGTTTTGTGGTGATTGGAGTTGTAGTGTAGGTACCTCCCGTGTGGGTAGGTTTCCTGATACATTGTCGTGAAAGTGTTGTCATTCCTGTGTACAAGTACATCCAGGAATGGCAGTTTTGTTCCGACACCAATTCCATTGTGAATTTTATGGAGGGTGCGCGCTATTTAGATGATCTAGGAATTCATCTAGCTTATGTTTGCCGTGTTGCCAAACTACGAAAGTATCGTCCACGTATCTAAGCCACATCCTTGGTTTTTCTGTGAATTCGGATATCGCTTGGTCTTCAATCTTCATATATATATATATATATATATATATATATATATATATATATATATATATATATATATTGTACTGGTAAATTTTTATTTTATGTAGAATAGAATTTAATTTATGATTTTAAATGTAAAATATTAAAATATAATAATAATACTATTGTTTAATTAGTGCACCGGACTAGCTCTAATCTCAATTAGGAATAGAGTTCTGATTTAAAGGAAATTATTTCTGGTTCGATATTATGTGGATTCCACTTTATATAAAAAATTCTATATGTTAAATGTATCTTAAAAATTTATACTATAACGCATGCGTTATGAATTTAATGAACTCAATTGCTAAAAATGTCAAATTTGTTAAATAATGACTTGTTGAAATTATAATTATAGTTGGATAATTGAAATATAAAATTTGAAATAAACTAAATTTCTACTTATTTTGCTGGTGTTTAAACAACTATTACATAAATATTTACACCTATCTATAAACAAATAATAAGTGCAGGAAATCACACAAATAAAGTCACAATAAACAGGGCTATGATCAAAAATTAACTCACATGTGCAAAGTCCTATCTGCAAACGGATCTCTTCATACAGCTGGTCCATTTGTACATGCAAGCACTTCTAATATGATCGAAATTCTTGATACGAAGTTCGCTGCTACAATTCACCTAATAGCTTCACACAGGCCCTCGGGTTGATGGCACTTTGTTTCGGTAAACGCTTTTATTTTAAGCTTTACGGTTTCACCCAACCACAAATTTTTATCGATAATGATATTATTTATTGTATTAAAAATTTTCAACTTTATCGGTTTAAATAATGTTTTATGATTGTATAGACTTTACATTAATATCACTTTCTTTTTAGCTCGATTCAAACGTTGATTATTTAAAATGTCAGCAGAAATAAAATCAATTTGAAGACAAATGATTACAATTTTATTTTGGAAAAACGTAATCAGCATTTAAATTAAACAAACGAAATTTTAAAATCGTTAAACATTAATCGTCACAAATAAGAAATTTAATTCGTACCAAACTTTACGAATATGAACAGGTATCGGTAACCTAACTTTAATTTTAAACAAATGTAGGTTTAAAACAATTGTTCTTGAACTTCTCTCTCCGTTAACTTTGTATTTAATTTTCCCGATAATTAGTGAGGTTAATTAACTTACTTGTTTTGTACAAAAGCACTACACTTTTTAAACTTTGCAAACAACTGGAAAAATATAGAGAATATAGAGAGATTATGCTCAAAAGCAATTCCTTTTATACCCTTTTGGTTGTTACCACATTTTCAATTTTTTTAGAAATTTAAATAATGTAACTATGTCTACGATTGGTCAGAATAATTTTGAAAATTTAACTAAATTAGAAATTATGCGATAACTTTCTTATAAAGCTATGGATTTAAATTTTGATAACAGAAATGAAATCTGTGTTAAAATCTGCAAAAAATCGATATCCAACGTGATAATAGTTCTCTTAAATATTCTACGAAATGACTTATTCTAACTTAAAATTGCTTATATCTAAATAATCTTACAACCTACACTTAAATTAACTACATATGTAATCCTGATGAAAATTTGTATTGGAAAACATTCATTAAATGTTCAAAATCTTAAATTAAAGGAAAATTATATTTACCAAAGTAAATCTGTATTGTCACCCCATTTCACAAAATTTTCGTTCAAATACCTTGTACAAGTTAAATTTCTGTGTGAAAATGAGGAAAACCTCCTATTAATCACATTAACAACACATTTTAAGCCTAACAATCAAAAACTATAAATTTGTAAAAATATTAAATTTATCACATAACCTAACTTTTTCTAAATATACAAATAATTTGCGTTTTAAAACGTTCATATTCACCAAAATGTTATCCATACAACTTGTAAAACTGTCTTTATTATATTCATAGTTTATCTTGCTTGTATTGTCTAAATTTAAGTCACTTTAAGAAATCATATTGTTTAACACACTTTTTTAAAATTCTAACATAAAAACTGTATTTGCATGTAAATATCTTTCTGTAAAATTGTTCTATACACTGTTCTTCATATTTATTATGCACCACTTTGTTTATCACACATCCGCTTCCATATATAATGTGAGTAATGATCAAATTATGTTCGTATAGTAACCCTTTCTTGAATTTTACCATATTTCCTGCATTTAACTTACTTATAACATGTCCCTAATATAAACCTAACTTTACAGTATGTGTTAAACACCAGTGAAACATCCAAATGCCAAAATACTTTTAAAGAACTGAAATTTAATGAGACAAAACTAAGTACTGAATCGAACTTACAGAAATAACTTTATTTAACATTCCTGACATTCTTTTAAGTAGCACAATGCTTTTTATGATTGAACCAAAATGTATAAATTTTATTAAGACTGTTTTAACCAAAAAATCCACTTTCTTGCCATCGTAAACCAAATTACATCAACTAACTGCATCGTAACCGTATCATGCTTGATTTCAACATTTTTTGAAGAAATTACTAGTTTAAACTCTCCAATCCGTCTTACTCTTATCTAATCATCTCAATATATATATATATATATATATATATATATTGCTCACTATGGGATAGTGGGGAACCCATCGCCATCCCAAACTCTTCTTGGTAGAATTTGTCCTACGTAGAAATATGTAGTTCTAATGCATATTGTCAGAATTTCCATTATTGTGCTTACCGAGAATTACGTGCGTTCGTCTAACGTTTCATCCTTTTCTAGCTTGTCTCTTATAATAGTTAGTGCCTTATCGGTAGGACCATTTGTGAATAGACTCCCAATGTCGAAGCTTACCAGTATTTCTTCGTGGTTTAGTTGGAAGTTTTGATGGTTTCCACGAAGTGCTGCGTAGTCTTGACCATAGACTCGGTTTTTCCCGATAAGGTTGTGATGATACCTAGCAGATAGTGCGCTAATGGGTGAAAGGTGAATTTCTCGAGCTCACAATTGGTTTCAGAGGAATTCCTTGTTTATGAATCTTTGGTAGGCCGTACAGATGCGGAGGTTTGCTGTAGTGTGAGGTAAATCTAGTTCTCTGGTAATCTGAAACCCCTTATGTTTTGCCAGCGTCAGGTATATCCGACTTTCGATTGATGGTGTGGGGTCTTTTGGTATTTGTTTGTACTTGCCCTCTTGGATCTTACTGTTGTAAGTGTCCAATCCATTACCACAGTCACGTTTCCTTTGTCTGCCGGGAGAATTTTGATCGTTGGGTCATTCTTAAGGGAAATGATGGCTCTCCTTCCTAGGTTAGAGAGATTAGGTTTAGTTCGCCTAGATGAATCTAGGACTGATCTAACCTTACTTCTGTATTCTTCGGATTCTTCAGGATCTAATTTCATAGCTGTTTCTTCAACTGCTGTTATTAAATCTACTTTCGGAATATTCCTCGGTGCTATCGCATAGTTCATGCCTTTGTCCAGAACCTACGGAGTTAGTGACAAAATTCTTGTACGGTACAGCAAAAACAATATGGTCAAAACCAGAGGACCTGAACGAAGAAAAGAAAATATCGCTAGAACACTCAAAGAAAATGACTATCTAACACCTAACCTAAACAGGGAAAGGGTAACCGAAAAAAGAACCGAAATATACAGCGATAATACTATATATACAAGGTACCTCAGACAAAATACGAAGGATAGGCAGCAAATACAAGATAAGCACTGCCTTCAAATCGACCAGAACGCTCAGGGGAGTACTTACCAAAACCAAACTACAAAATTCCAAGAATTGTGTAGACAACCTACCATGCGAATGCGGCAGAGCATACATAGAAGAGAGCAGTAGACCACTCAAAGTGAGAACGCAGGAACATAAGAATAACGTCTGCAAGGACGAAACAGAAAAATCAACAAGCGTCGAACATGCCTGGAACGAAGACCACCGCATCCAATGGGATAACATACAGATAGTGGCAAAAGCCGAGAACACAACTCGTCGAAAACTCAAAGAAACCACATACATCGTACTAGCAGAAAATGCCAAGCTAGTGTAGAAATGAAACCCATATGGATTCCAATAATGCGCGAAGAGCTTAAGCGCAATACACCTGCGCAAGAAGTTACTGCGCAACCACGAAAAAGTTTAATATATGTATAACTTCTAAAAAAATATATATTGGATTACTCAGTGGCGGTAATGGTGTCAGACTAGTAAATGAAAGGTACCAAGTTCGAATCTGAGAGTAGTCAAGTGCTTGGGAAAAAAATATATAACGTATGAATTCGACTCAAGTGCGAAAACAGTCCTTCTCAGTACTAAGCCTGATGGCGGAAGCAAAGACCGCTCCCGAAACGTCTCGTTCAAAAAGCAAAAACTGTGGAAATAAGTCGATCAGCTCAACTAAAGTGAATGAGAAATCAAATGTTAAAATAAAATCTCTGTGAACGCAGATAACAGAGGGTTATATCAATGCCAAATAGCCCTTTATACCTAAGTCCATGAATGTTCATATTTGTTTGTTTGGGTGATGCAGGCAATTAGAAACGATACGAGCACGATGAGGCCGTACATTATCATTCTGTCACATGAAGTTGTCACCACTTCTTGAATTGATTCAACGGTTACTGTTAGAATTTTGTTGTGGACGTAGTGGTATCCAGCGGTCCCGCATTATTCCACCACTGAACACAAGGAATCTACGACTGTTCTGTGCTACAGTACAGCGAAGTCGTTCTGCATTACCCGGTTCTCTTGTAATACGTTCAAAATGATTTTTAAACTTATCCCGAAATACGCTACAGATAGAATATAATGAGAGATGGGCCTAGCACAGCTGATTTTGGATTACTCCAGCGGTAGGCGTGGCTGGTGTGACCGAAAAGTAAAACTACCTAAGGCGCCACATAATTTTAGATAAGACAATCCATAAACTTCGAAAGGGGGAAATAAAGCTGTAAAAGAACATATAAGTACATATAATAATCAGTAAATCACACAATAATCAAGAAAACACAGTGCAGTCAACTAAATAATTATATTTATCAAACAAAAAAAAAGAAATAAGCAGGTTTATGACCTTCAATTACAGAAAAAAATTAAATCAAAGTTCAATACTAAACATGGAATTGAGAACGAATTTTAAAATAAATACGCTCTGGTTTTTAAGCTAAGATTATTTAAAAAAAAAACCCTCTGAAAGTGAATTCATAAAACACTAAAAAAATCAATGAAACACCTGGCTAAATAATGGTAGGCCACACACCTTACCGTTTGAAATATACACAATAATATTTAACATATAGCTGCACTGAATCATTCTCAGTAAACATACCCTAATTGTTAATTGACCAAACACATATTTTTTTTGGTAAGACAGTATTACGTTACAAAAGGTTATAAGACCGCTTTTTGTTTTTATGTTATAACTAGCGTGGCTGCGCGCTATGGTCACAACACACCTCAATAACCGTTTACGATATTTATTTAAAGGTAAAATTTTTCTTATATAAAATACAATAGCGGATACCCTATTTAAAAATATAAATTTTAAAAATTTCAAAATTTGTGAAAATCAAAATCATGAATGAATCGGATGTGCCTATTTTATTTGTCTAGAACCATCTTAGCATTATTGTCTTTCTAATGCAACCTTTTTTGAGCACATCAGTTGGATGGTTTCAATGTCTATAACGGACATAGGTAGAAACAATGTTTGTGTTTTGGAGATATTAATGAAAAATAATTTTAATAAAATATAAAAATTAGAAACCAATGAATTCGTATAAAAATGTAAACTTTCGCCATTAACACTCATAATAAAATACTTATCTTTTTTGGGTTTTTTTTACAATGAATTCGTGACTAACGCAATTATATAATGTAAAATACAATCAATTACTTATTGATATCAATGTAGTTGAATGGTATTTTATGTGTACGACTTGAGCTTTGTACAATGCTCTTAATAGTATAATAATAATCTTTAAATAAAGAAATTTTAACACTTAGCTTAAAATTAAAATATACCTCCACTACGGTAATATGTGGGTGGAATACACCCTCACGAAAGTCCCGACTATTTAGGTTGTAGACAAATTGCTTAACAATATTAACATATGAGCATGTGTGAATACAAGTGGTTGGTTAGCATTCGCACGAGTATAAAGTAATACGAAGATCTTGGTTTTCAAAATCGCTTTATCAATTTTAATGACTTCGTCATTAAAGTACAATTTTTGTAGGTATTTGACGAATGTGAATTCTAGATATATATCCCTCGAAACGCATTAATAGAGTAAAACCCATAAAATAAATCAATCTTCATTAATTAATTAAGCTTTGACAAAATCCACATTAAGCGATGCAGTTAGAAAAGTAGGAACATTCAAAGCTTTATTCTTTTATTCTCTAGAACACCATTTTACCGCAAAACGAAACGGAAATGAAATTTTTTACAGCGTGAACGCACAAGTTCGGCTCAACCTTCCCATTTCAGAAATTCCGTTGGTGAAATAAACTGCCATTATTTAAATACTTCGAAATATAAATGGTAATGCAAAACTGTGAAGCAAATATACGGAAAATTAGGAATAGATTCAAAGATACGTCAACGGCATTGAACAATTATTTACTTCAATGTAAATTATACCATCTCTACATGAGTCCATATGAATTACAGTTATCGTCGTCAGTAAAAATTAAACATTTGAATATATATATATATATATATATATATATATATATATATATATATTTATAAACACAGGGTGTTTCAAAAAACGTTCCGCTGATTTCTAGGGTAAATAGAATATTAAAAAATAACGTTAGTTTGGTTAATAAACATGTGTCCGAAAATGCCCCCTTAAGAAGATACGGCCCTGTAAAAATTACTTTTTTTATTTTTTCTCTGAAACGGTTTAAGATACCTAAATGAAATATAGACCACAAATACCTTTGATTAGCTCATAAAAGATAGTGTTGACAACATTTTATTATTTTGTATAGGAGCGTCGCTAAAGGGGGGGGGGCACTTATTTTACCCCTAAATTTTTTTATGGGGATATTTTAAATTTTTTGGGCAAAGATATTATTTTTTAAATAATTTGCCACAAAAAAAGGTGCTCTTGTTGAAAGTCGAAAAATTACTGGTTTTGGAGTTATTTGAGGTCTATGCTGACCAAATTAATAAATTATTTTCAAAAGAAACAATTAATAATTTTCATGGGCGAGAACAAACTACCTCATGGAATAATGATTGTTTCAGAAACCACTATGAGGTAAAAATATTGTAAATTATTTAGAAGGTTTTAATTGTATGACATTAACACATAATAGACAAAGGAAACAATTAAAAAAAAAACAACGAATAACAAAACAAACAAGAAAAAAAATTGAATAAATAGGTACGGGTTTTTACATTAAATGTTTCCAGTCTAAGCCTACTTAATTCAAGTAAATCAAATTAACTCAATATTTATTTTATTTTCTTATTTTAGGTAAACATGTTAAAACCTCAAGTAATTCCAAAACCAGTAATTTTTTTGACTTTCAACAAGAGTACCTTTTTTGTGTCAAATTGTGTATAAAATATTATTTTTGCCCAAAAAATTAAAAATATCCCCATAAAAAAGGGTTTTGGGGGCGCTCCTGTATAAAATACTAAAAATTTGTCAACACTATCTTTTATGACCCATTCAAAGGTATTTGTGATCTAAAGTTCATTTAGGTATCTTTCTACCGTTTCAGAGATAATAAAAAAAGGATTTTTGGAGCCACTTTTACAGGGCCTTATCTTCTTAAGGAGACATTTTCGGACACATGTTCATTAGTCACACTAAAGTTATTTTTTAATACTCTGTTTGCCCAAAAAATGAGCGGAACGTTTTTTGAAACACCGAGTATATTTCGAGAAACGCTCGGACACGTCGACTTTTATTTTTGACTGCGGTTTTTTAGTGGTAAAATTTTGTATATAGGGTGGCCAAAAAATTAGTTACGACCACCATCTTGATTTTGTTAAATGGAAACACCTGTTTTATATTTCATTTTCTGAATCTGTTTTAAATTCTGAGTAAATCGCATGTACCTTGTCCTATACGTATAATCAACAGATCTCGAGATATTTGAAAAAAGAATAAATATTGTTTTTATAAAATCAAGATCACTTGCAAAATAATCCTGTCCAATGTGATCCATAAACAATAGGTACATGTTTTCATTTCGTTGTGTATGTCAATTTATTTCTGACGTCGAATATCAACATTTGTCCTTTCCGAAATGGTGAAGTTAACGGAACGAGAAAAATTGAAAGTCTCTGCATGATTGGATTTGGTAATAGAACGGGTACACAAATAGCAAATAGTGCACATTTTGAACATTTGATTTGATGTTTTGTTGTATTTTTTTGGAATAAATTGTTCCTTTTGACAAAAAACAAGGGCCGCCTTCCTTGATACGGTCTTAATTGTTGATACTTTCAATTGTGAATTCTTCGAGATCTGTTGACTTTAGGTATAGGACATGGTACATGAGATTTACTCAGAATTCAAAGCAGATTCAGAAAATGAAATAAAAAAACAGGTGTTTCCATTTGACAAAAGCAAGTTGATGGCCACCCTATATACAAAACTACTCTTAAACTTTAAATGAATTTAGACATAACTTGGGACTCACTATATATATATATATATATATATATATATATATATATATATATATAAACTTAAAGGAGCAGTTCCTCTCTTAAATATAAGTTGAAAAAATAAATTTCAACTCTAAATTTCCAACGCATTCATGCTCGTTTAAGAGAGACTGGAGTTCTCATACGTCCCATACCCCCTGGATAAATGAGGTTCAGGCGAGCATTGCGTTTTGAAGTGGTTTTATAGCGTGCAGCAGAAAATCCATCCACAAGCACTCGTACTGTGGCTAACAATGTGGGTGTTTTTCACATATTGGTTTGGAGAGTTTTACATGAAGACCGACAATATCCGTTTAAAAAGTAGAAAGTTCCGTCGCTAGATCAAGCAGACTTTGCGCGTAGAACAGAATTTTGTCACTGGATTTTGGATCTGCAGTTGTGCCTTCTTTTGCTTCGGATGTGATATATTCGGATGAGGCATGTATCACAAGGGATGGTATGTTCCACACACGCAAGAACCATATCTGGAGTCACAAGAACCCTCACGCTACCGTCGTACGTGGTCATCAACAACGGTTCTCAGTTAATGTCTCGGGAGCGATCATTCAAAATTTTTTTATTGGACCTTTTATTTTACCTCCTAACGTTACCGGTCAAGTTTATCTTGAATTCATAACGAATTCTCTTTTGGAATTGTTGGATGATATTCCCCTAAATATTCGCAATAGAATGATATTCCGGCATGATGGAGCACCACCTCATTTAGCCCGAAACTACTTCAATAACACATATCCAGATCGTTGGATTGCACGTGGTGGTTTCCTCTCCTGCCCCTAGATCACACAATTCAACGCCTATTAATTTTTTCCTTTGGGGATATGTCAAATCTAAAGTTAGGACACTTCTGTTGATCGCGATGGATTGGTAAACATAATTTTTGCCGCCTTCCATGAATTACGAGAAATGCTGGGCATGTTCGGCAGAGTTCGCAATTCAATGTTAAGACGATGTCAAGCCTGTATCGATTCGGAAGGGCGATAATTTGAACATTTATTATAAAAAATAATAAATTTACTTTGGATACAATATTCAATTTATTATTAAAAAATGTTATTTAAAAAATGTTATTGTTAATATTTTGTATTGTATTTAATCTTCAATCTTTGATCTGTAATAAAAAAAAATGTCTAAATTGCAATGTCCATGGACGTTATCAAAACAAAATACTTCTAAAATATCTCTGTAAATAACCTTTTCATCAAAATGTTTCATGAGCCATTTCTTTTAAGAAAGACTTTTAGATTTAAAAAAAATTTATGGGCGTAAAAGATAGAGAGGGTGAAAGGGCGCCAACCCTGAATATCTACGCCACTGGAAAACATCTACAAAACCTGAAATAGCCAAATTGAAGATCTTTGTTTGTTTATTGTATATGCCTAGTTTCATCAAAATCGGTTTAAATTTACACGTGTTATAACCAAAAACTAATATTTCTTTAAACCATTAATTTTTTCTAATGCTCAATGTACTTCTAGTTGGGGCATTAATGTTGTCCAGATACAATCTACAAATCCTGTTTATGAGAGCTACAAGACTCAAGGAAGCCCCACAAGAATTTAACTACATACCTTGAATAACTGAACATACAGGACTTAAGTAACATATTTTTTCGGACAATTACAGGAAGTAGAACAGAGACACCTTCCGTCATTTTGTTTTTTGTGACGTCGTATTTTTTTTACCTGGGAGAATAAAAAGATTTTATTTAATCTGTTATTAATATTTATTAGGGCCCATTTTTATCAAAGGAGATTGCACAATTGTTATTAAAATTATTATTACATTTCTTTTAATCCCATCTACAGATTGTGACCTAATTTATTTATACATTGGGGGTTGTATTCTAGTAAAGGGTCCTAGTATTGCAAGGGGGGAATCTGTTCGCGGGCTTCACCACTCTCATAAAAATTGTATTCTAATAATGGGGAAGAATTAGTAGATAAGACATGTAAAGATGTCAAGTGTTTTCATAATAAAAAGATGTTATCTAATCTGTGTTTATTATTATTAATATCTATTAGGGTTGTTTTGATTTTTATCAACGATATAAAAACCTAGTCCTTAAACGATTATGTTCTTGCAGCTTTGTAACCTTCAACATTATACATATAAATGAGGTATTAAGTTACATAATTAGTTTTCTTTACAAATCACGCTTTAAACGATTCTCACCTTGAGAACGTTAAATTATATGCTCAATGTTTAAGTGGAAAATAAAAATTGCAGTAATACGATAAATGGTTACACATATGCATTATAGACTGTTCTACGTTCCATCGTGTACTCCCTTTAATAGTGTTATTAATTAAAAGTAAATATTGAAGGTCGACAGTTAAAATTATTTGTACAAGGTTTAAATGGAAAATAAATTGCATTAAGTGTTCATCATATTGCAAAATGCCATAAAATGTTTTTGAAGTAATTCTAATAAGAAAGAAATTGTACAAATTTATGTAGTATAGTGATTAATTAATCTAAACCTTTGGTTTCAATTAAATATTGAAGTTACAATGTTAAAGTTCCGTAAAGTGGTAGCTCTATTGAACTTTCTGAAATTGCAACTAAATATTGAATTTATAAAGAAGATTTACATTAATTGATCATTATACTATAAATTGTCTATTTTTTCTTATTATATGATTACGTCCAAATCATTTTATGACCATTTTAGCAATATGAATTCACTCCCTTAATTTACAATATGCATTACAGTTGTTTGTTTTACGCTTGAGTGTGTGTTTTAGTTTAGGGATGACTTTTTAAAATCAATTGCATTACTTTTAGTACCCAGATTAAATTACGTAAATTGATTATTGATATGGAATATCATACTTTCTTTAAAAAACAGTAAAATATAACTATAAAGCCTATAATACAGATTAACTAAATATTCGTGACATTTTCGGCAGTCAAGACTTTTGGGATGTGTGCACCTCCCCTTATGTTCAAAATTAAGAGCAGCGTAACTTAACATATCTGGATCTTCATAGAGAACATCACTACCAGCATCGACTTCACCGTTTTCATCTTGAGAGATTATATTGTAATAGCTTATTAACAAGTAAAAACAGCTAATACCCCTGATACTGCTTCATAATAATACTCATTTGATTGTAATTATGCTTTAAAAAACGGATAATATACAATCTTTATTTACTGCTATTATTATTATTAATATTATTATTATTATTACGCAAATGTGCGATTATTCTTACAGTTAGCTAATTTCCCCACACTACCTTGAAATACTACATTCGCTCTCAATTCTTCTTCATCGCTGAACCGGTACCGCATACATCTTTCTTGAGATTATCCAATTCCGGATCAGTAGCATGTATTCTAATACATAAGACAGCATATTCAATACAGCGGTGTACACGCCGAAAAAATGTCTTGTGTCTTCTTTAAGCTAGATTTTGCCTATATACGGCATATAAGCTCTATCTTAGCTGAATTACCTCTGTCAAAAAAAGGGGTTATAATCAAATTAAGTATACCGGCCTCTAATTATCTAACGATCTTTTTAATCCTCGAATTTTCACCGATAAGGGTCGGCCATGCCATGCTATCACATAAGGCGACTTTACATACACACATGATCTGTCTCGGCTGAAATACATCTTGTCGAAAAAGGATTTTAGATTTATAAAACGTATGCCCAGGAGAGATATTACAGTGTTACTACAGAAAACAAAAAAAGTGTACACCACGCATAAATCTACAGCGAGGAATTTACTCGTGGCTGGTACATTGCGAGTAACGTTTTTAGAGTTATGCTGGACTGGTCTTTGTGATATGTGATCTTTAAGTAATCATGTAGGTAAAATTTTGCGACGCGAAGTTGTCGGCGAGGGCTGTTCGGCTGTTTCCGCGACCCCACTCCAACCCTCCCCGAACATCACCGACATTGTACGACAGGTGTAGGACGTCGCAACTTGCTCTCGGGTCTTCGCCCCTTCTCGTAATCGGAACTTGTTCGTGGGCCTTCGGTATTGTCGCAGTACCTTTGGCGGGAAATTTCAATTTGTATTATAATAAGGAGCCTAATGCTAACTTTTAAGACAAGTGCGGGGCTAAACAACTTGGTCTCGGGGGCTCCCCCCTTGTCGGGACCCCATTCGCGGAAAATTTGAAGTTGGATTTAAGTCTCTGCAATTCGAATTTGTATTCTAACAAGTATTTGTATTCTACTCGTGCAAACTTTATTTATGTTGTGTTACAAGTTAGCATAAGTACCCCTTATTAGAACACAAATTGAAATTTACAGCCAAAGGGCTAGGACAAGGGCGAAGCCCCGTTGTTTGATTTCATCAAGGTTGATCGGTTGGTTGGTTGGTTGAGGCCAAGGCACATACGTCTTACCTTAAAACCTAGTGTTAGACCCCTTATTTCAAATTTCCCACCATAACCATTACAGGGACCTGTATGTACTTTTAAAATATACCGCTAGGTGACGCTAGCTATATTACAGAAAACATTCGTTAGTCTATACATAAGTAGATATCGCTATAAACAAACTCAAAATTTGAGCTCGTGGGGCACGACAAGGGGCGAAGGTCCGAGAGCAATTTGAGAGACCCTATACGTGTCTTACAAGTTAGCATTAGGGCCCCTTATTAGAATCCAATTTCAAATTTACAGCCAAGGGTGTGAAGCCCCGAGAGCAAGTCGATAAGCCCTACACCTGTCTTACAAGTTAGCATTAGTCCCGCTTATTAGAATACAAGTTCAAATTTCCGCCAAGTGGGCCAGGGGCTAAGCCCCGAGAGCAAGTTTCGAGGCCTTATACCTGTCTTATAAGTTAGTTTTAGGTCCCCTTATTAGAATACAAGTTCAAATTTCTCGTAATAAACAATTAAAATGTAGACTTAAATACAAATTCAGATTTCCCACCAAGGGACCACGGGGATAAAACTCGGAAGCAATTTGCGAAGCCCTATGACTGTCTGTCTGTCTTATAAGTTAGCAATAGATCTCCTTATTAGAATACAAGTTCAAATTTCTCGCAATAAGCAATCAGAATGTAAACACATAAATACAAATTCAAATTTCCCACCAAGAGTGTGAAGCCCCGAAAGCAAGTTACGAAGCCCTATATCTGTTTTATAAGTTATCGTTAGACCCCCCCCCCCTTATTAGAATAAAAGTTCAAATTTTCCGCCCATAGATGGCCCCGCAAACAAATTCAAATTTTTGTTCAAGAGGCGAAGGCCTGAGAGTAAGTTACTAAGCCCTACATCTGTATTACAAGTTAGCATTATGCCCCTTATTACAATACAAATTCATATTTCCAACCATAACCTGCAGATACTTAAACACAAATTCAAATTTCTCGCTAAGGGTACCACGTTAATAAACGAAGGCCCTCGAACAAGTTCCGATCACGGCAAGGGACGAAGATCCGAGAACAAGTTGCGACGCCCTACACCTGTCGTACAAATTAGCATTAGGCCCGCCCATTAGATTACAAGTTCAAATTTCCCACCAAGGGGGCTAGGGGCTAAGATCCGGAAGCAAGTTGCGAAGCCCTACGTCTGTTTGTCTGTCTTATAAGTTAGCAATAGGCCCCCTTCTCGCAATAAGCAATCAGAATGTAAACACTTAAATACAAATTCCAATTTTCCACCAAGGGTGTGAAGCTCCGAAAGCAAGTTACAAAGCTAGCGTTAGATCCCAACCCCCCACCCCTATTAGAATACAAGGTTCACATCAAATACACCTGTCTTACAATCTCGGTTGTGTTCGGGGAGGGTTGGAGTGGAGATCGCGGAAACAGCCGAAACAGCCTTCGCGGAAAACCTCGCTTCGCAACATTTTACCTTCATGATTACTTAAAGATCACGTATCACAAAGATCAGTCCATCATAATTCGAAAAAATGGTACTCAGAGTGTTCTTTTTTTGTTTTTTGTACAATATCTCTAATATCTCTTCTGGGCGTACATTTTATAAATCTAAAATCCTTTTTCGACAAGATGTATTTCAGCCGAGACAGACGGTAAAAATTCGAGAATTAAAAAGATAGTGTTCTAATAAGAGGCCGGTATTCTGAATTTTATTATAACCCCTTTTTTGACAGAGGTAATTCAGCTAAGATAGAGCTTGTACGCTGTATAGGGGCAAAATCTAGCTTACACAAGGACACACAAGACATTTTTTCGGCGTATACACTGCTATATTGAATATGCTGTCTTGTGTATTAGAAAACATGCTACTCATCCGGAATTGGATACGCTCAAGAAAGATGTATGCGGTCTAGCTTCAGGGATGAAGAAGAATCGAAAGCCTATGTAGTATTTCAAGGTAGTCTGGGGAAATTAGCTAATTTTAAGAATAATCTCATATCTGTGTAATAATAATAATAGCGGTAAATAAAGATTGTATATTAGGGGTATTAACTGTTTTTGCTTGTTAATAAGCTATTACAATATAATCGCTCAAGATGAAAACGGTGAAGTTGATGCTGGTAGTGATGTTCTTTCTGAAGATCCAGATAAATTAGATTACGCTGCCTTTCATTTTGAACATAAGGAGGGCTGTACCCATCCTAAAAGCCTTGCCCAAAATGTCTTCACACTAATATTTAATATAGGAGATTATGGATTACCTCGATTTGAGGATGTTTTCGATAATTTACTGAAGCACCTTTTCGGCCCTGATCTATATAAATAAAAGTAGTTTATATGTATTATAGCTTTATGGCTATATTTACTGTTTTTAAAGAATGTGCAATATTCGGTATCAATAATCAATTTACGTAATTTAATCTGGGCACTAAAAGTAATGCAATTGATTCTAAAAAAAGTCATCCCTAAACTAAAACACGCAATGAAGCGTAAAACAAACAACTGTAATGCATATGTGTAACCATTTAATGCAATTTATTTTCCACTTAAGCCTTGTACACATAATTTTAACTGTCGACCTTCAATATTTACTTTTAATTAATAACACCATTAAAGAGAGTACACAATGAAACGTAGAACAGCCTATAATATATATGTGTAACCATTCATCGTACTAATTCAATTTTTATTTTCCACTTAAACATTGAGCATATAATTTAATGCTCTCAGGGTGAAAATCGTTTTAAGTATGATTTGTAAAGAAAACTAATTATGTAACTTAATTAATCATTTATATGTATAATGTTGAAGGTTACAATTTCGATGTCGTTATTCAGATATTGAAAACATTTGAGCTAGCGCTTAAATGCAGTCTTAAAACTGCAAGAACATAATCGTTTAAGGACTAGGTTTTTATATCCTTGATAAAAATTAAAACAACCCTAATAAATATTAATAATAACAAACACATATTAAATAACACCTTTTATTATGAAAACACTAGTCATGTTTACATGTCTTATCTATTAATTCTTCCTCATTATTAGAATACAATTTTTATGACAGTGGCGAAGCCTGCGAGCAGATTCCCGCCTTGCAAGACTAGGACCACTTGTTAGAATACAACCCCTAATGTATAAATAAATTAGGTCACAATACGTAAATGGGATTAAAAGAAATGTAATAATAATTTTAATAACAATTATGCAATCTCCTTTGATAAAAACTGGCCCTAATAAATATTAATAACAGATATAAAATCTTTTTATACTCTCAGGTGAAAAAAATACTATCCCCACATGGGCATATATAAAAAAATGGCGACCAAAGGTGTCCCAAGGGTGACGTCACAAAAAACAAAATGGCGGAAGGTGTCCCTGTTCTACTAATGGAAATGGATCATATTTCTTTATTACAAATCGTAAAGAAAAATATCCATTATTAAAGAATTATTAATTATTTATTGGAATAAATATTAAATGCACAACTATTAACGTTAGAAAAATTTATGCTTGTACAATATTTTAACTAGAAATCATTAAATGATAGTGACGATTTTGATAAAACCTCCTGATGAACGTAGAAAATGATGAATCGTTACATGCAGGAGCCAACTGTAATTCAGTACCTTCTAGAGCAATATCTGATGGATTCTGGTATCCACTGTTTGACGATGATGGCTGATTAAAAATCATTTTCGAAGTCGCCATTTTATTGTTAACGTTTTCTTCTATATATTTTTCTGGAGTCGTGTTTGATCGCCATCCTCCGTGATTTTTGAGCCTCCTGATATCCGCTCCACCCTCAGCAAGAAAAGTAGTTGACGTTCGACGTAGACAGTGTCCAGCGTAACCGTCTGGGTTGGGTAATTTCAAATAATAGACGCATCTTGTAGAAACTGTGGATCCCACAGGTTGCACTGTACATTTATTGTTCATATAAAATATGAAAAATCTTGAGTGATTGATATGTTTTGGACTCAAGCTTACATATCTCCTGTACGGCTCAATCTCATTAATTCCTCTCATTTCCGTCATAACACATTTCACGTGTGTAATAATCGACCTTGATTTTTTGGTCGAAGTTTGTGTCTGTGTGATTATACGTCAATTTAGATGTCGAGGGGGACATTCAAAAACAGTGTTCATGGAATTTTACTTTTCACCCCTTAATCCCCACTCCCTCACTTTAAAATTTCAAATTGCACCCCCTAGCTTGTGATACATCATTTTGAAGGTATTCAAAATACAAATCCAACGGCGTTCAGAAAATTGATTTCCATCGCCCCATTTTGAAATTACAAGCGAAAATGTCAATACTATAGGAATAAATTTTGTTCATTGATTTCATTGTTCAAGACAAAAACAATACTTTATTAAATGCTCAAAATGTTCTCTATTCTTAGGTAAACAACAATACAATCTATTCGTGTAACCTCACTTTATTAAGTGCTCAAAATGTTCTCCATTCTTAGCTAGACAATAAAACAGTCTATTAACGAATTCTTCTCTAACATTTTGAAATATTTCCGCAGTAATTTGCTGGCAAGCTTGAGTGATCCTAGCTCTAAGGGCCTGAATATTTTCTGGTTGAGGGTTACGATACAAGATTGATTTTAAATAACCCCAAAGGAAAAAATCCAGTGGCGTTAAGTCGGGAGATCTGGCAGGCCATTTTATTGCGCATCTTCTGTCAATCCATTTGCCGGGGAACCTTTGATTAAGCCACTCGCGAACACCAAACGCATAGTGTGGGGGTGCACCGTCTTGTTGATACTGCAAATTTCTTTCATCTAACAGTGGGTTGCCTTCTTCGTCAGCTTGATTTTCTAAGGACTCAGTTATAAGCGGATCAATGTAGCTTTCCAATAAATTTAAATACAAATCCGCCGTTACATTTTCTTCGATAAACAAAGGACCTATTATTTCATTTCCAAGAATTCCCGCCCAGACATTATTTTTTTCTGGAAACTGCGTATGACCCTCTAAGAACATGTTAGGATTTTGAAGATCCCAATATCTACAGTTCTGTTTATTAACAAAGCCATTCAGATAGAACGTCGATTCATCACTGAAGCAAATGTTCTTTACCAAATTGCTGTCATTTTGAATTCTCGCAGTCATTATTTCACAGAATTGAATCCTCCTATCGTAATCATCTTCAGTGAGTTCATGGAGAATGGTAAATGTGTAAGGAAAGAACCTGTGACGTTTTAAAGTCTTGTGTATGGAACCAACAGAAATATTCGTTAATGCAGCGACTTTTGGAATCGAAGTCGTAGGTTCAGCGGCAAAATGGCCTAAGACCTCAATTTGTGCAGCTTCGTTGAGAACTCATGGTGTCTTTCTTGCTTTGTTACATACTGAGCCAGTTTCTTCAAATTTTCTCACCAGAGTTAGCGCATTTGATATCCAACATTTTTTTCAGGATGCGTTTCGTTGAAGACTCGGGCTGTGCTACGAGCACACTTATTCTGGGCTCCATACAAATAAATAATTTCAACTCTTTCTTGAATAGTGTAAACCATGATTGATTCTTGGTTTTATTCAAATTCAATGTTTCAAACTGAAGTAATGGATTGTCAAAATTCAACAACTTAACCGAAACAGACTTGATTATAAATCGTTGCAGTCGGCAATAAATTACAAACGGCTTACCTTAACTGAACTCTGAAAGAAAAATAATCCAAATCGATAAAACACGATAAAATATTCGAGAGAGGAGATATCGTTTCCGTATCACTTCGTATTTCAGTACTTGATAAATTAGGGGTAATGTCTTGAAGAATGAAATCAATGAACAAAATTTATTTCTACAGTATTGACATTTTCGCTTGTAATTTCAAAATGGTGCGATGGAAATCAATTTTCTGAACGCCGTTGGATTTGTATTTTGAATACCTTCAAAATGAAGTGTCACAAGCTAGGGGGTGCAATTTGAAATTTTAAAGTGAGGGGAGTGGGGATCAAGGGGTGAAAAGTAAAATTCTATGAACACTGTTTTTGAATGTCCCCCTCGACATCTAAATTGACGTTTTTTTTTTCTAGGTCTACATTCCATTGCTAAAAAAATATTAAGGGTGACTAGTTTTGAAATGAAAGCACTGTATATGGGGCTGAATGTATTCATGATTTTGAGCGTGAAGATTTTAGAAGCAGGAGAGAATCGAGGTATATAATCAAACCTTGAAGAATTGAAGACTTTTGTGGTGGAAGTAAAAGATATTGTGCACCGATTTTTCTCAGATGATGGCGATTTTCACTTTCACAACTTTATAATATACTGCGGTGGTGAGATTTGTTTCTAAGCACAAAAAGAAGATTTCGATTTATATTTTGGTATTGTCACTATTGAATCTTTATATAATAAAAAACTTCATTGTTCACGAAATGGTGTAATTAAGAGGTATAGGTGGTGGTGTAGAAGACTTTATAAATGCGACCGCTGAGTCCGTGGTTAAGTTAAATTAATTCCTTCTGAACGTGTCAGTAATGGACACTGATTTTCACTAAGTTTTAAAAATAAAAAAAATCACTGATTTAACGTTGTATGACCTAGTTTCCTAATTTTCTGATAGACAACGATAGACGACATATATGAACGATGATTTCCCCTCAAATAATAATGTTATATTTTAATGTAATTAAAATGTACACAGTACAGTTAAGTAATAATACATTTTTTGAATAATGTGTTGTCTTGATTAAAGCTGAAATATTAAACGTAATGTAAAGGTGTTGGCCCTTGTAGAATTCTGATTTCAACATGGTATCAATTCGAGAGCAAGGAAAAAAATAGCAACTTTAAAGCGTGTAGATACTGAAATAAGAGTTGCAAGGAGAACTGAACGTGTAGTAAATAAACATTTCAATTATGCAAAGAAACTACCTAATATGTGTGATAATTCTGACATAACGTGGACCACATTGATTGAAACAGATTTAAAGGAAATTAAACGTGAGAAAAAATTATAAATGTAATAAATATGATTGAGGCACGATATCTCGGAACGTTACCCAATAGTGTCAATAAAACTAACTTACAAGGTCAGTTTTATAACACTCATTGATTGTATTGGGCAAATGGGAAGTGAGGCTATATATAAGACAGCGTAACCTGTTTAAAGCATAGTGCAAAACATTTGGATGTCACACGCAGAATAATTTTGTCTGAAAATGTCAAGAAGTCTATGGTCGAGGTGAATATAGTGAGCAGGAGTGCCAAGATCTGGCGAAAGTTGGGTATTGGGTTGTGTGAAGGTGTTCTAAATGATAAATATTGTGCTGACTGTCTTATGAATAAACTAAAGGAAGCTAAACTGGAACTATTTTGTCGGTGTTTGGAATTCTAACGAGGAATGTTAAATTTCTGCCACTCCAGCCGATGCAGCTATATAAGGGCGATGGATGTAGTACTTTCTAATCAGTCTGACAGTGTTCATAAAACGAGTTCAAAATGGATCTCACTAAATTAAACAATAGTACATTCTGCAAACCGTTAGAACACGTCAAGGATATGGAGGTAGGTGAAAAACATAAAGTAAGTAAAAACTGAAAAGTTTAGGCATGTGCTACACTGCGGTGGTTCGATTACTTCAAGGAAGATAATCGACTTAAAACTTTCAAGGTATTCTTGATGAATCAGGAGATAGAGGAGGGGATGAGAAATAAAAAGGTATATCACATGTGCTTCAATTGTTTAGTGATCATTGGATGTACTCATGGATATAACAGTTGTAATAATAATAATTTTGCATGTTCATGTTGGTGTTGTAATGAGACAGATGGTTCCGTAGCTGTGGAGTGCTCGCCCCAAATTCAAAGTAAAGTCCAACGTTTAATCGAGTTTACCTTTTAGAAGCTATTCGATATCAAGATTGAAATCGGATACAGTACTTTCCCTAACCTTATGCCTGTTCTAGGAATCGTAATCTTTAATGTTATAGTGATGGAGAGAGCAGATTGGAAGAGTTTTCTAAAGTGGCAAACATGCCTAGAAACGAAACTTTTCAGATCTCAGCAAATTGGAAACCGCATTGATTGGTCAATTGTTGGTGAAGAGGAAGAGTTTTAGTATGATCAAAATGTAGAGTTGCTTACTAGCAAATTTACCATTTACTATAACTGGGAATCTGTAAAAGGGGAAGGGAAAATATTCAAGAATGTAACAATACAACGTGATAACCTTTACTGCACAATGAAGAAAAACGATATTGAGGGATTGTTTTAACGATATAACTATTTATCGGTTAGAAATATTGAAAACCTACAGTCTTTCCAGTTTCTATCTGAATCTCATCTAACGAGTAAAAAACTACCATCATATTCTTACGACAGAGTTTCATAATGATGAAGATGGTGACATTTATCAACGCCGAAGATGTACTAAATTATATGTATAACATAAATTTCTATAACACAGATTTTATGATGGAACCCTTGCACTATACACCAACTTCTGTAATGTGTAACATATATCAATAATAAATATTAAAGAAAAAAAACTATTGGTGTTTTTTTGCAGCGTCTCTAAATAGTACAATCAGTCACTGGATGTAAACAATGTTAATTACTAAGTGTAAGGGTCCAGGTGGAGGCGGTTTGATTAATATTCTTATTAATAATTTTCAATTGAGCTACATATTCCCGGTTATTAGTATTGCGGTTCCGGTACTAAATTAGATACAAAGCTTCGACTTGGTAATTCTGGTATCAATGCATTCGACGCTGCATGGAAACTACACGATATCACATAGAATGATTGCTAAAAAAATGAAAAAAAGGCAATATCACGGAAACTATGAGGTCAGTTATTATAGTTGCAAAATTAGGCGTGAAAAGTTCAGGCGGAAAAGCAAAAGTCAGCGTCCCCAGAGTAATTCTCATACCGAGACATGGCGGTTTCTTGCTATTCCATATTCCCCTATTCGCGCGTCTATCTACAATAGGTGCTTTGGCGAGCGATGCAACTGGTATTACGAAAACAGTGAATGCATCTGTATGTGAATGAAAAATGCCAGAAGAGACCACACGATGGAATCGATCACTAGAAGATGGAGAAACAGTGGTACGTATTTTTGAAACCTTACAGAGCAAGCGGTGGTATGGCGTGACCTACACTTATAAGCAAGAAAAAAGAAGTTCGAAAAATTACCAGGTAGACCATCGGCAGATGTAGATCTAAGAAATTATGCAAAGCATGTACCATATTTTAGGGATGAGTGATAATTCGCCCAAAAATTGTAGAAATAGGTCGCGAAATTCAACTAATATGAAGCCACAGTTGCAAAACACTTATAATACAGAATGAGTAAATCGGTACGGCCCCCACGTCACAAAAATTGAAAAAGCAAAAACTGTGGAAATAGCCCGATAAATTCATCTAAAGCGCATTTACTTACCGATCACCAACTTAGGTTAATTTGAGACTGGAAACTAATATCCGGTCCATTCCCACGTGACACCCTCAGTAGTATAGCTACTCCACTTCAGGACCACTGTACAGTGTTGCCATGTCTTAAGCTCATGCGGTGCTGCCAAATTTAGCATTGTTGCCAGTGTATTGATCTCTTCAAGATTAAAGTTTTTTAAGGGTTTCATATTACAATTCTTAGAATCAAAGTTCATTGACCTTTCCAAAATTCACTACTTCAAAGTTCATTGACCTGTAAGGACATGTCATATTACAATTCTTAGAAATCTGAAAATAGAACAATTTCTGAAAGTTCATTACCATCTTCAAGGTTAAAGTTCACTGACCTTTAGGCGTGTCATATTCTTAGAAATCTAAAAGTGGCATCAAAGTTTATTGACCTCTTAAACCCGGTAGTTGTGGAATTCCTAGAAATCTAAAAACAGAATCAGCTCCGGCAGGTTTATTGAACTTTTGAAGGTCAAAGTTCATTGGCCTCTAGGGGTGTCATATTACGATTCTGGGAAATCTAAAAACAGAACCAATCCGTGGAAACCTCAGAGTTCATTGATCTCAACAGGCGCTATATTACAAGTCTTATAAATCTAAAACGAACCAGTTCGTGGAAATGGGTGTTTACTGACTTCTTCGAGGTCAAAGTTCAATAGTCTCTAGAGATGTCACATTACAATTCTTAGACACAAGTGGGGATACCTCAAAGAGTATTAATTCCTTCAAACAGAAAGTTTATTGACCTCTTGAACCTGGGGGTTGGGGGATTCCTAGAAATCTAAAAATAGAGTCAGCTCCGGGAAGTTTATTGAGCTTTTGAAGGTCAAAGTTTATTGACCTCTAGGGGTATCATATTACGATTCTGGGAAATCTAAAAATAGAACTATTTCGTGGAAACCTCAAAGTTCACTGACCTCATCAGGTGCCACATTACAATTCTTAGGAATCTAAAAATAGAGCCAGTTCCCGGAAAAACGAGGAGCATCACAAAATTTACAACTGGATATTAGAAAACATTCATAAACGTGAAACAAATACAAATTTCTGCTTGGGATGGACATGTAGACTAGATCGAGGAATAAGTTAGATTTACTGTGTAAGATAATGAAATTTTAGAAAAACGTTGTTTATTAACGTAACACTTAATTCAAAAAATAAAATACAACTAATTTTTTTTGTTTTATTTCAGGTGAAAGCTGCATGTTTTGTTATAAAACTATTGCTGTGGCTATACAAGTTATTTATTTCACAATTTATAAGTTAAATGTCTACTTATACAGAAATATCGTCTTTATTGATCCAAAATCTTTCATCTAATCCCCATCACTTTCTTGTTTTATTTACAAGATGAAGTTACTTAAAAAACTGATAAATTAAGGTATAGGATGTAAACGGAAGAGATAAATCACAAAAAAATAACTGACAGCTATGCTTTAGTTTAATCTACCTTCTCAATGTTTACATATTCACTAAAACCAAATGTACAAATGCTGATAATCGATAGATATGTATAACTTAATCTACTTACATGAGATCATCTTGGGGTGTATCGATAGCGTAATATCCCAATGGAAGTGTCTTAAATGACTCGGGAATTAGACACCATTTATCATCCTCAGGACTTAGAGCAATCTTTGTTTGTGTTATGGAAAAAACCATATGCCTATCTGATAGAATCAAGTTTTGTGAAGCAGTCCTTTGTTTAAAGGTTTCGAGGCATTCGACATGGTCATCAAATACAATTTCTGCCTCCACTACTGATTTCTTTACACCCTTCGCCTTCTTCATCAGACCATAATTTTTAGTAATATTTTTAATTTCGTCTTCTTCATCATCTTCTGCTTCTAAGTTCGTATGTAATTTTATGAAATCACCTTCGGAGGTTAATAGTTTCGTAGTATATAGTTTAGATCGCAATCCTACGTATTCGGTCATTATTTTACAATTATTCTCATCCTTCATCACTTCATCAATTACTTTCTTATTGCAGCTAAATTTGCTCCATACCTCTTGCGCTCTACGATTCATTTTTCGAGGGCAAGGTTTACCTTCCAACTTATTTTGAAAATCATGTTGGGGAGGCAAACAGGGTTTATTAAAGCGGTCAAACGAATCAAAATAATTATACGCATTGCGTCTTTCTTAGTTAAAAGATTAAATTGATCTTTAGATAATCAAGGAAATTGCAATTTTAGATTTGGAAATTCTATTAAATACGATGATAATTTATCTGAGGATGATGCTATAAAACGAAAACTATCTATAAATCTAAAGTTAATGCGTGACAATGACGTGTTTAGTAAAGGAAACATATTTCTCTCTGGTAATAGGGGGTAAATCGATAGGACCGTTAGTTCTAGTGGCAATGTCAGTTACAACAAACTGAGTATCATATCCGCTTAAGTTATGGAATACCGCTGAAGTAGTGTGCTTGTCCTGATAGTTGACGTTACATTCCTCGTGTGCTGCACCGCGGTAGTTGTTTTCTAGGATAAAATAATTATGATCTCGAACTTGTTTGTGTGCTGACGTAAACCGCTGCTCACGAAGGTGGCAGTGAGTGGCTGCTTGAAAATCGCTCTTCTGCTGAGGAGTCATGTGTATGTTGTATGGACAAAGAAACGCTGTAGAGACATATTCAGCAGGATGATTCATCTCATCATTATACCATCGCATACAATCTTCACGGCCGATAACTTTTATAGAAAGAATGGCAGCCGGTATGTGCTTTTGATATGCAGTTTTCTCTATGATATGTTTTAAAATGCTCTCGAGATCTGCATAGACAGCGAAGGGGGCTTGTATTTAGTTTTTAAAGTTTTTCAACTTGAGCATCTTTTCGGCTGTACGTAATGAAACCAACTCGGACAAATTTCTCGAGTAGTAAAACGAATTAGCTCGTATATACGTTGAGCTGCGTTTTCAAAGTCTTCATTCTAAGTTGGTCCGTTGTTGTGATCACGTTCTCTAAATATTAGTTGTAGGTAACACTGTAGGTAGGTTTAGTTATTATACAGTGTATTAGTATTCCACAATATCAGTAATTAACATTAAAAAAGTGAGGTTAGGTGTATTGGTTTTAGTTGTTTATTAGATGTGTAAGATGTTTGTAGATCTAATCAAACACATTGCTACCATTGTTAAGGGCAGATTATAGCGAAAAGACGATTAAAGATGGAACTGTGGCATGTAATAAGGCTATTCGCAGAGTTCAAAAAGATATGCATGGTGATTCATCAACAAGCGAGAGGCAACGTCTTGAGGCATGCCTACGCAATGTTAAATCGATGAAAAAACAAATAAAAGTAGAACAAAAGAAGGGCAGGAACAACTTTAAATAAAGGAACTGCGAAACATCGCGTTAATTGGGATGACAAGTGCTTTGAAGAGGAGGTTGTAAGACCTGTACTAAAGAAGTTGTCAGAATTTCAAGAACGTGATAGTGGTGGGCACTTAAAGCTGTTGTTAATTTGGGGATTAACATTAATAAATTCACACCTCAGCATGGATCCTCATACATCGAGTTACCAATTCAAATTAAGAGGAAAATGTCAAGAATAATATGAAGCATGCTTTACGTGAGCAGTGTTTTCAGTTTTGTATAAGGCAGATAACGATCCAAAAGAGTAACATAATACTCTCACTACTAACATGTGCTAAAGCTAGAAAGGATTCAATTCCAGATCACCACGAGGCAGACACCTAAATATTGAAGAACTAATGGATGCCCCAAATATTCAAATTGTCACCGGTACTGTTCATTACAGAGCTGCGATTTCACGCATAGATAGAATAGCAGTCTAGTATAAACAAGTAGGCCGGCTGTCTCTCGAGAACTGTGAATCTGACAACATTGGAAAAAATACTAATAGGTAAATCGTCCTATCCACCTACCAGGGTAGTTGGCATCTAAATATTTACCGCGAAGTGAGTGTAGAGCCATCGTGCTGGAACAGCACTGTCGTCAATTTCAAGGGCCACTTCCTGTAACAAAATCGGTAATCTTTCTCTTAAAAACTCTAGATAATTGTCACCATTTAGTTGGTTATTAAAAAAGAATGGGCCGATAATTCGCCCTCCTAGAATTCATCCCCAATAATTTACAGGCCAACCACCTCGGTGTTAGACTTTTCGCATCCAGTGTGGAGTCGTTCTTCACCAATAGTGCATATTGTGGAGATTTACACCTCCATTGTTACGAATGGTGGCCTCGTGTGTCCACAATGTACGTGTAAGAACTTGCCGATCTTCTACCATCATACCCAAAAGCCAGTGGCAATGGTCTAGTCTTCAGTCAAAATCTCTAGTAGTCAATGTCTGGTGCAGGACTAAGTGATATGCGTGTAACCTAAAACAAGATGGTGGCCACTGATTCAACAGGATATTACTGGTTTTTGTAGGAAAGGCATTAAGTAAACCTTTGTAAGTTTATAGCGGAGGTTCAAAATCGAAAGCTCGCTTACCTGTGCTCCTTGTGAATGTTTTTAACGGTAGTTAGAGTTACTCTCATGTCCTGCGCAATAGTTCTAATACCTAGGCGAGGATTAAACTGGATATAAGCTGAAACATTAATAATGTTCTCTTCGGTGTGTCCTCTGCGTTGTCTACGGTATACGGGAATATGAAAGTTTCCAGTTGCTCGCAGACGATGGATAACTCGAAGAAAAACTTTTCTACTCGGGTGGCATCTATGAGGATACTATTGCACATATACCCTTGCAGTGCAGCAACTGTAACATTTCTCATGCATTCAAAATAAACACCTATCATATCAAATAACTCTTCGTTGATATATTTTATTTTATTTACTAAAATACAACGCAACACGAACAACAACAAGAAAAACTCAAACAACACCGAACAATAAGACGAAATGGTACCAATGCGATTTGGAAAATCAAGAACAGCAACTAAATGACACGGATATGAAACTAAAATGTTTTAATACTATGACGTATTGCTTCCAATTTTGTTTTCACAGCCTATTAACGTTTATGACGGATGCCTTCTCTAAGAAATGATTATTATTTACCTAGGTTGCATTTTATTCTCTTCTTGTGTGTGTATAAATTGCCGGTTTTGAGAAAGATGACGGTTTTCATCAATATGTTAGGACTTTCATTTTCAATTTACCTTAGAAGGCAATAATACCTACCGTAGTAATTTTGCTTTTTTGAGAAATATTGGTTTTTCTGTTGATGTTCTAAATGTTAACAAACTGTTTTTCCAAGACCTGTTCCATGTTTCTTTATACAATCGTCGGAGAAGTAGATCAGGAATATCCTCATCATTTACATGATGCACACAAAGACTTTTCTTTTGTCATTACCCGAAAGCTTTAATACGTCCAATTAAATCTAATGAAATTACGAAACTAGTGATACCGTTAAATAATAAAAAGAAATACGTTATCCACTATAGCGCGCTAAAGCAAGCTTTAGCTCACGGTTTGGTCCTCAACAAAGTACATAGGGTACTTACACTTAAGCGGTCACCTTGGCTGAAATCCTACATCGATTTAAATACTGAACTTAGAAAAAAAGCCAGGAATGGCTTTGAAAAGAATTTATTTAAGCTGAAAAGACCATCGAAAACGTAAGAAAACGATTCGATGTTAAATTACTGTCCAAATGGTGGGGTCGTTACGGTGGCGAGTCGTATATCTCAAAACCTGAATTTAAGACATGTATTATATTTTCAGAAAATTTAGTAGCAGTGGAAATAGATAAGCTAGAAGTAAATTTAAGCAAACCCTTGTATGTAGGTCAAGCCGTTCTTGATCTAACTAAAACGACTATACACGGCTTCCATTATTAATAAGATTCCATGGTAACTGCTCCATATTCTACACAGATACCGACAGTTTCATTTATGAAATATGGGAGCAAGATCCTTACGCGATCAGTAACAAGGATTGTTTTAAACATTTCGACACCTCAGGCTATCTTGAGAATAATATCTATGGCATCCTGTTGGTAAATAAGAAAGTATGATGAAGGATGAGAATAATGGTAAAATAATGACCGAATATACGGGATTGCGCTCTAAACTATATACTACCAAATTATTAACCTCCGAAGGTGATTTCATAAAATTACATAAGAACTTGGAAGCAGAAGGTGTGTGTGTGTGTGTGTGTGTGCGCGCGTGCGCGTGCGCGTGCGCGTGTGTGTGAGATTAAAGTGCCTTAGTTATTTTATCTAGCACGAGATGAAGGTAGTGCTTCAACAGTGAAAATACCCCTTGAAAATATCGATATTTTAATTTGTATTATTTGTGTGTTGGAAAACTAATACGATGTTTAGTTTACTAGCTGGACCTAATGTTCTTTGATTTAATCATGTACACGTCTATTCAAAATCTCTGAATCGAAGTAAGTACAGCCACCCATCAATAACGTCTGCAATAAACCAACGATCCGTTAGCAATAGCGAATCACAGAACAAGGAAGGGACAGTGATGGATTCTCAACATATATACATCAAGTATGTATACATGGTGGGGACTAGGGATGGGTGCTGTGAGGATCGGATCGATAGGAACGGAGTCAGGGTTCTGAGGGGAAACCCCAGCATTCTTCTAAATAGCCGCACATAATGTGCCTATACACAGTGGTTATGCCGCTGTGTGTGTATGAGTAAAGCTCCTGAAACAACCTCAAGCAGGGTACACGGTAACCACATGCGCTTCTAAAAAATCTCATACCCACTGCATTTATTTTTCTCCCGTGCTTTTTTTGCCATACCCATGTCTCACTTCCATACAGTACTTATGGGACAAACACGCCATTATAGATTACTCGTTTCGCAGCTAGGCTCATGCTATCGTTTTTTCATTATCGTTCACATACTTCTAATCACTTTCGCTCCAGCATTGACCCCTTGTCCAATCTCGCCCTCCATTGTACCATCTGCAGTAAGCATTCTACCCAGATAATATTTCGGAAAATACTATTGATAATTGCCAAAGATTAGGACCCTCTTCCAGAAGTACACCGACATTAATTATTGTAAAATTCACGTCTTACATTGTTAGAAATAAGGCGTGGGTTAATAAAAGGAAATTAAAGGGTACTAAGTTTATGATCAGTGAGTCCCTTACTCAAAAACGTTCTCAGCTCTACAGGGAAGTTCGAGAAACGTTTGGTAATAAATCGGCATGGACGCAAGATGGATGTGTGTGGGTAGTTTTCCCTAAAGAGGTTTGATTTTTTCACAGTAACGGAAACTCGGCTAAATGCTAATGTTAAAAGTAAAGACTTACACATAGTTAACTACAGTGTAAAACGTTTTGATAGAGAAGGACGAGGTGGTGGAGTTTGTTTGTTTTATAAGAGTATTTTTAAAGTGAAAACTTATGTATTGAAGAAATATAACAGTTTTGAACATTTATGGGTAAGTTGTCAAATAAATGGTAAAAAATATATTATCGGTGCAATTTATAGACCTCCAAATAAATCTATAACTGAATTTCTAGTTGATTTTGAAGAGCATCTGTCATACCTCATTCCAGATTGTGACGTTTTAATTGCCTCGGCGACTTCAATATTAACATGCTTGAATTAAATTCCTGTACTGTAAGCTTTTGTCAAGTATTAGAATCTGTAGGCTTAAGACAGCTAATTACCTAACTCACTCGAATCACAGAAACTACTAATACCCTGATAGCTAACATTACAGTTGCCGATCATTTTTTTATCTTTTTGTAGTTTACGCACAAACGACGAAAGGAAAATTAACCACGTATTTAAAATATATCGCGATTACAGTTTGTTTAATTACAGAAATTTTTACTCAGACTTGTTAGAGTTACCTTGGACAAAAATTATACGATTACCCACTGTTAATGACAAAGTTTTATTACTTAATGAATTAATTACAAACTTCTTGATGTACCGGGTGGCCAACTAAGAACGGCCGTCGGCCATATTTCAGGAATGGATTGTAGCACAGGTTCGGGAAAAATTTTTTTATAACAAACGCCTGGAAATTATTTTCAGAATTGTAGGTCCACCGCTAGAGGGCGTATTTGACAGTTTACATTTTAAAAAGCAAAGTTTTCAAAATTTGCTCAGTTAAGGAGCATATTAAATATTATAATCAGATTCCTCGACAAATTCTGCATATTTTTTATTTGACAAGTTTTAGTCTATCTTTTCAAATAAGGGTGGGGAAAGTGGGAACCTTGTTACGAAAAAACGCCTTTAATTCAGGTTCTGCTTGACCGATTTTAATAAACTTGATGTTGTTTGAAAGAGCTTTTGTTAAACAATAGAAAATTTGTAGATTTGAAGCAATCTGATTAATAACATAAATGCTTGAGGGCGCTGTTTAATATTTTTTTAAGATTGTGTTTTTTCTTTACAATTTTAAATGGAAGCATAAAAATTTAAGTAGGTCTTTAAAAAGTAGACTAAATTAGTAATAAAACAGTGAAAACCGCAAGTCGATATCTTTTTCCTATTCTGCGGGAATTGTTTTTCCAACGTCTAGTAGGCTAGTTCGCGTTAACGGAAATTATTAAATTTAGCTTGGATGAAAAGATCTTACATTGGTCTGCAGTAATTTAAACTGATATCATACTAATGTTATGGTTGCCGCTAGATTACCTAAATGTAATGCTGTCGCTACTAACAATGAGAACAAATTATAAAATAATAATGTGATAAATCTAACAATTAAAACCTTAAATAAATAACTACGTAATTAGTGTCGCCCTAGATGTTCGAAATATCGTCCATCATTTTCAATGCATGAAATCAATCGCTGACGGGTGGAGAGAACAGCAGTTTCAATTTCTGCCCTTGAAATACTTCGTACTGTCTGTCGTATTCTTTCAATCATGTCAGCTCTTGTTGTGGGTCTATCGGCATAAACGAGATCTTTCATTCGCCCCCACAAATAAAAATCTAAACAAGTTAGGTCTGGAGACCTTGGTGGCCAAATAAATAAACTTCCACGTCCTATCCACCTTTCAGGGTAAGATTAATCAAAACAAATGCCGAACATCTCTAGAATAATGTGCCGGGACCCATCATGTCGCAAGAACATGTCACGACGAATGGCCAAGGGTACGTCTTCTAAAAGAAGTGGTAATTCGTTGCTTAAAAAATCTAAATATCTTTCTTCATTAACAGTCTCATTCAAAAAAGGCCCAATTATTTCTCCACCTAGAACCCCGCACCACACATTTACAGGCCAAGACCCTGATGTTGGACCTCCTGCATCCAGTGGGGATTCGTTTCAGACCAGTAGTGCATATTATGTCGATTTACACTACCATCACTATGAAAAGTAGCCTCATCTGTCCACATAATTCGTGAAAGTATTTCAGGATCGCCGTGTATCTTATTTGAGAGCCAGTTGCAAAAATCCAACCTGGTATCGAAATCTTGAGCATTCAAATTATGGTGTAGGACCATGTGATATGGGTGCAATCTAAAATAGTATATATTATAAAGCAATCAGATCAATAAGACACATTAAAGTCCTTCGTTGTTAGTAAACGAAAACGGACTTTAAATGCATTAACTCTCGTAATGTTATTACGAATTTTTTTCGCCCGGCCTCTCATTATTTTTTATTATTGGTACCTTTTTACTTTACTTTGCCTCACTTAATTATCATGTTGTTAGTTAAAATCTATTCACATAGCATAAGATAATTTCATTGAATAATTTGATGCATTACATTTAGGTAATCTAGCGGCAACCATAACATTAGTATGATAACAATTTAAATTACTGCAGACCAATGTAAGATCTTTTCATCCAGGCAAAATTTAATAATTTCGAACTAGCCTGCTAGACGTTGGAAGAACAATTCCCGCCATTTACCTGTTTCTTACGATATCTCAGAATAGGAAAAAGATATCGACTTGCGGTTTTCACTGTTTTGTTACTAATTTAGTTTACTTTTTAAAGACCTACTTAAATTTGTATGCTTCCATTTAAAATTGTAAAGAGAAAACACAATATTAAAAAAATATTAAACTGCGCCCTCTAGCATTTATGTTATTAATCAGATTGCTTCAAATCTACAAATTGTCTATTGTTTAACAAAAGCTCTTTCAAACAACATCAAGTTTATTAAAATCGGTCAAGCAGAACCTGAATTAAAGGCGTTTTTTCGTAACAAGGTTCCCACTACCCCCCCGCCCCCCCCGCCCCCTTTATTTGAAGAGAAAGACTAAAACTTGTCAAATAAAAAATAGAATTTGTCGAGGAATCTGATTATAATATTTAATATGCCCCTTAATTGAGTAAATTTTGAAAAATTTTGCTTTTTAAAATTTTAACTGTCAAATACGCCCTCTGGCGGTGGACCTACAATTCTGAAAATAATTTCCAGGCGTTTCTCGAGGCCACTTTTGTTATAAAATTTTTTTTCCCGAACCTCTGCTAGAATTCATTCCTGAGATATGGCCGACGGCCGTTCTTAGTTGGCCACCCGGTACATGCACCACTAAAATCAGCATAATCCTTGGATTATAGTTTTTGTTTGGAAACAAACCCAGAGGTTTGGAAAATGGCCAAAATTCTACCAATAGCTAAAAAATATGAAGTGGAAAGGTACAACGATCTGAGACCAATCTTTATACTACCACTCTTATCAAAAGTCTTTGAAAAAGACGTTGAAAAGCAATTACGAAACCACTTAGAAAAATTTGACTCAATCCCGGTATACCAATCTGGGTTTCGACCTAACCATAGTTCTGGAACGGCACTCTTGCATATAGTAAACGAAATCATAACTGCTATAGATAAAAAGAAATGTTGTATTCTTGTGCTTCTCGACTACTCAAAGGCCTTCGATATGATTAATCATAAAATACTGCTTGCAATTTTTCATTATTTGGGGTTAAACAATGCGGCTATTGAACTATTAAAAAATTATCTAGTTTGTAGGCAACAACAAGTGTTATTTAACAATACACATTCCGAGTGGTTACAGATTGGTAAAGGTGTTCCTCAGGGTTCAATTCTTGGACCACTGTTTTATTTAATGTATACGTCAAGTTTCTTATCCTGTTTAAACACAGTGAAAGGCCATATGTATGCCGATGATACGCAAATATATCACATATTTGATTAGAAGCTAATGCCGAAATAAATAATCCGAGTTTAGACTTATCTAATCTCTTGAACCTTTCAAAACAACTAGATTTAATAATTAATCCAAACAAATCATAGGTTATGTTTTTTGGTAAACTTCACATTTTTAGCAGTTTAACCATTAACCTGGATGGAGCACAGTTGGAAGAAAAATCCGAGCTGAAAAACTTAGGTCTCATTATAGACAAAAAATTTAGGTTTAGAACTAACTCACATTAATGGTTTAATCGGGATATCATATTCTTGCGTAAAAATGTTGTATCCATCAAGGCATGTATTAAATACGTATTTGAAATTACAATTATGTAATTCTCTAATATTAAGCAAATTTGACCATTGTGAATATGTTTATACTTCATGCATTGACAGTACAGCACAGAAACGTATACAAACAGTCCAAAACTCATGTTTGCGGTTAGCGTATGGAATAAAAAAAGGAAAGAGTGTTTCACATGCACTCAGAAACGCCAAATGGTTAAACATGTCGCATAGGCGCCGCCTCCACGCAGTGTGTATTTTCAAAAAAATTATTGACAAGCAATCTCCACCATACCTACATAAAAAATTAACATACCGTATAGATGTACATAATTTAAATATTAGACGAAAATCTAAAGATATGTTTTCATACCAAAACACAGAACCACCTTCTTTAAACGACATTTAGATATCAAGCGTCCAAACTCTTAAACGAACTCTCAACTGAATTTGCGGATGACGACATAAAACGATTTAAACATAACTACAAAAAATATTTATTATTAATACAATAAGCAAGCTAACTTGACTGTACATTTGGTTACCATTACAAACTTGTTCACTTTCAACAAACTTCATTACTTTACCTCACACACATATGTTTATTTTTAAGTTTTAACTGCTACATTTAGTACCTTCTACTTTCTTTTTCTACATTATAGCAGGCTCAAGTAGAATAACAGATCAGGTTTTCATACCTGAATTATCTGAACTTGCGCCTATTGGTTTATGTATGCAATAACTAATAAGTAATAACATTGTTTACCACTGCTCAATTATTACTAAACACTACTAAACCAATCAAGTCATTATTATTATTGTATACCAGGTCGTCCACTTGCTCCACAATTTTATCTTGCAGAGTAAATACTCCACTCTCCTTTCCATCTTCCCGATTGAACACCACAATCTTAGTTTTGTTCACGTTTACCTTTAGGTCCATGCTCTCACAGACTGTATCAAACTTCCTCAGAGCGGTTTGTAGCTCATCCGCACTGTCACTTAATAAGACTGTGTCAGCTGCATACACTAGAAGTCGTACATTTCCGTCACCAACCATTACACCATTTGTATCGGTACATGCTGGTCTAACACATTTATCAATGTATACATTGAACAACCACGGTGACATCGCACAGCCTTGTCGCATTCCTTGCTCAATATTAAAGTATCCACTCACACCTCATGTCACCCTAACACATGCCCGGCTACCGTTGTATACTGCCCTTATTCCATTTATTAGACCTTTATTTACGCCATATTCATTTAATATTTCCCACAGTATTTCCCTATTCACTCTGTCGTATGCTTTCTCCGGATCTACAAACGTACAGTTCAGCTTCCTTTTTACCTTTAAACACTCTTCGATCACCTGCTGGAGAGCAACCATCTGATCGACACATCCTCTTCCTGGCATGAAGCCACCCTGCCTACCCCAAATCTTAGATTGTGTAATTTGTCGTACTCTATCAATCAGTATTCTTCCAAATACTTTACCAGGCACGCTGAGCAAACTTATTCCTCTATAGTTCCTGCAATCACTCTTGTTCCCCTTACCCTTATACAGTGGTACAATGATCGCGCTCTCTCAATCCCTCGGCACTTTTCCACACATAAGGCATACATTGAATAATTCACACAATCTTCGTATAAGCTTTGCACCCACATACTTTAGCATTTCACCAGTGATTTCATCTGTACCTGCTCCCTTGCCGTTTTTCAACCTTCCTACCATTTTCTCTGCCTTATTTATTTCAATATCCTCAGTTTCATCCACCATTTCTTCTACATTCTCCTTATCTAACCCTGCAGTCTTATTTTCCACGCTACTGTACAGCTTTCCGAAATATTCTTGCCAGCATTTCCTCACTTCACAATCGTCCCATACTATTTCGTTGCTCGTATTCATCACTCCTGCAGCGTCCTGTTTTGGCACGTTTTGTATTTTTAACCCATTTCCAGAAGAGTTTTTTGGTTCCCTCAAAATCATTCTGCATTTTCTCTCCTTCCACCAGTCATCACTTCCTCTTTACTTATTCTCACTGCCTCCTTCGCTTTTTTGTTTCTTAATCTGTACACCTCATACAATCGCTTTTTCTCAATCTCATTTTTTGCAGCAATCATTGCTATGTACGCATCTTTTTTCTTACATGATGTCTTTTTTACCGACTCATTCCACCAAGCACATCTTTTCTGTCTACCTACAGTCGCCCTTTCACATATCCGCACGGCACAATTGACACCACAGTTCTTCAAGCTTATCCATGCACTTTCAATGTCAGTATCTTTTATTTGTTCGTTCCACAATGTTTCATTCACATTCAACTCTTTACTCACAGCATCTGCGTATTTCATTCTCGCAGCATTATCCACTAGTTTATCTACCCCAACTCTGGACGTTGGCACTACGTTTGCTTTCCTTCTCCAGACCCACTTTTACCCTAAACACACCCTCGATATAACCAAAAAGGGTCCGATCCACACTCCGATCCGCGCATTACTTCTGTCTTTCACCAGGTTTCTAAGCCGTTCATCATGCACTATCAAGTCTATCATACTTTTAGATTCACCTCTTTACCATGTATACATATGCACATTTTTATGTTTAAACCACGTATTGGATACAAACAGGCTTCTCTCCACACAGATGTTCACCAGACGTTCACCATTTTCATTGAATCTTTGGTCTCCGAGCTTTCCTAGAACGCGTTCAGTATGTTCTCTCTGTACACCTACCCAGCCGTTCATATCCCCCACTATCATCCCCTTTTTGTTTGGCTTACATAGGTTCAAAAAGTTCTCTATTTTATTCCGGAAGTTCTCACGCTCCTGGTGCATAGCTGCAATAAGAAAAATTCTTCGAAACTCCACTTTCATTCTAACCCACATTACCCGGGGAGATACCAATTTGTACTGTTTAACACATCTTTTCGCTCTTTCACTTATGATCACCCCAATTCCTTTTGGCCATGCACTTCAGTCTCAACTCCTGACCATACTACTAGGCTCTCATCCTCCATCTTCACAGCATCCTTTCCATTGCGCATTGTCTCCGATACACACAGAATATCAAGGTGTCGTTCGTACATTACATTCGCAATTTCAAATTCTTTACCATGAATATCTCTAACATTCCACGTACCTACTCGCCATTCATTCTTTGTACAGTCGTCAGCAGCTGGGCCTGTCTGTTTCGACCTTGACCGCCCCCTGTAGCCAGGTCGATCCGAGGCAATTGTATTACTCTCTTGAGTAATACCTCGACACGTAAAGAAGTCAGAAGTGGAAATATAGACAGGGGCAAGAAAGATGTAAATAATAGAATGTATCCTTACTGTATGGATATCTAAATGAACATATATACATATACATTTTTCACTTACATACCCTTCAATCACATCATGTTTCAACCATATTGCTCCCTACCCGATTCCTGGCTCCCGAGCCTGTAATATGAAAATAATTTATCTTCTAAATTATTATAAGTTTTTGTTATGAACGAATAAGTTCAAAGGTAAATATGTAATTAAAAATTATTATTAATTTTATTCAATACATAAATAAAAGTTTACCTCGAGTAGGATTTGAACCTACGACCTGTACTTTGCTAGAGTTAAATAAAAATTATTTAACAGAGCAAAATGGATGCTTACATCCACCTTAAAAATATCATCAACCAAAAACAACGCTAAGTTCTTTGCGCATGAAGCTGTCTGAAACTCGAATGTGCGAACGATATGCGTACGAGTTCTAACTAAAAAATGAAATGCATGTTTTTATGCAACTATATATTCAACACACGCTGCACGAAATGCATGTTAACTTGCCTAAATAAACGTAAATTTTATTACAACCGTAAAAAAGTTTGTTACAATCTCCACATTTAGTTGTTAAAATTTAATAATCCTAGGACGGCAACTTCTAGAAGGCGTTGTAAAAGAAAGTAGAAAGACAGAAAAATTGAAGAAATAACTTGAACTTTCACTGTGTTAACAAAAACTGGAATAAAAATTGGCTTATGTTATGTAGAGGACTAACTTCCGATTATAACCAAACTTAAGTAGTGGGATTGGGTTGCACAAGAGATACGTTTTATTTGTCTAGCAACCTTGGCTACATGTGTTAGTATAAGGTACTGAGGGTCGCATGGTGCAATCAAATTTTGACTGGACGCAACCTTGAACCGTTTTTGTTTTTATTTTTCTAATTCTTCATTATCCATTGCAGCAATTTTGATATTTACAAATTTTTGCCAGTTTCATTCTATTTTTATCGTTTACAACAAACTCTTAAAAAACATACCCCTTTACTGTGTTCATCATTCAGCCCGGAAATGAGAGTTTGGCGAGTATGAACAGAATTGCAATTGCGGATACTCACGAAACTATCGTTTCTGGTCTAGTGATACACAAAGTTTTCTGTCATAAATTCATAAAAATTTTGAAAATTTGTTTGGAACGACTGTAATATGTATGACATGAAGTTCATACATGAAAAATCAGTGGTACCAAATTAACACTTGGTGTTGTCGGAAAGAAGCACAAAAACATTTTTTTTTGCTTCTGAAAGAGGGATTCCAGAGGAGTGCGAATGGAAGACTAGCGGGAAACATGTATTTTGCCTATAGAACCGGAATCGGTGCCGGCCCTGGTTCTTATTTAACCACTTATTGAAAAGGTTCTAGATATAAAGTATATAATACATGTAGATTTTCTAAATAGGGGATTTAAATTTTATAATTCTTATTTAACAATACTATAATATTAATAATACTATTAAAAGATTTTTGGTACAAAGTTCGCGATTTTTAGCCATTATAGTTGTTTAAGCTTGATTGAAATATTAAAATTCGTGTAGCAAGATTTTTCAGACTTGTAACCTTCGATTGAAAGTGAACAAATGTCACCGTAGTCTAAATAAATAGGACGCGGTAAATAGAGGAAGGTGTGTTGTGTTTCTAACCTTAATCTGTCTAAAGATGGAAATAAAAGAGAAAACTAGTTAGTTTTTTTTTTATTTCCATTTTTTAAATCTAACTCTAAAAATAGGAAGCGCTAAACAGAGGAACATAGGAAGGTGCTGACAATTGTAACCTAACTTAATTAGATAAGATAAACAAAATTACTGGAACTTAACATAATTAGATTAGATAAACAAAACTACAGTAACCAAAAAAAATTGCATGGGACGATTCGAATAGGATGCGTGCCGATGTGTGACGTCACAAATTGCGCATGCCTTATCTACACAAATAGAAATTCTTATAAATGGTTTAAATATCACTTTCAATGTCAAACTTCTAGAGCGCTGGTGGTATAGAGGTAGGAATCGTCTTCCACGCTGTTGGTGCGGGTTCGAATCCCGTCCCATGAAGACATCATTTGATATAAAATTAACTTAGACAATACCAATAAAAGTTTTATGAAATTGTGTGCCGATACGGGTTACCATTAAAAGAGAAAAGTTTGTAATATTTAAAATACAATGATATCCTTATGTGTTTTTATTTCATGTAAAAGTTACATCCATTGATACAAACTATTCCACGGTTATATAAGTTAAATGTTATAAAACGATAAGGTAAGCATGTTTTTTGTTTGTTTGGAACTAGCTGTGAACTTTTCGCATTTTCGTACTATGGCCCTTTAATGACATTTATAAGCATCCTGGCGTCCAAATAATTTGTGACAAACCCTTATTGTATCTCACATATCACGGGCTATCCTACACGCAAAATTAGTAATATACCCACGCCCATTTATTCACTGGGCTACCGGCAAGATCTCCTTATCCGTTATTTCCGTTCTACTGCCATTTCTCTTGTAATAAAGGAACTAGGCCGTTAATTCCAACAGGTGTGCTTTTAGCTTTTGTTTAAAAGAGGCGATCTTCTCAGACTTTAATTCATCCATAATTGTGTTATAGACAGCACCAGCGGCATACGAGAATGAACTAGTGTACATAGCTGTACGATGAGATGGTTTATGTAGAGTACTACAATTTGTAATTTTCTTACCATGGTGTTACGAAGGATAACTCAGCTTGGCTCTTAAATACTGCGGTACGTTTTCCAATAATAGGTTGTGAACAAAACATCTCAGCTGGTACTGTCACCTCACCATGTAGTCATTTATAAAATGGAATCACATGTTTTCGTCTATTGAAATTCTACATAACGGAAGAATGTCTTAGTCAGTCGAAGGTCATACACAGTATCACAATAATTAAAGTGTAGTAAAATGAACGAGTTAATCAGTTTAAGTTTGACAGTACTGGAAAGAAATCGCTTGAACTGATAAAGCGATCTCAACTTCGTGTAGGCTTCCTGTATTGCTGTTTGTTGACATGAAGATCAAAGCTAAGATTGCTATCGATTATGAGGCCTAAACTTTACAACCCACATTTTAATTCCAAAAGTCGTCATCTAGTTTTATAGCACATATGAATAAGTGTTTAACTTTTTCCAAATGAGCATTGGTACCTACTAGAATCGTACTACATCTTGTTGGATTAATGATTAATGTATTACTGTAGTTTTGTTTATCTAATCTACTTTTGTTAGGTTACAGTAGTTTTGTTTATCTAATCTAATTATGTTAGGTTATAGTAATTTTGTTTATCTTATCTAATTAAGTTAGGTTACAGTAGGAACAATGATAACGTCACATATTGTGACATCACACATCGGCACACATCCTATTCTGTCCTCTGTTTAGCGCCTCCTCTAAAAATGCCTTCGTCAAAACACGGCACACCATCCTCTATTTACCGCCTCGGAAAGAGAAGGAGGCGGTAAATAGAGTAACGTGTGCCGTGTTTCTAACCTCAATCTAAATAGATAACTATTGTGTTTAGTTTTGACAGAAATAATTAACCTTGTTTTTCTCCACAATTCTATAATGATTTTTGCTTGTAAATAAACCGAACAAAGGAAAATACTAACAAAACCAAACGCTTACAGATTTAAATGTGGACTTTCAATTATTTGAAAATGATTTAATTACAAAATTACTAATCGGCACTGTGTTAAAGTGTAGGTAAGGATTAAGATTATTATTAAGGTCATATGGCGTTGACATAAATGGTTCACTAAAACTGTCACACTTTGGAACAATTTCGTGCCGACGTAGGAGAAGTTGATACCTGAAATTGTTCTTAATTACAGGTAGATTGATGTGCTCCAGATTTTTTTTGGAATTTTGTTTCAATTTCACTCCGATTGGACGACGAATAATGACGATATTTTTTGTGTATGCATTCATTACAAGGAATACTATATTCAGATATTCATAAATTTTGTCCAAATTTTACAATATTAAATAAAAAATGGTAAGAAAGATATTAGGAAAAAAAGGAAATATTAAGGATAGGTTCGGCAACACACATTACGTTTTAACGTGAAGGGAATATCATTTATACTCTCTAATATGATTGCACTTTATAAGACGTTTTACATTTCTTTTTTATTTAATTATTTAGTAATTATAGCACGTGTACATTTTCGTACTTAGTATACATTTTTTATCGAAATGTATTCGCTAGTATTTTTTAATGTTTTAACCAAGTTCATATGTCTTTTAATTTTTTATATATCGCAAATATTTTTCTATTTCCGCGTTACAATGAGAATCTTGTGCAACTGTTTTTTATTAGAAACCTTTTTTATAATTTGCTTCCATTTTGATTCTTTAATAGATATATTAACAAACGCAACGTCATCATCTGCGATGTCATAGCCCGGAATATTTTATGAAAATTTTTAAGTTGGCAAAGCTTGATTCAGAATTATGTTATGCATGTCACTCTTACAAAATGTGTCAAAACTTTGATGTGATCAAATTCGAGACCGTATGTTTGACAATTTCACGTATTTCAGAGGGTACACAGGTAAGATTAACCTGATTTTCTTGATGGTTAATTAATTCGTCTGGTTGTCTGTGTCTGTGCGTTGCACGATGTTACAGGGTTAAGAAAGCTGGAAGTGGTGTCGTCTTATAGGAAAATCTTTGCTGATTTCAAATCTCTGGTAGATTTTTTGATCTGATCACCTGTTCGCGGCAGGGAGGCCGTTAAAATCAAAATTTCGACATTAAGATATACAGGGTGTCTAGAATCTACCCACGTTCTATGGCTATCTTTTTTATTATAAGAGATATAGAGTCGGTTAAATTAGCAAAGTTGGGCAGAATTGCATGATAATTCAAATACCGATAAGAAAATTCAACATTGTTGCCAACTTTCTAAGATATTCGAAAATAACTAAAAATCGTCCAAATTTTCAATCGGCTATATCTTTTTTAATATTCAAAATACGAAAAAGTTATAAGAAAGACTTTTGATAGCTATTTTTACGCAAAATGGGAAAATTTTTTTTTTGTAATTATTTTTCGAGCTACAACTCAAACATATATTTTTTTTAAATGGCAACTATAGGTGGTTATGGACTCATTCGATGGCTTATTTTTTCTGATTTCAAAAATTTAAGCTTTGTATGTTTAGTATTATTAGTTAACTCACAATTTTCAAAAAATTCTAATTATAGTATGTACTAAACAAATGCAATGTTTGCTGTGGTGTGCTGACTGCTGTGACAATTAAAAACAAAACTCTTCACTGATTGACTGTCAAATAGTAGATAATGAATTATTTGTTGTAACCAGTTGTAGTTCGTACTTAAATAGTGAATATTAATTTATTAATGGCTTATTCATCTGAAGAAAGAAATGATATGCTTTTTTGCTATTACGTGTCTAACGGAGATACTAATGCTGCTTTGGGATTATATCTTCCAACTTATATGGAAAGAAGACAACCCGATGTGAGATTATTTGCCAAATTCGAATCGAATTTAAAAAAATATGGAGCTTTTGCTAAACCTCAAAATTTTAATGTCAATGCTAACACAGAAACAGAAGAACGTGTTTTAGCTTACGTGAAATTTAAACCTACTACATCCCTTCGTGAAATTTCGAACGAGTGTAGCACTTCCAAAGATGAAGCCCACGTTATTTTGAAACAAAATAACAAAATCATTTTCATATAGGAAATACATTATATGTTGAAGATTATCAGAATAAATTACGTCTGCTACATGGTTGATTAATGAAAGTCGAGCAAACAATTAATACTCGAAAACCATTCTTTTACCGATGAAGCAAAATTTACAAACAACGGCATCTTTAATAGAAAAATCATATCCAATGGTCCCAATAACATCCTCATATTACGGTTGAGCGGAGAGATCAATATGCTTTTCAGTAAACGTTTGGTGCGGTTTTATTCGTACCAAAATGCTTGGGCCGTTTTTATGAATACAATTTAAATTCCGAAAGATATCTAACATTTTTACGAAACGATTTTGAGAAATTATGGACGACCTTCCGTTGAACGTAATTCAAAATTTGAATTGTTCTCAACACGACGGGGCACCAGCACAATGGATTATTTGTGTGTAACTATTTACAGGAACGTTTTAATCATTGGATAGGAAATCGAGGTCCAATAGCTTGGCCGGCACGACCTCCAGGGTTAACCCCCTTCTTGTGGGGTGCAATTAAAGACAAATGTACCGAGTAAAACCTGGTAATCTAGACGATTTAAAAATAAAATTCGTGTTGCTATACAACAAATTAGAACCCAAAGTTTATCAAAAGTTCAAAGCGAACTTTTAAAACGATGTCAAATGTGCGTTCAAAATAATGGGGGCATTTTGAAGCACTTCTATGATTGTGTTATGTGTTTATATTTTTGCTGTTACTCTTCGTTGTAAGTTAAATTTATTTAGAACTTTTTATTTTGATAATTTACATTATTTCTTGTTGTTTCCACAAATTTAGTAGTAGAATATGAGCTTATTTTGTTATTTGAATGTTCACGTCACACTTTAATTTGTTTAATAAATATAATTACCTGCTTTTTTTTAAATTTTGAGTTAACTAATAATATTAAACATATAAAGCTATACATTTTTGAAATCAGGAAAAAATAATCCATCGAATGGGTCCATAGCCACCTATAGTTGCCATTTAACAAAATGTATATTTGGGTTGTAGCTCGAAAAATAATTACTAAAAAAATTTTTTATTCGCATTTTCCCATTTTGGGTAAAAATAGATATCAAAAGTCTCTCTTATAACTGTTTCATATTTTGGATATTAAAAGAGATATAGCCGATTGAAAATTTGGACGATTTTCAGATATCTTAGAAAGTTGGCAACAATGTTGAATTTTCTTATCGGTATTTGAATTATCATGTAATTCTGCCTAACTTTGCTAATTTAACCGATTTTGTATCTCTTATAATAACAAAGGTAGCCATAGAAGTGGGTAGATCCTAGACACCCGGTAAGGAGTCGTCATTTTTATAATTTTTTTTAGCTAATTTAAGATACAATAATAATGAAAATAGAGAACCACCATGTTACAGTTTTGAAGTTGGTTGAAATTAGAATTCTATATGAATTCGCACCTTTTGAACTTGTTTAATATACTATTGTGTCACCGAAAACTGTAACTTAGATGCGTTGTAGTTGGCACTAGCTGCTATACAAATACAGAATTTAGGTTATACTTTAATAATGTTTCATACGGATTTTTTAATGCCGGCAATCAACGAAATCAAAATCACTATATTATCAATATGTACATTAAAAAAGAAATCTAAATTAAATTTATGCTGCGAAATCGAAAAATAAGATAAAATACGTCATATTGTAATATTCGTATCTCCGCCACTCGTGCCACAAGATACTCATATTACTATTATTATTATTAACACCCCTTTTCAATATACTACATTAATAATAAACTTATACGTGTTACTTAAAGAAGAAATATTTATTTGCACAACTACTTGACTTGACTTGACATACGAATTAAAGATCTAATCAAATCTAACAAACAAATAGTTTTTTTTAATAATTGTAATTGTTATATTACAGTGAAAACACAATGTAGTACGTTTAATATTATTTTTAATTTTAATTTCAACTACATATGTTAAATTATTATGGTGCTATGGTAACCTAACATATAAAAAGAACACTATAAAACTAAAGGAAACATAACATTAATACAGTGTATATTAAAAAAAAATGTTGTTTTTTTCTTAACGCTAGGATTAAAGAAGCTATAAAATTCACATTTTATTACATGATTTAGGATGGCCATGCCATCAGATGGTATAATTCCTTCAGGTATTTACAAGGATTAATACACGCGTCTATTAAAACAAATCAGAAGTTCCTATTTTATTAAAATAGACAAATGAGGTGACCTTTAACCTCATGTGCGCAATTTTTTATCATAATGATTTTTTTTATTTTAACTTTAGAACATGGTAAGAAACCTCAAAAAAATAATCAAAAAAATTAATGTCTTTATTTTTGGTTATATTTTGAAAAAAAACTAATGATTCATAAATGCATCATTGCGCACATGGCAACTTCAGCATTACTAGTGGTATGAAAATAAAATATCATGCTTTATGAAATTCACTGAAGCAGTTTTTGTCTTTATTGAACCACAAGGCTGCAGAACATTTCTCACACACCACGTACGTTTGGGAACTGCAGTTTGGTTTCTTGCAACGTAATCTTGAGTTGTTCCAAATTGGGAAATGATTTGTAAGGTCCAAACGAACACCTTGTGGAGGCAATGGTAGTGAAGTAGTCTTTTTTCGTTTAATTTCTATGGTACTTTGTAAACTAGACGGTCGTCCTCTTTTCACTGAAGTTGGTTCGCCCATTGATATCAGTGTTCTCGCTATATCAGTTCGAAATTCTGGTAAAGTCAACAGTTTTCTTGTTTACCGGCGTTGTTACGACGATATAGCATCCAGGCGTTTATAATGGTGATGTCAATTAAATGGTAAAATAGCCGCATATACCATTTATGAGTCCTCATTTTTATTTTATATCGACCTATCATACTGTCCAGTAGGTCGACTCCGCCCATGTGACGGTTATACTGCTTTACAATAGCTGGCGAGTCAATTGTTATTTTTTTCTTTTGTTTTCGGTCATATCTCTCCGTATTACTTTTTGGATCGACACCTATAAAAGACGACAAAAAAAGGACGATTTTGTTATCTTTCCAATATACATTTGTTATATCATTGCCATCATGATTTGTCACATACTCTCCACAAGTACCCCTTTCAAGTGTTTTCATTTCTTTTTCTATAGGTACTTTACACGAAGGAATTCTGTTTCTTTTTACTGTTCCTAGAGAGTGGATGCCTTGTTTTGCTAGATAGGAAATCAGAGGAACGGAAGTACAGTAGTTATCAAAGTATACTTTGTAAAAGCAATTTCTTGTGACTTCTCGAACGAGACGTATCACTACATTACTACTTGCGCCTAAGTCAGGTTCATTTCGTAATCTTTTTTCTATATTATTTTCTGTTCCAGTATAAATTTCGAATTTGTAACAAAACCGACACTCCTGATAAAACATATAATTTATAACCCCATTTATGTGGTTTTTGGTAGGTATTGTTTTAAATGGTGTCGAGCTTTAGTCACAGATTTGCTCATCAACAGACAGCTGTTCTTCAAAAGGTATGCTTAAAATTTGGCAGAAAGGGCATCTATAATTGGTCTCAGTTTATGTAGCTTATCTCCTGAAGAATCTACCATTGTCATTGAAATGCAACATGCTTCTTATTTTCTCAAATTTTTTTGGCTAAGTGCATTACGTATCAGATCTGATCCCAAAACGTCATTCCAGTACATTCTTGTATTTGAGATAGAGTTGATAGAAGTCAAAATAAGGATACCCAAATATTTGTATAAATCATATTTTTTAAATCAAACGGCTTTGCTGGATCCTGTTGTACACTGTAGCGAACCGTTTCTTCAACTATTTTTCAACCAATTGATCATCAAAAGTATTTGAAGTACTGATACGGTGTTTGTAATGCTAAAACCACATTTGGCAATGTGATATTTCCGGTAAAAGTACGGTACCTTTCCAAAACTTTTGCCTCCATAACAACTCGTTTTCTTTTACTGACTTTTTCTTTCTACTCGTTTTTCTTCCTACTCTGTGTTTCTTTCTCAGTTGGTAACATTTCTTCAGTTTGTGCAGCAGTCTCTGTTTCTGGATTTTGTAACGCCTCTTGCTCTCCTGCTGTACTTGTTTCATAACAAATATTTCATTTTGGTTGGTCACAAGGTCTTCATCAACAACTTGGGTTATTTCATTAGTGTTCAGTTTTGTCCAATATTTATCTAATATTTCTTCTGATGCATTCGATAAAGTCGGTTTGATAAATTCTTCATCATCACTCTTATCTAATTCAACCTCGTCTTCGACCCACTTGGAATATCATCAATTAAATCAAATAAATCACCTTTATTCAGAGTATCTAAGTCCACCGTTTTATTACTATTTTGTAAATAAAAGGCATCTGTAAGAAAAAAAGACACTGTTCAGCCTAACATAGAATAATTCCCCAAACACACAGTGATGCATATGTGAATCGTATAAACTTAGTAAAAATCTCGACAAAATGATAGTTTCAAGAGCTTTTATGTATACACATTAACAGTTAAACATTATTTTGATTCAGAAAAAACTGGTAATACTCACATTGAAATTTCCTCGTATTTGTTGTTTTAGTCTTTTGGTATGACGATGTCAACCACCTGCTAACACAGATCACAGAAATATGACTAATTTTAGGTTATTTACGCACGTGTTTATTTTAACATGGAAAGTTACCGATTCAAATTAGAACCACTACGCGCTGTAGTCGAAACCAAAGTTCTGTGATATTTTAATAGCGTAAATTGACTGTGATTCATATCTGCATCATGACGCACGTGAGGGTTAAACGATTTGAATAAGCGACCATGATAATGACAGTGTTCCCTATACGGAATGTGTGTGTGTGTGTGTGTGGTGTGTGTGTGGTGGGTGCGTGCGTGCGTGTGGGTGGGTGTGGGTGTGCGTGCGTGTGTGTGTGCATGCGTGCGTGTGTGTTGTGTGTGTGCGTGTGTGGTGGGTGGGTGCGTCGCGCGTGCCCGTGTGTGTATTCGTGTTCGAGTTTGTGCCAACTACGTCATCTTCGTTATTTACAACATCTACGTTACCTACGCATTACACTACATTTACACCATTTACATTACCTACGTATTTGTGTTTCTCTCGCACTATTGTTTTGAAAGTTCCAAATAAAATAAGTATGACTTTATTTTATTTGATTTTAAGTTATTTATGTCAAGCTGGCTATCCTTACACCATTTACATTATCTACGTATTTGTGTTTATCTCGCACTATTGTTTTGGGAAAGTTAATACAATAAGTTTGACTTTATTTTATTTGATTTTAAGTTATTTATGTCAAGCTGGCTATCCTGGCCATCTACAATATCTGCATATCAACGCCGTTTCAACACTTTTGCCATTTCTGTTATCTACGTTGTCTAGTTATCTATGGCACCTACGTCATCACATTACCACCGTTAATTCATGTTCTGCGTCATCTCTGCCATCCTCGTTATTCAACCTAGTAAGTCATCTGCGATATCTATGCGTGTACGTCCTGTATATTATCTATGTCGTCTATGTTAGATACTCCGTTTACGTGCACTTAGTGTATGTTGTCTACGTTATTTACATGTAAGTCATTTACAATACTAAAACTGTCAGCGTCATCTACGCCATCCGCGACATTTAGTCATTCACTTCACCTATGCCACCTACTCATCGCCATTCGAGTCATGCGCGTCGTACAGGTTATCCTAGTAACTTAAATCATTTACGACGTGTACGTTACTACGTCGTCTAGTTAATTTACACCATAAACTCCATTCATTGATTTTCCAATTATTTATATTTAAACATGATCGTTTGTTTAACACCTTCGTTTATGAGAAAATAAAAATTCGTTTCTTTAGGTAAAAGACGGATCAAAATATCCTCCATTTTTCTTCAGCGGGCAGCGGCAGTTTTTATCAAATATTTCTAAAACAACTGCATATTTCAAAGATATGAATATACCTACATATAGACCTTAAACATATCGCATTCTATGCATTTTTTTGATACGACGCGTAATTTAGCGGCAAAAAATCCTAAGGTAGAATTTAAGTGTTAGTTCAAATTCTTTCAATATCTGAATAACGATAAATTTTATAAGAAAAAGTGTAGACATATTTTTTAAAGAAAATTTAGTGTTACATGACTTTTCATTATTAAGTTTCAAAATGTATAAGATTATTAGAACATTTTTAGATCCATGGCCCCATATAAATAGAAAAAACAGTGGAAAACAATTGTATTGCAAATTAAAAACGCAACAGAAACTAATACACTATAATTATTAAAATTATTTCTAAAAATACAAAACTAATAAAGTAAAAAAATTTAACGCGAATCATTAGCGATAGTGATTTATAATAATTGTTCAAAATGTGGTCCGTTTTCTCAGATGCAGACCTGAAGTCGATCTTTAAAAGATTGTTCAACTCTACGCAACAACTCAGGAGTAATGCTATGAAATTAATTATATTCTATGCATTTTTTGATACGACGCGTAATTTAGCGGCAAAAAATCCTAAGGTAGAATTTAAGTGTTAGTTCAAATTCTTTCAATATCTGAATAACGATAAATTTTATAAGAAAAAGTGTAGACATATTTTTTAAAGAAAATTTAGTTTTACGTGACTTTTCGTTATTAAGTTTCTTAATCTAACGCAAGGCAAGTCTAAAAAATAATTAAACATGAATGAAAATGGTTAAACTGTATTATTTATTGATATCTTATAGAAGAGGGTGTTTTTGGAATTTTTTTTTAAGTTAACAATTTTATTAAATACATAAATAAACAGTTTTCCTCGAGTAGGATTTGAACCTACGACCTGTACTTTGCTAGAGTACCGCGCTAACTACCTGCGCCATCGAGATACAAGACCCAATCGATGTAAATTTTGTCGTTATGTATGTAGAACTGATGTAAATTCTAAATGTAATGAGACTACGGTCAAATTACTTAATATTAATGGAATGTGAGCCTGCAATATCGCAAGGATTCACACATACCAAAGCAACTTGACTAAAATTATTAAACATGTATTTATGTCTATTAATCTCTATCTGACGTAAAGTTTTAAACGTCATTCAGGCATAAATTGTTTTTGTTTCTAAAATGTTGCCTGTTTTCGTATGAACGTATAAAAAAGCGATTGCATAGTTACCCTAAAAAAATTATAATCAAAATTATTTCATTTCTTTTAATTTTTTGTTAGCATCTACTCTGTCTGACATGAAGTTTTAAACGTCTGTTTGACATAGATTGTTGTTTTTGTTTTTACAATGCTGCCTATTTTAGTAATGGTAGTTATTATAAAAGAGGGTGCATAGTTATCCTAAAAAAATTGTTATTAAAATTATTTCATTTCTTTTAATTTCCGTTTTGTAGGTTGGAATGTAGTGTGGCATTTTATGTTTACCTATCTAAATAAAAGGTTTTCCTTTTTAGGCTACAGGTAAAATATAATAGCTACAAACTAATGCTTGATTACTCCAATTCCAAATGGACCATAAATAAATATCTTTAATATGGCGGATTCAAAATAAATAAATTGAAGAACCAATATATTTTACCTTACACAAGTTAAGCTTTTTGGTTATGGTTAGTATCAGCCTACATCTACAGAAAGTCATTACATACACAGCGAAAACTTGATAACGGATACACAACCATACTGTTTTTATTAAAATATACTTCAGGTTGAGCAAATTTAATTTTTCTATCATGGAAATTTCAGGGGTTGTTGTGCATTAGAAAAAATTACAGTAGCATAGCTTGTCGGTGCTGGATGACACGACATAGGGATTTATATGTGTAAGAGAGAGAAAGATAGAAAGGGAATTACAATAAGTGTGAGACAGTAAAGTTCATTGGTCCCTTCATGGTCAATGGTCTAAGAGATCTCATATTACGATTGTTGGAAATCTAATAAAAATAGAAGCAAAGTTCAGTGACCTTATCAAGGGCAAACTTTATTGGACTCTAGGGGTATCATAACATAACTCTCAGAAATCTAAAAACATAATCAGTTCATGGAAACGAGCGGGAGAGTAGACGGTTCATTGACCTCTTCAAGGTTAAAGTTCGTTGACCTCTAGATGTGTCATATTACAATTCCTTACAAATCTAAAAATAGAACTAGTCTCTAGAAACCTCAAACATCGTTACCTTTTTCAAGGCCAAAGTTAATTGACGTCTAGGGGTTTCAGGTGTCATATTACAATTCCTAGAAATCTAAAAATAGGATCAATTATTGTAAACCTGAAAGTTCTAATATCTAAAAATAGAATCAAAGTTCAGTCACCTTTTCAAGGTTATAGGCCAAAGTTCATTGACCTGGACCTTGTGTTGGGTTTATTACAAATACTGAGCATGAAGAGTAGTCAAATAACCCATCTCCATAATAATCACATTTCAAAAAATTATGATAGGCAAGCTATATATTGATTAGCACTAATGTTTAAATGCATTGCTTCGTATGGGTAATATACTAAATTCAGAAGTACTTTAAGGTTCCTGATGCTTATGTGGTCAAAACTTCCGACTCTGATTAACTTTATATACCTTTTACCCTTGAATGCAACAATTGCACCCATTGTGGTTTTTCTGTACAGATGGTTTTATTGGGCATATGTCCGAAGTTGCCTGTCTTAATGTAGGCAATTCTCCCATTGACGTAACCAAACAGTAATAATGGCATTCTTATTGACTCCCTCAAACAAATTCAGTATTGCAGCTTCACTTAAGTGTTATATGTAGCACTTTTTAGTGCACTTTCTTTAACGTTAATTTTCTATCAGCTTCACCACAGTAGCAGTTTGTATCACTTCTAGATCGAATTAAAATCAATCCTCAACATTCACTTGATGATAATCCTCTATTATTCCAAATACGTGGTTTAATGGTAGTAGACGGTAAATGATTTTTCTCCAACTTCTGCATCAGTTCCCATTTCCAGTTGCTCATTTTTGGTTTAATGCTTTACACCACTCTGACGGCAAAGACGGCATTCCGTGAAGTTTTCTCTAAACGATAACCAGACAGAACACGTCGATTCTGTATAAAATACATTTTCAAAACAAATACTACCTACAAATCTTCTCCTCAAGCTTGGACGTTGTATAAATTTTATTAAATGGTACAGATATTTTCGTTTTATTCTTATTGCAGTTTATATGGAATTTATATTTATATAGATCTATTTATATTAAATACAACATATAAAATGGTAATGCTTTTTATTTTTGTATATTAAAGAATTCAGCCAAATATAAACATAATCTTAATCCATCCAAAATTAACAATCTTATAAAAATGTAGAAGACTCTGTACTAATACCTTTATTTATACTTCAGATAAAATTCTCTCATTAAGTTTTTTTTTGTGAGATGAAAGAGGAATTAAAAAAGAAACAAAAATATAAATATATATCAAAACCTAATGGGAGGCACTTCATAAAAGTATACACACCGGGATTATTTATAGATACAAATTAACGCGCCTAAAACAACTATTGTGTAAGTTATATATATATACAAATAAAATAAATTTTGAAATAAAAAATTGTATACAAATATCTTTTATTTAAATACACATCTTGCTTCATATTCTTCCACCCATTATTCAATAGTCATCATATGTAAAATACTTTTCTCACTACAAAATTTGGAAAAGTTTTTTCAGTTCTACCATTAATTGCCAATCAGGTTTCGTAAGGTCATCTCTAAAATAATCTTTACACGCATCTATGGACTGACGAGAAATCTGAAAAAAATAATGTAATTAACATCCAATCAATTTGTTATCAGTTCTGTTATGAACGAACAAGTTCAAAGGTAAATATGTAATTAAAAATTATTATTAATTTTATTAAACACATAAATAAAAAGTTTACCTTGAGTAGGTCGTAAATAAACTTTTTATGTATGTATTTAATAAAATTAATAATAATTTTTAACATCCAATCAAGTTGAAATATACCAGTTACAATAGGCTAATAATGATGAATATTATTAATTATAATCAAAATTAATGTGAAAATTCCAACAAACTCTAAGAGTTTGATGTTTTTACAAATAAGTTGGAACAAGAGGTAAGCCAATGACACCTTGCCCAGTGTATGATTACATTAGAAGTTATTATTTGGCATTGTCACAGTTAACAATCATTTTGTTTGTATTCCTAGTAGTTCTTATACTTGTGTTTTCTAACTGTGCTCTCATATTTGATGAATTGATCGACCTATTTCTACAGTTTTCATATTTATAGCTCGACGTTTCGGACGCGGGTCCTGCTTCTATTATCAGACTTAGTCCTGAGAACAAATGATTTCACACATAAGTCAAATTCATTTTCTACAATCTTTTACTGAAGCATAATTGCTCTCAGATTCGTCGCCCAAACGCCGCTTATGAGTACAACTAAAAAATCATATTGACGCCAGAGATTGGGCATATTCCACTAAATAAATGTACAGAACGCTATCATTTTGAAAATATTTGAATTAAACCGATGTTTGGGCGTCATCTTCCAATAGCTACAGCTCTCTTAGGAAGTGTTTTTGTATTAAGGTAATTTACATTAAATCGACATAAAATCAGCTCTAGAATCTGCAGTTTTCTTTTGTGGAAAGAGTTAGTAGACATCCTGTGTGTATATATATATATATATATATATATATATATATATATATATATATATATATATATATATATATATATATATATATATATATATATATATATATATATATATATATATATATATATATATATATATCATATATATATATATATATATATATATATATATAATATATATATATACATATATATATATATATATATATATATATATATACATACATTAATAAAATTAATTAATTAATAAAATTTGGGATAGGGTTATAGTTTAGTTGTGTGCATATTTTAAAATTATTCATGTGATAGTTGTTTATTTCAAGATGACCAAACTATAATAAAAAAATGTAAATGGAACACCCTGTATATTATTACTTTTTGAATTCTACACATTGTTCCTAACAAATTCGCAATATATTTCCTATCCCTAAATATAGCGGTTTTGAGTTATGTCGATTTTATTAAAAAATTGAAATTACAGAGATAGCTTTGAGAATGTACCTCCTTAACCGTTGAAAACAAAACTTATTTAATTTATATCAGAACAAGTACACAGATAGAGCTTTCTTATAATGCAAATAAAATGTCATAATTGCATACAGGGTGTTTAATTGACTTGCCAATCAGACATTATTCCAACTAGTAAAAGTTTACTTTTCAAATAGAACACCAGTATATTATTCCGTTTTGGTTTCTACATATTAACCCTTATCAATTTGATATACAATTCCCTATCCCTAAATATAGCAGTTTCCAAATTATTTTCAATATTTCAAAATGTATAAGATTATTAGAACATTTTTAAATCCATGGCCTCGTATAAATAGAAAAAAAAAGTGGAAAACAATTGTATTGCAAATTAAAAACGCAACAGAAACTAATACACTATAATTATTAAAATTATTTCTAAAAATACAAAACTAATAAAATAAAAAAAAAATTTAACGTGAATCATTAGCGATAGTGATTTATAATAATTGTTCAAAATGTTGTCCGTTTTCTCAGATGCAGACCTGAAGTCAATCTTTAAAAGATTGTTCAACTCTACGCAACAACTCAGGAGTAATGCTATGAAAAGCCTGTGTTATATGATTACGCATATCTTCGGCAGTGGTTGGTGGTTCCCTATAGACAATACTTTTATGTATCCCCATAAAAGAAATCTATTCTTGTCAGATCAGGGGACCTAGCTGGCCACCTCACAGGTCCATTTCGCCCAATCCATTTATTTGGAAAGACTTTATCGAGATAATCTCTTACATCTGCAGAGTAGTAGCAGGAGCGCCATCATGTTGATACCACATTGTGGCTCTAATATCAAGAGTAATATTTTCTAATAAGCCCGGTAAATCGTTACGCAAAAAATTACGATACTTCTCACCATTCAAGTGTCCATCGAAAAGAATGGACCGACAACTATGGCACCCCAGACAATTAAAGACCACTTATGTTGATTATCAACTTGTCTTAATAAATGTGGATTTTCTGAGGAATACTAATGAAAATTATGTGTATTAACAAATCCATTCTTATGAAATGTTGATTCGTCTGTCCATAAAATATTATAAAAAAATTTGGGTTTTGAGTAATTTTTCTCTGGCCCAGTTACAAAATCTTACTCGATGATCGAGTCTGCATCGCTCAATTCTTGGTGTAACTGAATATGATAGGGATGTAAGCGATTCTTCTTTAAAAGATGGCTTACTGATCTCTCACTTACACTAACTATTTCACTTATGTCCTTTTGGCTTCTGTGATGATCCTCTTCGATGCGAGAAGAACCCTCAATTCACTATCTTCATTTGTAGAAGGTTTAACACATTCATGTTTGGAGTAATTGGCAGATGAAGTTGCAATAAATCTACTCATAACTTTCTGAAATGATCTTGCATTTGGATGTCTTCTATCTGCATATCTTTCAGCATAAATTCTGCTGCCAATAAACAGTTTCTTTCTGCAGCACCCAACACGAATATCATATCAACTAACCCATTTTGTGTAAAATTCATTTTATAAAAATCTTGATTACTAACAATAACACTCTTAAATGGTTAACTACAGTTTTGTTTATTTACATCAAATATTCAATTTTTATAAGAAGCACACTTGATTTAGAATTTTACTTGAAATTGAAGTAAATATTTGTCAAATTCTTGTTAACATGCAATGCTTCCAGTACAAAATTGTAATTAGTCTTCCATCGTAATATATTAGTTTCTGTTGCGTTTTTAATGTATAATACAATGGTTTTATGGTGTTCTTTTTATCTATACGAGGCCATAGATTTAAAAATGTCTCAATAATCTTATACATTTTGAAAAATTGAAAATAATTCGGAAACGGCTATATTTAGGGATAGGGAGTTGTATGGCGAACTGATAAGGGTTAATATGTAGAAACCAAAATGTAATAATATACAGGGTGTTTTATTTGAAAATAAACTTTTACTAGTTCGAATAATGGTTGATTGGCAAGCAATTTTAAGCACTCTGTATGCAATTATGTCATTTTCTTCACATTAAAAGGAAGCTCTATCTGTGTACTTATTCTCATATAAATTAGATAACTTTTATATTTCAACAGTTAAGGAGGTACATTTTCAAAGCAAACTCTGTAATTTCAATTTTTTTAGAAAAATCGAAATAACTCAAAAACGCTATATTAGGGATAGGAAATACATTGCGAATTTGTTAGGAACAATGTGTAGAATTCAAAAAGTAATAATATACAGGGTGTTCCATTTAAATTTTTTATAATAATTTGGCCTCTTTAAATAAACAACCTGTATTCGCGTGAATAATTTTAAAATATGCACACAACTAACTATAACTACATTCCAAATTTTATTAATCTATCTTATATAAAACGGAAGATATAGAATAAGGCGCTCTTGTTGCCGGACCCTGTATATATATATATATATATATATATATATATATATATATATATAGACCGTAATTCAAGGGCATATTCCTGAACCAAATTTAAGTTGAAAAGTTCATATAAACATGTGCTCTAAAAAGTCTGGTTTTCAAGATACAGGGTGTCAAAGTTTTTAAAAAAAAATCTATTTTTTATTAATAACCCTAAGAGCCTTATGCCGATTTTGTTGAAATTTGACAGTATTGTTTATTGTAACAAGACACTAGGTTATCACTAACCAGATGATAATTATATGTTCCAGTGGCATCCCGGGAGGCAGTCTCACAAATAATATTGACAAAAAAATGCACCACTGAGTTTAAAAATTTTATATTTTTGCCGAATTAAACAGCTAAAGATAAAACTTTTTAGTCTCTCGATATTAGTTCGTATATTACTTTGTTTTCGAGAAAAAAGATAAAATCACGTCATTTAATGTTGAAAAATTGTTAAAATAGGATTAAGTTAACTTTGCTCATTGTGTAATCTTATTTATAAGCCATTTTTTAAACCTAACAAATGAAAATTAATAACAGTTTAACAGAATATTCACAAAAAATGTTGGAAATGACCACCTCACGCTGCTATGCAGGCTTATGACCTTCTTCTCGTCGAGTGATACCCGGTCGAAAATCCACGTATGGTTTCTCATCAGTTAAGGTGTCCTGGTAAAAAAATCCAGATGTTGAGGAAATTGTTCCTGAAAATGTGTCTGTAATAGCATGAGGATTTTCTTGGGTCCAGTTATGATTAATTGTAGAAATTAATTATTGTATTTCTGAAAAAATACGCTCCGTCCGTGAACATAATGATGGAATCAAAGTGAGGACTTTCTACAAGTCTTTGAAGATACCATCTACACCAATGCGTACGCGGTTCAAAATCTCTTGGAAGAAGTGCCAGAACTCTTTGTATGTGGTAAGGATACAAAAAAGAAACTCTTAAAATTTCCCATACCATTTTATAGCAAATGTTTATTTCCCTACAAATTTTTCGTGTACTAGTTGCTGCATTCTCTTGGACTGCTACATGCAGTCCAAGACAGCCTTCTCAACTGCTGGAGTTCGTATTGTACGAGGTCTTCTCCCGGGGGTACTACGTTTGAAACTGCCAGATTCAGTCAGACGCCGATGAATGTTTATGAATATTGTACTGCCTGGAAGGACACCTTTCCTGATAGAGTCGCCGGTCTCCGCGGCATTACCATTGGCAAGACCATAAAGCAAATGCATTTGTATCATCTCCAAATTAGAACAATTATTTACTATTTTTTAAATAGCACAATCTACCTTTTGATCAAAAGAAAAATAATAACAAACTGTCACGGAATGTCAAAAACATTATATTCATAACAACAAAACAACATTTTCTAGCAATGAGTAAAGTTAACTTGATTCTATTTTAACAATTTTTTGACATGCAATGATCTGGCTTTATTTTTTTTCTCGATAACGAGGTAAGATACGAACAAGTATCGAGACCAACAAGTTGAATTTTCGGCCGGTGATCCGACAAAAATATAAAAAATTTAAAAAAATCAGTGAGGCACATTTTTTGTAAATATTATTTGAGACTGTCCCCCGGGACGACACTGGAACTTATAATTATCATCTAATTAGTGGTAACTTAGTGTCTTATCACAATAAACAGCACTGCCAAATTTTAACAAAACCGGGAAAAGAATCTTAATTAATCTAATCTTAAAATCTTAATTAATAAAAAACCGATTTTTTTTTTGTTAAACTTTGATACCCTGTATCTTGAAAACGTTTCTACTCGAATTTGGTTCAGGAGTGCACCCTTGGAATTACGGTCTTTTTCGTGGTTGCGCAGTGGTTTATTGCGTAGGTTGCGCCGTAACCTATTGCGCCTAAGCACTTCGCGCATTATTGGGATCCATATGTATTTCATTTCTACACTAGCTAGGCTTCTCGGATTTTCTTCCAGTGCGATGTACTCTTAGAGTTTTTGGCGAGTTGTATTCTCGTCCTTTGCCACCATGTGAATGTTATCCCGTTGGATTCGATGGTCTTCGTTTCAGGCATGTTCGGCAATTCGTGATCTTCCGTTACGCCTTTGCACACAACAACTCCGCGAAACTGAAAGATCAAGAATCGCTGAATATATATATATATATATATATATATATATATATATATATATATATATATATATATGTAAAGTTAAATTTAATAAATAAAGTTAGTGTACATCAGTACTGATAAAAATACATACAAATTAAGTTTAAATCGAGTGAAATGTGCTCCCTCGATAGGGTAGTTCCGTAGCAACCCGAGGAATTCTTTTTGTGCATGTATTTTTAAACTTAACTTTCCATTACAGTTTGTATTATTATTATTAATGAGCTTGGATCAAATAAAATATTTATTTCTATAGTATTTGGTGGGTAATGGCTCGGATATTGCAAATAAATAAAAATTGTTTATATAAAAGTTGTTCATAGTCAAGTTTTCTATCACGTAAAAATATTTTTAAAGTATACACGGTGTTCCCTTCAGGCCAGGCGCAACCAAACTTTTTTATTTTAAATTGACTGTTTCCGAATAATTCGATTTTTTTGTAAAAATGGACGTCAGTTGAAATTTTAAAAAAATCGAATATCTCAGGAAATGTGTAACGTAGAGAGGCCAAACTTTTCCATCTGTGGAAAATGGTACCTAAGATAGGGGGTACCAAATAATAGAGGACGCCGAATTTTAAAATTTTCAAACATACGTAATTCCGTTTTTTTAATAGAACTCGTAACATTTTTATACATTTTTTAATTCGTTTTTAAATTGTCTATAAAGCATCCAGTACATTCCCTATACCAAACTTTAACCGTTTTATTGTTATTTTCAGTTTTTATATTATTTTAACAATTTTTGCTGTGTACGACACGGTAGGCGTTTAAACAAATGAAATTAAACTAGTTAAATAATGAAAATATGTATTTTAAATTGTATTCAAACGAAATACATTGTTGGTAATATAGACAACCACTTTATTGACCATTCATGAATTTAAAATATTGAACAGATATTTTTTAAAATATGTGATTCACTAATTAAAAAATCTGCAGAGTCTCCACTCAACATTCCCGTATACATACATACATACCATAAAAGTACTAGTGGATTTACATAATTTCTTAATAAAACTCTACGTAAAATGCAAAAGTGAAACTGAAATTTGTTGATTCCATGTTTTACATGTCCTTCAATACTTTAATTCCACTCTAAAACAAAATATACAATTTTCACTTTTTGTTTAATAAATATTTTAATAGTGTTTTAATATGCACCTTGAGATATTAATGTAAGTAATGTTCAACGCCTTGTATCAAAAAGTCAACATATATTTATAACAAGCTTCCAACGATCACCCTGGTGCAAAATTTTGAATAAGTACGCCATTTTAAAGTAAATGCATATTAAAATAAAATTTAAGTCAATTTTAACAAAAAAATGTAATTTCCCCGTCAGGGGTTAGAACTCTCATTTCTTGTATTACCAGTTTTTTGGAACACATATTTTCAATACAATACGGTATCCACATAGTATGTATATAATCAAAGACTGTTATCATTTTATTAAATATTTTGGAAATATTTATATACCACTTCCCCAAGTTTTTCAATTGCACTATTTTGTACACAACTTGACGAATGTTATTTAATGTTCATATATTGTCAACTTACCTTGCTTATTAAAAAATCTTTTTCATCAAAATGTCTTCCGAACATTTTTGGCGACTCTCCGGGTATTGGTTCTATTTTAATACATACTTCCATTCCTTTACGGGCACTTTCTACATTTTTATGATTAACTTCTATACTAGTTACAATTCCAACATCTACAAACTGTATTACAATTTAGTAATAATGTACTTTATATATTTATATCAAACCTCTTTACTAGGTACACATATTGGGGTACCTTCTTTCACAATACCTCCTTCGATCATTACTCCTACTACTATAGGATCTCTTGAATTGAAAACAAATTGTGGCAACACTCGAAGTTTGCAAGGGAAAACTGCAATATGTTTAAATTCTTCACGTTTCTTCTGTTTCAATTCCTCACGATACGCCATGAATTTATCAAACAAGTGATAAATAATATCAGCTTGAAAAATTTTCACACCTAAGTTATCAGCCAATTCTTGGGCGTCTCGTTCTATTTTAACGTCAAATGCCAAAATAGTTGCATATCTGAAAAAGATAAAATTATTTTAAACCCACCTTGCCAAACTAGTTCAAAATCTTAATAAGATGCATTTCCTCTTTCAAAAGTGCAGAATTATAAATTCAAAGGTGAAAATTAACACAAAAGTAATAGTATATAAAAATGACTGGATGCCAATATTCATAGTTATTTGTTATACAAGACTATAAAATAAAATGTTATTGATGAGTGAAAAATGTTAATTGATGAGCGACGAAGGAGGGAATGAATTAATTTTCACGAGTCGATAGTTGCATTTTATCGTCGTGTATAACATTCTATTTTTGTCTACAGCAAATTTTTAATGAAAAATTGAAGAAATATTAATCGAGTTAGTCACCTTTTAAAATCTCAGTAGTATGGGTTGCTAAGGTTGACACTGAATAAAACAAAATTTTGTTTATCAGAATTTGTGGTTTATTCTATGTGTTTTTGTATGCTTTTCTAAATACAGTGCAAGTAAAAATGAGTGAAAATAATTTGAGTTCCAACAAAGAAAGAAACTCAATTTTTCAAGACCCTAGTTTTATAAACAAAAATTTCGAACTTACTTGGCCAATATATACATGTATGCCGAAATTCAGCTCAACTGGAGATCGGAAAATAGTTGATTTTTTTTTTACCGAATACAATACTTTGACCCCCCTTTGCGCAGCCCCCTGATCTTGAACTCAACGTGTAGTATACATGGTATTATGCCAAAAGCTTAAGTCAAAAATTTCAAGGCCCTAGATTTATAAACAAACATTTCGACCATATTTGACCAAGTTTGTCCGCAAAAGTCAAAGCAAAAAACATATTCGTGTATTGTCATCAAGAACACGCATGTATGTCAAATTTCAGCTCAATTGGAGATCAGGAAGTTGTTGAAAATTCAATTACATGATTTGAACCGGACAAACAAAGCGAGTTGAATAAAAACGTTAAATAAAAAATAATAAATTTAAATTATAAATACTGCAATATGGATAAGAAAAGACCACTTACTGAAAAACAACTTGAATGCTATGCTAATCTAAGTGTTTAATAACTTGATGAGATTTTCTGTGAGGATGGTAACGACAGTAGTAATTATTTACATTCTAAGAATTCAAGTTAGGACAGTGATAGTGAAGTCGTCTTCGAACCTGAGATGGGATGAACTATTTATTTTCCAATAAAATATTGGTCGAACAAATGAAGTTATATACTGCGCAAGAAATCGCAAAACATAAACAAATAAAAAAATCTAAGAGGTTATCCCAGTGGAAAGACAGCGGTGCAGAAATGAAAGTTTTTATTGGAGTTGTATTACAAATGAGCCTTTGTTCTTTTCCGTCAATAGAACATTCTTAGAGTAGAAACAAAATGTATAATGTTATGTTTTGGCGATCACGTATGAGTAGAAATAGATCCCAATTGTTATTGCGCTATTTTCACTTCGTTGATAACTCAATACAATCTTCCGACGGATTATAGAAGGTGCGACCTATAATAAACCATTCCAATAATATTATGGGCCAAAACTATGTGCCAAATAACGATATGAATCAATGATGTGACGTGAAGATTGCATTTTAGCCAGTACATAAAAAATAAAAAACACAAATACGGTGTCAAATTGTATGAACAATAATGGTGTTGTTATGAAAATAAAAGTTTACAGGGGAAAATGTGATAAAACTAAAAATAATTTAGGTCACACTACTGGTGTTGTCTCACTTACACGAGGACTGTCTTGATAAGGTATACATGGATAATTTTTATCATTCTGTTACTCTTACGAAATTACTAACTACATGAAAAACTTATGTGTGTGGAACTTTACGAAATAGCAGAAGGGGAATCCCAGTGGTGTGGTAAATCGAAACCTGAAAAAAGGAGAATTTATTCAGCAAAATGGTCCTGTTACTTCATGTAAATGGAAAGACAAGTGAGATATCCTTACCATTTCAAATATGCATGTTGTTGAAATGGTCGAGGTGTCCAATCGCAACGACTTTTGTTAAAACCAAATATAATTCACGACTACAATCTAGGAATGTTTGACATTGAACGATCGGATCAATTGCTGTCGTGTTATACATCTCTGAGAAAGACTATTATATGGCCTAAAATGGTTGGTATATTATGGAGAAATACAGGGTGTGGCATTAGTACGACAAAGCGAATTTGCGGCTAAACTGTGCACAGTAGAAAAAAAGTTGCTTGAATTCAAGCACGCTATAACCTATAAATATTTCCGCAATATATTTTGAATATTTTAAATGGAATGGTATAGTTTTTATGGTGGATTCCGTTTATACTCTGAAAAGCGACCATTTTCAATTAAACCTAACCGTTTTTTAAATATTTGTAATTTTAGATAAAAAATTGTCATTTTTTGTCGTAGTCCAAAAATTTACCAAATGTATGAATGTGTGTTTCTCCGCATGTAATTAGTGCAGACATTGATCTTTTAAGAAATATTATGACATTTATTCTTATACAGGTTGTACCAGAAAAATAAATTTATAATTTTTTTTTAATGTAAATAACTATATTATCTTAAATACAACACCCTGTATATTATTACATTATTCGAAAGAAAATTGAAAGACCTACATTTTTTTATGCAAATTTTGTCCATCTGTAACGGTATTTGAAATATTTACAACTTGAAGAGTTTTATTTTAATTCTTCATGGTATAATCAATGTGCACCCTGTATAATATTAGGTACATTGACCAGAAAACGATCATAACAGTTGCCATACTTAAATAAATGACATAAAAATATAAATTCAATATGATACTGTCGCAAACTTTTTATGACAAATTGAACACTATGTGTACGTTTACTTATTTGGCGAGGTAGCTATCGTACCAATTTTTGTAAAAGGTTGTATTAGTCTAGAATTAATTAAACTAAAATTGTTTTAATTTTCCTAAAACCAATTGCCAGCAATAAAATTAATCATAATATTTATTTCCAGCAAAGCCAATCTAAATGTTTTATTGGTACAAAGACTTTATTGTCGGTGGTACCCTCAAAGAAGACATCCATCAGTAAGAACTCTTACAACTGTAATCGAACGGTTTACTCGTACTGATAGCATTGCGCATGAGAAACATGCAAGACAGAAATCTGCTAGAAATGAAAAAACGACTCTAAACACTATATTAGGAGTAATTGAGCAGCCGAGTACAAGACAATGAAAATTAGGTGCCATGCTAGAGTGTAGTACGCGCACCGTCGGGCGCATATTAAGGGAAAATAGGTGCCACCCATATCACATAACAACGCACTAATTAATTAGTGAGGATGATAAGCAACACCGATAAGAATTTTGTAACTGGGCGTTGTTAAAAGTTGTAGAAAAGCAGAAGATTTTTCCTGAATGTAATGTTCACGGACGAGTCAACATTTCACAGCACTTCTGTGGGCAATCGACACAACACGCACCTGTATAGTCAATTAAATCCCCATTTTAGCTGACCTGTAGATCGCCAACATAGGTAGTCGTTACAACTATGGGCGGGAATACTAGGACATTATGTTATAGGTTCTTTGAAAGCATTATAAAAAGTAACGACTACTTAAATTTATGACAAACTACATTACTAGAGATATTAACAGATGTTCCACAAAAGGTTAGTGAAGCTATGTGGTTTCTGCAAGATGGGGCCCCCAACCACACTAACCGCATTGTACGGAATTATTTGGATAAAAGATTTGAGAATAAGTGGATCGGTTGATTTGGACCAATTGCGTTTCCCACACCTTATACCACAGTGAATTATAATTGCGTTTGTCAATTTTAACAGATAATTGTTGTTATGTTACTGTTTTCAGACTGGTCAAATTTATTTGATGAGCGTAAAGTGTAAGAATAGTGTACATAAGTATAAATTTGCCATTAATGAAAAAGTATTAAATTTAGTCGTCAACCAATTTAACAATATATCGGATATCTTATCTTTATACAAAGTGTTATATCGATGATACAATTATGAATTAATATGTAAATACAAAAATTGTAAATATTTCAAAAACTGATGCAGATAGACAAAATTTTCTTATTAAAAAAACTGTAGGTCGTTTAATTTTCTATCAAATAATGTAATAATATAAGTCTGTTGTATTTAAGATAAGATAGTTATTTACATTTGAAACAAAAAAATTATAAATTCATATTTGTGGTACACCCTATATAAAAATTAAATAAGTCAGGTATTTCTTAAAAAGTCAGTGTGAGCACTAATTACATGCGGAGCTACAAATTCGTAGATTTGATAGTAACGTCAAAATCAATTTTTGATCTTCGATGAAACGTGAATTTTTTATCTAAAGTTTAGCTATATGACATGTTTAATAAAACGTGGTTGTTTTTCACAGCATAAACGAAATCAATATTAAAAACTATACCATTCCATTTAAAATACGAAAGATGGGTTATGTACCGCTGTTACGGAACACTTTGTATATGCGAAAATATTTTTAGGTTATAACGTAATTCAACTCCAGCAACTGTTATATAAAACATTTTTTTCTACTGTGCACAGTTTAGGCGCAAATTCACTTGGTCGTACTAATGCCACACCCTGTATATACACAATGCGCACAAATTTTTCCAAAAAGCAACATCTCAAATAAAACTTTTAAAGTTTATAGAAGAATTCATCAATCCGTTGATTGGGGTAGAGATTGAACCAGTTTCAAAAAATATAGATCACAAGAGCTTCATTATTTACAGAGTATTCTACCTACAGAAAAAAAAGTGAATCTGACAAAGCCATGTCGAATATGTACCAAAGCTAAAAACCGCCGCGAAACGGATTACTTTTGTCCAAACTGCCAAGAAAAAAAGGCACTTGGCGTGGAACATTGTTTTAAAAATTATCACAAACAATAAAAATATTATTATAGGATTTGTAAACCTTTTATTTTTGTATTTAATAAAATTAATAATTTGTAATAAAATATTATTCTGCTTATGCTTTTTGAATAAACTTTGTGTAATTATATTTTCTGTTCATTTTTTATGTAATTTTCTGTTCATTTAAGCCAACCCTGATTTTTTCTTCTCTCTCCTGAGGCCATTTATTCATATTTATACTGTTATACTGCAATGTTTCTCGTAGCAACAAATGCGGTAAGTAAAAAAGCTACGAGACTCCTAGACAAGTAAAAGCTATCATGTGTTTGGCAGTCAACGTGTTAACTACTGTTGTAAATCAACCTAGAACCACATAATTATGAAGCAAATGCAACTTTGTAACCACAAAAAATGTTTTTCTTATCTTAATGAAAAATGTTATTTTAATTTAAATTTATGCACAAACTCAGAAGTTCACATTTCTTTTAAATATACCAACTCATACTGGTGGTTGGATGTAATTACAAAACCTGCAAATTCAATTAGTTATTAATTATATGTTTACCACCAACTTACAGAAATAGTACACATAAGTTACCTCTAGTTTTCATAAACCTGCTGCACATTGCAGTATTTTATCGATTATAGCATAGAGTAAATAAATAAAGCTTATTTAGTTACTCTTGTGTACTTACATATTATAACCAACCGACAAAAATAAATAAAAATTGAACGCTTGTTTGTTGGAACATTGTTATTGGGCATCATTGTCATTAATACGTTAATTACATAAATGAAGCATTTTCTTCATTTTCACAAAATAAGCATGAAAATTTCAATTGCGACAATCGAAAGTGACAGTGATAATAATACGTTTTTAATTACAGAATTACTGTTCGTTTAATTTACGTAAACAACGAAAACTCATAACAATACAATCACCATCTCGGAGAAGAGTAATTAATTAAAGGGTGTTATGGAACTAATTTGACTCTGTTTTAAAATACTAAACGATACGATTCTAATTGATGACATAGTTATTCTTTTTTGGCAAGAACAAAACTAACGTGAACAAGCATATTCCTGTGAATACATTACTTACATTACATACCTCATATATCAGACCAAACACATCTAACATCTGTACTAAATCTCATGACTTTTAGGATACAATGAATGAAATGAAAACAGTTTTATTTGCCCCCTAGATTTGGGAGTTACTTTTACAAACTTGGTATACAGCGTGCCCAAGATATGGATGAACAGCATGGGGATCTTGAAAACGGTAAGAAATAGGAAGGCGGTTAAATTAGAGAAAAGTTGTACAATTTAGGGCATGTTCACATGTAGCTTGCCAAAGTTCATGATTGTTTATCGTTTCCGAGATTTAAAACAAAATGTGATTTTTGTTTTTTCTTCCTAATTCCTTCATTTATTTTAAAAGATTTTTAATAACCAAATAACCATTGTCACTTTTTAACTTATTTCCGCCATCTTGTTTTCCGCCATAATGTTCCTATGTACCTTTTTAGCTTGTCTTGTCTTGTATCCCCCCTCAGCTGAGACTACGCCCTGGGGTCCTTTTCTAGCATGTGGCATCCTCCCAACTCCCCATTTATAACACTGGGTCTCGTTTGTAGCATGTGGGGCTCTGTCCTGGTTCCCATTTTAATCAGCTGAAGATCCGCCCTGGCTCCCATTTCAATCAACCAGAATTCCCCAGGATACCATTTCTGCCTCTAGCCTGAGCTATCTCGCAGTATTATTTAAGCTAGAAGCGCCATCTTGCTGGTCAGCATACAATTGGAAACAACCTTACTGAATAGTTGAAACTATATACGCCATCTTGTGGTATAATTATTATTAGCAACATCTTGTCGCATAATTATTAGTTTGCATGCAATTTGCGTCAGCATTTCGCGTAATAATATTATTCACCATGGCAACTTTCACATGACATACCAAAAATAAAACGATCATATATATGACACTATGTTTGGTTAAAAAAGTTGTGATAAAAAACAAAAGGGTATATAACTGATACAAAATTCTGACAGTGAGTGAACGATTTTATTTGTTAGCAATATGCTACGCTTAAACATAACATACTGTCCGCGCGGCCAAAGAATGCCTCGTGTCGCGCATGGATGTTCATGCATTCGGCCGCACTCGTTAACGCAATAGCGACTGAAAGCATTACCAGTGGCGTCGGTGTCGCGTTTTCAATTATTCGTCACAAAACCACAAGAAATTTGAAAATATTTTATTTATTTGAATTACATATGAACAGTAATAGTTTAAACATTTATACAATAAAAAAATAACCATGTTGACAAGTAATCAATTTTATATTTGAATTACAAATGAACACAACAGTTTAATCGTTCATGTAAATCAATAAAGTATAAGTTCGATTTTTAATTATAGAAACAGAATAGGCTGTATTTTAAGAGTATTATTCAGGATTTAAAAAAATTATGATATTTCTTAGGTAATCAAATTTGAGTATTATGAGCTTTAAAATTCACATAGGACTCAAAATGGTTCACTGTCGTTTTGTTGCAATAATTGTAATAAAGTTAAATTAACAAGTACGTATGTAAATTAATAACAGAAATAAATAATTAATTAGTGTAATACATGATAATAAACGGAACGCGCTTTTGGTGCCGACGCCACTGACATGCCGCGCTTAAGAGACTTGAAGTTGGACGAATGCGCATCCAACGTTCAGCCATTCTTTGGCCGCGCGGACGTATAAACAGACAATAACAATAAATAAATAAATGTAGGTAAAATTAGTGTAAAGTTAAAATAAACGATAGTATGTAAAACCAATTGTAAAGGTAAAACAGCATATAAAGACAAAAATATAAAATTAGATGTAGGGAAATGTGTTAACGCTAAAAAATTAATAAATTAATTTCACATATAGATGAGTAAATAGGAAGCAATCAAATATCACAAATTTTACTTATTTTTAATGAACAACATATAATTTCTTTCAAATTCTTTTACACTTCCAGATTGTTTTAGAGTGATAGGTAATTTATTATAATTTTGAATTCCTTTAATTGTAATTGAAAATATTGTGGCAATAGATTGTACATAATTTTGTATATAAATATCATGCATTCTTGTTCAATTTGGTCCGTTATCGAAATCCAGGCAAACTTTGCAGCATTTCTTTAATTGTCGTGTATTTACTACATTTCAGTATTGAATGCACACTTTTGTTTTGAAGTTTTTGCAAAAGGTCTTATTGTCCCTCGTTTAAATAATGCAATATAGTACAACAGTACAGAATGCATGAACGTATAATCGTGTTGTATATAATTATTCTAGCATTTAATGAATACAATTAGAGATATATCTTAGATATCCTCCTCTTCTATTTAATTTACCATATAATGGTTTAAAGTGAACAGCGAAAGTTAAATGTTCATCTAAAGTTATTCCAAGATAGGTAATCCTATTTACCCATTCAACAAATTCGTTACATAAAGATATATTAAACTGATTTATTTTAGATTTCTTTTTGTTTTGTTTTGACGCGAATACAATTGCTTTTGTTTTTCTTACATTTAAGAATATCTGGTTTTTATTAAGCCAATACGTTTGACGTCACCATTTAAAGCATGCAGTGCATTTTCATAATTATGGTTTACAGCATAGAGACGAGTATCATCGGCAAACCGATTGATTTGTGATTTTTTTAAACGTAATGTATACCATTTATGTAAATAATAAATAATAGTGGCCGCAGTACATTACCTTGTGGTACGCTAAAGCGAATTTTTAAACGGGAAGATTGCACATTTTTAAAATTTACAAACTGGAAACAATCTGAAAGGTAATTGTCGAACCATTTTTGTACTGAGCCACTTATACCATAACAATTAAGCTTTTTTAATAAAATAGTTCTGCCTATTGTTTCGAACGCTCTTTTAAAATCCAAGAAAACTGATACTATATATTTGTTGTCATCTAAGTGCTTTTTCCATTCATTAATAATCAATTGTAAAGCAGTTTCGCAAGAATGTTTTTTTTCTAAATGCAGATTGTCGTACATATAATAATTGGTTAGATTCAAAGTACTTGGGTATTTGATTATATACTACAACTTCAATTAGTTTTTCAATTGTGGGTAATAAATGAATGCCACGAAAGTATTCCATCTCAATCGGACTTTTTGTTTTCGGAATTGGAATTACTTTACTTACTTTCAACTCACATGGCAATGAGGATGTTTCAAGTGAACAGTTTACTATTTCTAGCAATTGATAGCCGATTACATTAAATAGATTTTTTAGTAGTTCTGCATTTAGATCGTTGTTGTTCTTGTTTTTTAATTTAAATACAAAATCTTTTAGTTCATGAATGGTTAAAAATTTAAATGATTCAAAATTACATTCACTATTAGGGGTAGTTCATTTGAATTCCAGTTAGTTATATTTGCACTTGTAATTAGGTTTTAAACGCTATTAATAAAATGTTGATTGAATAGATTGGAATTAAATGTACTGATGTATTTTCATCAACTGGTTTACTATTTACTAACTTCTTCAATGTTTTCCACATTTTCTTTGGGTTATTTTTGTCTTTATCTATACTGGTTTCAAAGGATCATTGTTTTTCATTTCTAATTAAACCAATCAGATCGACATTTAGTATTCTTATATAAGCGATATGCATTGTCCCGTTCTTTTCGAGTTTCTATCACTAACCGATTTATCCACGGCCGGCGAATTACAGTTATTTTTAAATGTAACTGTTTTTTGTGGACATACTTTACTTAAAACACTTAATATATTGGGTTCTAGGGTTTTGTATAACATACTTATATTCAAAGTTGATATCCATTGCATTTCTAGTAGTTTTATATTAATCTCATGTAACCTCAGTAATATCTCTCTTTGTAACGCGCTTTTTGTAAATACAATTTTGACGTCGCTCATGTGGAAAATCGATACTGATTGTTTCATGATCCGTTATTTTTTCACCATCGAATATTTGGCCAATCATTTTAAAATCATTAGTAATGATTAAATCAATTATTGTTTCACTGTGATCAGTAATACGTATACAATCTTCAATTAATTGTTTCATACAACATCTATTAATAATATTTTGTAACCTAGTCACATGTATGTTTGTTTCTTTCTTTCAATCTAAATTAAAGTTCCCTATCATAATAAAATTTTGGATTCTTCACAGTGCCTGTCTCAAATTTCTTCTATGCGATCTAAGAATATTACATGATTAGAGTTTGGCGAATGATATATATATATATATATATATATATATATATATATATATTATATATATATATTATGTATATATATATATACACACAGTGAATTTTAAGTATGGAACGCTTCAATTATCTCGGAAACGATTTGCACGTTTTTATTTCCTTTTCCGGAATAATAACGAACTTTGTTATTTCAAATGTATATTTTTTGCTTTTGAAATCCTTAAGAAATACTGATTATTTATTTTTCATCTAATGTTCCCTATACCTAAATGACATAATTTCGAAGTTATAGCTACATTTACGTTATCTCCGCCGAAGTTAAAATAATACATTTATAGGCTATGATTAAAAACTCGTTTAATTTGAATACTACAGTAAAGGCGATTACAGCAAATGCTCAAAATGTTGTCCATTTACTTCAATACAACAAGCCATGCGATTTTTAAAATTTTCAATACATTTTGCAACATCCCTGACTGCTCAATTCTTCTTATCTCTGTGGTAATCCTATCTTTTAATTCCTGAATATTGGCAGGTTTTGTTTTATAAACGATGTTTTTTAAGTGACCCCACAGGAAATAGTCTAAAGGATTCATGTCGGGTGATCGCGGGGGCCATTCGATAAAACCACGCCTTCCAATCCATCTTCTAGGAAACACATTATTTAGGTATTGCCTCACCACACGCGCATAGTGAGGTGGGGCACCATCTTGTTGTAGCCAAATATTGTCGTTTGGGATATTGTTATTGTCTGAAAATTTCTAATAATGAAGTTTTTTTTAAATGTAATTGAAAATACTTACTTGGATTTGGAAATAACCGAGCCAACTTAGGTATAATACTATTTTCCAATAAATCTAAATACGCCTGACCATTTAAGTTACCCTCAATGAAAAAGGGACCAATTATTTTGTCGCCTATTATTTCAGCCCATACATTCAGTTTATCGGGATATTGGGTGTGGGATTCACGCATCCAATGAGGATTGTTACGTGACCAGTATCTACAATTATGCCGATTTACGTTTCCATTAATACAAAAGTGGCCTCATCGCAAAACATAACATTACTTAAAAATTTGGATCGTTTTGATTGTAACATTTTTCCATCATTAGGTCTGCAAATTCTACGTCTATCAAAATTGTCATCTGACAACTCTTGAACCAACGTTACTTTGTATGGATGGAATTTATTACCATGTAAAATTTTCATTACGGATGTTTGCGAAATATCAAGTTCCCTGGATATTTGTCTAGTACTCAAGCGTGAATCGTCTTCTTACAGGACACAAACATCTAAAGATTTGTTTTCAGTTGATTCAGTTTTTCTGCGCCCTGATTTGGATAAATCTTTTACTGAACCAGTTTCGTTAAACTTTTTTACTAATTTACTGACAGTAGATCTTGTTATTGGATTTCGGATAGGATATAAATTATTAAAGATGTTACACGTTTCTTATTGACTTCTACGTTTATCACCATATCCTAATATCATTAAAATCTCAATTCTTTCTTTCTCAGATAAACGATCCATTGTGACTTTCAATAAACTTCAACAATAATTTATTGAAACGTCAAAGTTGTTATTAGACAGTCATAGCCACCTAAATGTATTATTTCAACTTCGGCGGAGATAACGTAAATGTAGCTATAACTCGAAATTATGGCATTTAGGTATAGGAACATTAGATGAAAAATAATCAGTATTTCTTAAGGATTTCAAAAAGCAAAAATATACAGGGTGATCCATTTGAAATAACAAAGTTCGTTATTATTCCGGAAAAAGGAAAGACCCTTGCCCACCAAAATCCATAAAAAACATGCAAGTGGTTTCCGAGATAATTGAGGCGTTCCATACTTAAAATTCACTCTGTATATATATATATATATATATATGATGTATATATATATATATATATATATATACTATATATATATATATATATATATATATATATATATATATATATATATATATATATATATATTATCTGATACATCTGTGTTACATTTTTCAACAGTCGCGATAGTAATTAAGTTGCTAAAATTTATGTAATTGGATCAATCATACACCGACCTAACGTAGCACTTTCTTAAAATTACTTCACTAATATATTTACACACATTATCCTTTCCTTTAGAGTTTAAATGCAATCCTTGCTTAGTGGAATGCTCATTACAAATTATTTTATTAACATCAACAAATACACACCCCTATGTTTTGGCCAAATTATAAAAACTAACGTTTAAGTCATAAATGAAGTCGTTTAATACTGGTCTTCCTTTCCACATTAGAATGGAGACGAATAAAATATTTGCATATGTTAAACAAGAAATGATATTACTAACTGAAATTTTGTCAATTTTTTTCCCTTTAAGCGCATTATTTCCACCAACCATGAATATTAAATATTACAATTACAGTACCATTTTCAAATAAAATGTTTCATTAAAAAAATGCATTTTTGTGTACCACCAGTGCATCATACTCGCTATTTTGTTGCAAGAAATTGAAATTATCAGATTTTGGTTACAGGAAAATCAAAATACTTTAAAATTTTGTGAATTTTACAGCAATCATAATTTTTGAATAAATGATTGTTTTTTAACGAAACGAACTTGAGCATTTTATTTTCACTGTGCCATGGTGAATCATAGTATTACATGAGGTGTTGATTCAAATTGCATGCTGACTCCTTTTTATACCACAAGACGTTAATAGAGTTTAAATCACTCCTGAAGTTGCGTTACAATTCTGTGTTAAAATCTATTTATACCACCAAATGACGCTGCGAAACTCTAAATCATTTTCTAAGAATAGAATTCTTCTAGTTTAAATTATACTACACCGCGGTGCTCCAACTGTAGCAGAGCCCAATTTATCAAAACCGCAAGAAAGAGGAGGGATAGTGTTAGTAATTGGGCCTAGGTGGGGTCTCACTGAGTACAGTTCGGGAGGGGGGGGGCACTCTTAAACCAGATGGCGGAAACCAACTAACTGCAACAAGATTGCCGAATAACATGTGGCAAAACAAAATGGCATACGAAAACGAGATGGCAGAAACTGTACCACTTTAAGACATGCAACCCACACGAAATGGAGAACAAAGTCCTTAAAAGAAAGGATTGAAAAAACGTCGCAAACGAAACCAATCTTAGAGGTTGAAAACGCCGCCGAAAAAGCGAAACCAGCGCTGCAATATGAAAGGCCCCAGATGCTGAAAACAGCACAGGGCTAAGATGCTGAGACTAGCTACACTAGTTTGAAATAAGCAATCATCCGAAGGGGATCAAAATTTGGTCTAAAAAATAGGAGAAGATAAAAAAGGAATTTAGTGGAAATTTCCCGCTGCCATTAAAAAATAAAAACAATTAAGGTGTAATCAAAAAAGAAATTAAAACAGGTCTACTCCAAGTGGAAAGCATTTCCAAAGTAAAGTTCGAAAATGTCACTTCCAATATTACACTATAATGTTAAGAAATCCAAATATAATATTTTATGTATAAAGTTGTATAAAGTAAAATAAAAAAACAATATAAATAAATTTACACATTGATACACACAATGAATGAAACAGCCGTAATATGAAACAAAAAAAAAATGCACACATAATGAATTGGTGAAATTTTGTTTTATAAAAGATATACTTACTGACTTTCATGTTCCAACATAATAGAAGCTTTCATCACGTCTTTCTTCACAACAGGGCCTATCCGTATTCCGGAATACTGAAAAAAAAAACAAGAAATACGGTATCAGAATGTAAAAATGATACATCAAGTAATCTTAAATAATAGGATTTTAAAGTTAATAATCTTAATTACAGGTGATACTAAGCGAAAGCGTTGAGTGAAGGATTTTATTTTTACTCAATGGCGACAGACATTTTGCTTTATATACAACGTGTCCAAGATAAGGATGAACAGCATGGGGATCTTGAAAACGGTAAGAGATACGAAGACGGTTAAATTAGAGAAAAGTTGTATAATTTAGGGCATGTTCACATGTAGTTTGCAAAAAAAGTTCATTATTGTTTATTGTTTCCGAGATTTAAAACAAACTGCGATTTTTGAGTTTTTCTTTTTTCGTAGTTCCTTCATTTATTTTAAAAGATTTTTAAAAACCAAAGGTCATTGTCACTTTTTAAATTCTATTAGATGGCGGTTTCAATTTTTTTATTCGACGTTTCGTCTCCTAGGAACCATCATCAACTTTATTTTTTTATATCGCCGCAACCAACGAAACACCCTGTATTCAATGGTATTTTTTATTACAAATTTTACCATGTATTAAATTATGGCTTGAAGCTGAAAAATTCGGATTTTCATTTTTCCTTGAAAAAAAAAAATAAAGTCTTGTTTAACATTTTGTTGAAAACTGTTTAATTTAGTTTTATGGCGTTGAGATCGTTGTTGTTATTTGAATTGTACGTTTTTTAAGTTGTTTTTAATACCGTTACTTCGTGGGTTGTTTTTTCGTTTTGTTTAGTTAATTTATAATTACAATAAGTATGTCTATGGAAAGACGAAATTTTACAAACGAAGAAAAATAAGAAGAGTAGTTACTGAACTGATGTATTTGGATAAATATCCTGAACGAAGTCAACCTGGTAAATCCATTTTAGACGTTTGGAATCTAATTTAAAAGAACTTTTATTTAATTTAACCGCCTTCGTATCTCTTACCGTTTTCAAGATCCCCATGCTGTTCATCCGTATCTTGGGCACATTGTATATTCATTATCTAAATAAGTGGAAAAAGTGATCATAAACTGTATACATAAAGCGTATTTCAACTAATTTTAATATTAGGTTATGAATTAAAGTGGGAAGGGGTAGACGCGATAGAAATGGTAATAGGAGATTCAGTTGAAACCTGGTACCATTCCACCTTGATTATGCAATCAAGGATTATAGGCTTTCATGAGAGATCAAGCGTGTTTTTAAAGCAAACAAATATATATTTTCCATCCACACTTCTTATCCTAGAGACGGATTGAAGGACAGGGATGCTACGGAAGGTTCACATTCTGACATTGTACCTCCATTTGACACCAAAATTGGATCTCTAGCTTAATTGAAGAAGTATTGGCGGAGAAGTAGAGCTGGTAAAGAGTTAATATCTTGATACTATCGTTTTCATTTGACACCAAAATCTACTCTTTGGCTTAATTTTTATATTCACCGTACACTCTTCGCCTCCTTTTGAGGGGACTATAGCGAATAGGTATGCTAAGGGAGGTAAGTTTTCAGAGGCCAAAATAAGCTCTGTAGCTTAACAAAATATGCTATACGGAAAAGAAAGACGGACACACGGATAGGCAAAGTGCACTTCAGATAATACTTTAGTTATAAAAACCAAAAATAAAGATAAACACCATTATTACAAGTTTATATATTTTGAAAGGAAATCTACATTATTTCAATTTTTTAAATCAGTTTCATGTTTCCATATGTATTTATTCATTCGTAAATGATTAAACATTATGAAAATTGTTGTTACTATAATTACAGTAGTAATCTACATAATTTTTATTAAAACACGTTCAACGCTGATATAATTAAAATAAATTAATTGTGAGTATCAGAATATGTTGAAATATTTCATTTGCAAATAGTGTAAACTTAAAATAAAATAGGGTAATGTTTTTCAATAAAATTATAGACTAATCCCATTGGAACAAAAAAGAAAGGCCGTAAATGACTAAAAAACTAAATGAAGCAATCGTTATTATAAAATAGATAAGTTCGAAAATTACGTTGATTTGCATTTTTATTTTTCAGTTATCTATAGAGTTTAAAAGTGTAACGATTAAAAAAATGTATAATATTTAAATCTAAATATAAAGTGATGGGTCGAATCACTCACAAATATCTGAATCTGTATCATGTGTAAAATTAAACCCAAAACTCAAACATTTTCGGAAAATTATTATTGCGTCTCGATAAATATTGACCAAAATCAAATACAACTAATTATCTCATTTGCTTATTAGAATTACTAGAATATATTAACCACCAGGAACTTAATTTCAATCTTGGATAATTTAAATTAAGCTACACCATAATTCTTTAACGAAAAAAATATATACTTTTTATTAAAAACATCTCACATTTTCCACGGACTAATTATAGACAGCAGTCGCTCATCTAAAATTAAAGTAAAAGTATTGCACAGAAAGCTACTTATCGAAATATCTTACATCCTACTAAAGACGTTTCATTTTTTATGAAGAATCTATAAAAGTGTTCATTCTGTAAAGGAAGTGATCTCCACATTATATTTCTCAACTTTCAACTATTTTAACGGCACATATTACAAATATAAATGGTCAAAATATAAATGTTTTATTCCTACAAAACGTTTCTTGGAATATTGTGTGATGGGTGCTCGCCGTCAATGTATTTATTGCAGAATCTGTCTCTGCGGAGTTCAGACGAATTTGATCAATTTAAGATATCACATCACATAGGTATAACTTAAAATTGATCTACAGTGTGTTTACTTCTCCATCAGGCCGCTTTTTTTAAATCAATTTCAAATTTCGGTCAAGCGTGCTATTATGTACATCAAAAATTTATTACACAATTTTACAAACAATTACTCACTTGCTGTATTGACAGATAAAAGCCAAATTGAAATAGTCACATTAGGTCTCGTTTCATCGAAAAAGCACAAATTGTTGAACAGATATGTTTAAGGTCTATATGTTGGTATCTTTATACCTTTCAAATATGTGGCTGTTTTGTGATAAAACATAAAACTGCCCCTAATAAACTCCCCTTACCGCCACCGAATTTGTCCCACAATCAGCTCCAGGAGAAATGAAAACAACCCTAAATACTAAATTTGAAGCACGTACATGTTGTCGTTTTCTGGAGTTGTCGTGGATACTAACATACATCCACACACACGCACACACGCACACACACACACGCACCACCACACACGCATCCGCACGCACGCGAGCACACACACACACACACGCACCCGCGACACACAAGCTCACACACACTCACGAGCGCCCACACGCACGCACGCGCGCAGGCACGCACATACCCATACCGACACCCACAGATACACGCAACTGTACAAAAGTAATTTCCCTTTCGTCCTAGTACAAAAAGTAATTTGACCATGACCAAACATCAATTTTGTGTGAATAACGTTCCGGGATGTGATTACAATTCTAATTAAATAGTTTCAAAAGTTTTCACAATATTCATCATAAGTAAGCATGAGTCACTCAGAGTAAATATATGACCTTTCGTCAGTGCTGCAGCAAGGTTTTAAATACATGTAATGGATCTGACAAAAGAACAAATTTTCGTCCATCAAACATGGATGCTAGATAACATTTTGTATCTTACTGTTTTCCAGCTACAGTATTCAACAATTTCCATATCATACACTGTAGCTCTAATGATAATTCTAATAGCATGGGATGAATTATTTGTGTAATTCTATTATATAGTTTTGTAGCACTAAATGAATTTGCTGTAAAGTCATATGCAACAATCTGTTTCCATCTTGTTGACAGTCCACCTAACATGTACACCAAAGCATGAGTAGCTAACTGTTCTGAATTATTTGCGTCATTAGATGCTTTTAGAGTGGGCCGACCAACAACCATAGAAATAGTATTATCAAACTGTAGTCCTGGTCTAGTAGCCATTTCATCAAATATTAACGTTGCGTGCTTTTCTTGTGGCTACAAAGTTTCCATCTACGACAATGCAAAACAATTTATAATCCCATGGGGACAAATCTTAAACGAATATTTTACAACTGCAATCCACTCGTTTTAATGTTACCACAAAGCCATATACCTATGTACTAACTTTAAGTTTTAAAACTTTGCTAGTGTCTTTTCCTATAATTTCTATGAGTATGGACTTTTTCGTCCCTACCAGATTTTCTTTCACAATTCGTTTCCATTTCCTACTGAGCACATCATTATTAACATTTTGTTTCAGTAATCCGGAATGGCATTTGGTCGATGTATTTTTCTACCGTATTCTCTTGACATTTCAAATTGGTCAGTATCAAAATGCTCCTATAAAGAGGTTTAAGTCAAAGGTTTTATCTGCCTTTCGATGAATACATACCTCACAAATTTTTGCAGATGAATCAGATCGTCTAATTAAATGTAGCCATAATTGTCTTCTATTGGCATAATAAAATATTTAGGGATGCTACAAGAATGACTGGCTTTATCTTAAGGATCTGTAAGAACGTTACAAGTATCAACTCTGAAATTATCGTACTTTTCATTCGTAAGATTAAAGGTAGAATACTGTGCTCTGGTATGGTATCCGATTTACAGTTATCCAAAGAAAGCTATAGAATCCATTACAAAGAAAATTTATTAAATTCTTATTATTAAAGGTGGAAGGTACTTACCCTCCAGAATATACTGTTATCCAGATTTGATCTACAACTCCTAGATGTGAGAAGAAATCTATTTAGTGTCACTTTTCTTTACACTTGTAAACAATAGATAACAAATAATAGTTCCGACAGCTCTTTTGTCATATCTTGAGCTTTTGGTTCCACAGCATTCTTGCCGAAATTATAACTCTTTCTATATTGGTGTTGCTCAAACTAATTTGTTACAGAAACCACCAGTTCATGTGATGTGTAACAATTATAACAAAATTTCATTAGAGTGCCATATTTTTTGTAATCCATTATCAAAATTTAGAAAACTTGCTTTAACAGTTCTATCGCAATTTTTTCCATAAGTATTTATTTTTTTTATGCTTTATTTCTTAATATGAGTTTTAAATTTTTTATATTTTCATTACATATTTTTGCAAATATTACTTGTATGTTTAGAAAACTAACTACTTTCTTCTTTTTCTCGTTTTGTGTTTCTTTTTATTTTGCTTAAATTGATTTTTTTTTCTCGACACTATGGTTTCAAATAATAAGTTACTTTTTTGTCATATATTCATTATTAAACGTTATTGCAGATCATACTTGCGTAATCAGATAATTCTTTTTCATTCATATATTTTACACATTGTCCTGTAATTGCAATAATTATGTTCTGTTGCGCCATAAAGATTATTATTATTATTCTTCTCAGCATTTGTCAAAACCTTTTGCAGCACTATTTGTACACTTCGGTATGAAACAACACAACATTTTAAATAATGAATTTTAATGAAATACAACACCTGTTAAGCAATACTTGCACCTGTCCAATCAACAAGAAATTAAACCTAACCTATTAAACAGAAGACTGTTCAATGTGAAAATTGTTATCCCTCCGTCATCTAATGTCAATTGTAAATTAACCTGTCAACCATGAGAAATGAAAATACTGCAAAATTACTAAAAACCCGCCATATTGGCGCAAAAATATTGCTCTCTTTCCAGCAGATTGGCCTTATGGATTGCAGAACTTTCTGTATCTAGTGGCAAGAATTGAGGTCCTCTTTTTGATTGGTTAGCAGCTACACGTGATCAAATCTGCCATTAGTTTACTGAATTTCATTATATACATCGTGAATTTGTATGGCATTCTTGTAATTTTTCGTATTTTCGAAATTGTTTATTGATGTTTTCAAGCGTTAGATTATTTGCGAGTGCAAATTAAGGTGTGTTAGACATCTGAAATAGACATAGCTGTTTTGCGCTGCGAAATTATTTTCAACGATTTTGAAGACTTTTCGTTTCATCAGTAAATGATATAATGATGTCATTCATTATCTTTAAATGTTCAATAGGGTCAATGTTGACATTATTATATTTCTATTGTGGTTATAATCTTCAGTTGTACAATTAATATAAAATAAATATTCTCTTTGAAAACCCTCAAAATTTTAGGTTTCGTATGAACCAAACAATAAATATATTCTTGTAATTGGTTTATAGATAATGCCAGGTTGTAAAGTATTTGATTGCAGCAATCTTGCAAAAAAAAGGATACCGATGAAACATTTTCCAAAGAATCCATTAAGAAGAAAACAGTGGTTAATACAAATGAAGAGAAATAATTGGAAGCCTACTGATTATTCATGTTTGTGTGAGGTAGTTATCCACCTGATCTTAAGTTATTTTGCTGATAACTGAAATATTTTCCAGGTTCGTTTTACTGTGAGAGAAAACAAGAATGGATGGTAGTCAAGTTTTAAAACCCACTGCTGTGCCAACAATTTTTCATTTACTAAAACTTATAAGGGTTAGAAAAACCCCAAAACAGAAAAACCAATTTCATCCAAAAACCAGAAATTTTTACATCAGGCAGGTACCTAAAATCAAGTATATTCACCTTTGTGTTATATTTCACTTTTCAAAATCATAAAATAGTTATTTATGTGACAAGATTTGACATTCATTATATATCGTGATGTTTCCATTTTACAAATTGGATTCTCTAGAGACCTGAATATAAACTGATTTGTTGAATAAATTGGACCAACTTGGGCCTCGAAATTGATGAAAAATTCATCAACAAGTTTTCCTCTGATTCCAGGGACTTTGATGGTTCCTAGTGATTTTAAATACGTTTTTAATTTGTTATACCTAAAGGTTTTCCATGATTGAACTAGATTTGTACTGTTTTGGAATTTTATTGACGCGTTTTCACAATAAATTAAAATATAACACATTCTGACTCCTTGAAATAGACCACTGTCAAACGGCAGGTAACTACGAATAATTCAAAATGAGAGCGAAGGATTCTCTCGAGAATCACAGATAAACCTGACAAATTGAGACGTGATCGATAGAGATCTGATAATTATTTGATACTTTATGGTTTCCCTGTAGAACTAGGGTTATTGTTGCACGAAAACCACAGAATTTCTGAATATTTGGTGGTATTTGTGCAACAAAGTAGTTTCATTTTGTGCCATAACAAAAGTTGAACTTTTAGAAAAGTACATAGTGTAAAGGGTTAAAACTTTTTGCACGATCGTAGAAAAATGAAATTAATGATGTTATTATATTTCAATTTTAGATAATTTGAAATCAGAAATCCTTGAGGCAAGTAATTTCGATGTATATGTCAATGCTCCATCTACAAGTACTGTAACTGAATTACATTCAAATAATGACACCTCTACATGCAGTCAAGATGAAACTACCGCACCAATAAATACATTGGTTTCAAAGCAAGAATCTGAATCAAAAAATATAGCTCCAAGTCTGTACCTGGTAATGCACTATAATAGAATACTTTAGCACTTTACTTATGATTGCTGTACATTTCTTGAATGTTTGCATATACAAATAAAAGGACTTATATTGACAAACTTCAGAAACTTAACATGTTTGGCCTTTTAAGAATAAAATAATAAATTCATATTTAAAATATCTCAGCTCTACTCTGTAACTACATTTTGATTGTTAGTAATAAATTATGAGTCTAATAAATCAGAATTGTTATTCACAGAAATTTTTATTTTGATGTGAATCATCTTTAAGACTCTTCACCTAAAATAGTGAATTTATCAAAATCAAATTTGTGTTCATGTCTTATTGTTGCAGTTTTTTGAACGGTTGTGCACATTTTCGCCTTCTTTTATATACCAACTATACACGAAGCCGCGTTTCTATTGCAGTGTAGCGCTTATGGAACGTAATGTTGCCGTGTCTCTTGCAGTTAAAAGTAGTAGGGTTGTACTTAGTACAATGTGCGTCTGTAAATGTTTGCATTTTATATTTTTATTTATTACCGACCAGAGAGGCAAAGATGGTTTAATAAGGCAATAAAATAAATTTACAAAACTCAATATATTATAATATAAACAAACAAATTATACATAATAAACAAAACCAAAATTAAGAAAACTGAAAGAATCAGCATTTATCTTACTTAATTAACAATAATGTCTGGCACAACATTCGCTGAAACGGAACCCACGTTGGTTACCTATACCACGATATAGGATAGTAAGGTAGAACAGTATTCGCTTGAAAGCGGCAACTGAGCGACGAATGTCGTGTGCGCGAGAGACAGGAGCATTGCGTCCGCTCAAATCCGTACTCTGTACAGGGTGGTTAATTTTCGATGTTTTCTTATGAGAAGTACCCTTTCTATCACAGATAGACAAAAAGTAATATAGGGTCCATGTGCTCGATTGTGGTTTTATTTAGATCCAATAATCATAATTAAGATATCTCTGACCATTATTGCGCCAAAATTGAAAAATGGCGGTTTTGAACAACTTTAATAACTTTTTATTTCTAAATGTATCGGCAAACTGTAAAAACATTCTGAAGGAACTTTTTAAGTAGAATCCGTTAGTGCATTCACAATCGCAGTTGAACATAGTTCGTGTAAATTGTTCGCTTGTCTTTTCATTTTCGTTTTATACACTATGCAACTAACACACCCTATAAAGTAAGTATAAATTTCCTACATTTTGTACAGGAAACACAAATTGAAAGTCAACTGATTCAAAAACTGATGCTGAATAATTTAACGCTGCCGCGTCGGTCGTCGTGTTTACTTACGTACACATAGGTACTTATTTAGTTTTCAAAGAATTTTTATAATTGTAAAACATAATACTTATTACAAATAAATGTTTGCCATAACATTTAATGCACTAAAAACTCTCATTAGGTACTGCTAAGTGTTAATTACATATTCAAGCTATTCTAATTTACAATCGATCCATCAAAACATGAAGGTTGCGCAAATTTTCTTAAAACGAAACTATCGCCCTTATTTTATTTTCAATAGTAGTTGTTGATATTTTTAGCAATAGTCATTGAAACGATATTAAATGATAAAACATTTTTGGTAGGAAGAATAGTTAGAATGCAAGGACTTCACTATTGCTATAGCTTTTAAGTCGTTATTAGAACTAGAACTCCTGGTCACGATCATGAACAAAAGTGTGGAACGTACTATACTGCATTTAAGTCGCTATATTAGAGCTAGAAACTTCACAAAACTTTATTAAGATATCTGTACAGGTTTTCGAAATATTATGAAAAAACATCATTGCTGTACACCTTGTAACACCCTGTATCTTGAAAACGAAGCTTTAAAAATCTATGTTCTCTGGACGTTTCTTCTTATTTTGGCCAAAGAATCTTTGGTTAAAATGATTCAAGATAGTTATGGGACACCCTGTATATACATGCATACATACATACATACATTTTTATTTTATTAACAGACTTCAATTCTTGGCTTTTTAAATATTTGAAATGCTCTGACAATGCCAGCATAACTATAGAAACGCTTATAAGCGCAATTATTAAAATAATTATTGGAGTATTTCAAGAGCGCTGTCAAGCGTTATACTGAGCTATCCCCCTCCTGATATTTTAGCATTGCAAGAAGCAACACAGTTATTCCGTTAATAAATATTGGTGAGTAGTTTGTACGATGTTACATCGCTACTAGATCGGATTACTTAGAAATTTCTCTTTGGATAATTAATTTTAATGCGAAATACGCATAACATCCCTAAGAACCTTAATAAATTATACACTCACAGACGTAAAATACGTTTTTTTTATCAACTTTAGCATAAAATCTCCTTATAAACCGATTTAAATTTAGCAAGAACATGGCGGATGGACAGGGCTTAAGCGCAATTATGCCACTGTCTTGTATAGTCACCTTACTTATCATTTTAGAAATAATTTTAAAAATTAAATTTTAGTTATTGCTCATAATAAATATACTTAAGAGAATAAAATAATATTGTCACTCTCTCTGTGCCTATTAATAGCAACTCAAATTAATGAATTTATATTATATTGTCTTTGCTAATTTACGAAAATTTGGTTAAGTTGAATACAAGTTTATTACGTGCTGGTGATTTGTATGCATTATAATTTTTAGGTCAGTGATCGTAAAATGACAGAAATTGGTAAATTTAAATATGCATTTAATTGTGCAAAATAAACATTATTGTCCACTTATCACTAATAGTACGTATACTAATAAACGCTTTTTCAATTTTCGGATATATTAATAAACGTAAACAATGGCTTGACATGTGAAGATCACTTTACTGATGCTACTTTTGCTAATAGTACAAAAACAAGACTTAAAATTTGCAAAACCTTCAATTTTTCCACAAAATAGTTTGAATCACAACATTCCATACCACAAACTGTTACCTAAGACAATATGCCTAATACATTTGAAAAGCGAGTTCATAATTTAACACCTGTGAAAAAATTTTTATTATTTTGCAACTAAAAGAAAATTGTAAAATCGTATAACAAATTAAAATCTTTATATAATTTTTGCAATCTCCTTCATGAAAAGTGTTTTAAACATTCTAAATGTAAGAAACCTAATTGGACAACATAAGATAAAGCATTTTTTGTAATTGTTACTTTTAATATATAAATATATAAACTTTTTGCTTATGTATTTAATTTGACATTTGTCAACAAATATTTCAAAATTAAATTTGTTTTAATTTTATGTAACGATACAAAAATTTTGTTAACACGTGCTCGGCCTTATGTTTTATCCTCGGCTACGCCTCAGGTAAAAAGAACGGCCTCACACCAAGAAATGTGTAAACAGCGCACTAGTTGTGAAAACTACTATTCTTTAGCTTTGTATCAAAGAGGTCCTATGTGTTACAAATTTTTAAAATCCTGTTTACCGTTGCCCTCACGGTATTGTATAAATCGAATTTTAAAAGTATTCTATTTGAGACAGGTATTAATGATTCAATATTTAAAAGTTGTAAAAAATGAGTATAGTAAACATGAATAAACTTGATAAAACTTGCACACTTATGTTTGACAAAATATCTTTGGCACAACAGCTAACATTTGATCAGTCCTATAATAAAATTATAAGATATGTTGATTTAGGTAGTTTAGGCAGAAAAATGAATTTGCAAACCATGCCCTTGTTTTATGATACATGCCCTCAGAAAAATATGGAAACAACCTATCGCGGCACTACTTCACCAAAGATACTATAAAAACAGATTCTTTAATTTTTCATTAAACAAATTATAACTAATTTGCAAGAAAGTGGATTAATTGTTCTTACAACAATTCTGGTAATTACATCCATCATTACAAAGGATGTATTCAACATTATTTTTAAATCTGTGAGCAGAAACAAAGTTTGACAAAAATGAACTATCAGTGATGAAAACTCATTAGATGATAAAGTCCTTCAGATTGATTCTAAAAGAAAACAATATCTCTCAAGTCTTTTCACATCATAGATGCAAAAGTTATAAACTGCCAGCTTAGTTTTATAATATACGGACGACACCGTTGATTTTGGACACAATAAAACTGACTGTAAGTCCGTTGCAAACATTTCATTGTCTATAACTTGTCTTCAGCCTTTTCAGATCTCGTTCTTCTTTTAAAACAATCTGATTATTGTGTTCCAGTTCAGACAAATTATGGGTTTTAAAGGCCATACAAACATCGGATTTGTCTTTCTTAGGTCGAAATGACATTCTTGAGAATGTGACACGGCAAAACGAGCTTACAATATTACTCTTGGAAAACTCTTGATACTCTTTGAGTAGTTGTGCTTTGGACTTCAAATAGGTTCTAAGTAGAATTTCCTCGAATTGAAGCGGCAATAATACGACTCAAGTTTTGCAAGCTTTTGAAAAAACGACTTAAAATTTTCCATTTCAACTTCTTTGCGGTGTACACCTTCCCAAGGGTCTCCTTACATCAAAGGACGAATCCATTTTTTCACCGCAACTTTGCCCGTATCTAAAGTTTGTAAAAACATTTTGTTACAAACGCGTATATGATTTCCATCATTTTTTAAATAAAATCCGGTAGAAGTTAGCTTCCTCGATGTCGCTTCAGCGCGTCTCTTTCTGACTGTCGTTTTCAAATTTGTGAGTGTTTTCACAAAAATTTTTACGCCCATGTCACCTTCCAAAATGAGTCAGATATTGCTTTTCTATTGTCTTCTTGTATGGTTCTATATTTAAGAATGCAATTTCTGTTTTCACTTAATCTGCAAAAGCACGGAGGTTTAAATTCTTTTTTACATTTTTTTACTATTATATTTTCACGTATTCCCAACTTTTTTTCTTCTTGCCCTAATTGGTCTCACTCGGCGAGTTTTATTGTTTCCAATCTCTTAAAATCACACCTCAATTGTCTGCTAGATCAGATTCTTCTATTTCATTTTCAATGCATCTATCTCATTTACTCTGCCATTTCCTTCGATTTCCGCACCATCGTCAACACGATTTTCAATTTCAGACTCATCACTCTCGAAATGTTGCTGATTTGGCGCAAAACAGTCCAAGTCCGATTCTTCTTTTCTCAGTTTTTTTTTATTGTCATGATAAATCGTATTGCAGAAGTGCTTGGTTCTTCGTAATTTTCAGAAGCTGAATACATTGGAGCAGTATTTGGTTCTTCCTCTGCGGCATTCTGAAAAAACTCTTCTGCTTCATTAACAAAAATGAAATCTTCGTTCGATGCACAGGAACTAACATTTCGCATCTTCAGTGGGGCATCAATGCCCGTTGAACAATCTCTGCATTCGCCGTGGACCAGGACATTTTCTGAAAAAAAGACTTAATAACCAAGTTGTTCATTTTGTTCATCTTTTGGTCAAGATAAATAACAATAAAAACAGAATGGTTGTTGGTAGATTGGAAACATCATCGTCCAAAACACTTTAAATAAAACTGTATGCTCACGGGTGCACATTTGAAGCACTAGGAATGAAATTTTGCATGCTTGATGGTGCATCTATTGTTCCCGTTGAACATTCGCCGTTATCGTCTTGAACCAGACGAGAAAAAACCGTAAATAAGAACATGAAGTTTACAGCAACATCAGCGGTTATTGAAAATACCTTCTCGTAACTCTGAATTCTCCTTGTTATCAGTTCTGTGCTCCTTTATCATACTAAGTATTTTTGATGTTCTTGAAGACATTGTTTTTACCTTTGCTCAGTTACCATTTGTTTTCTTGGCCATACTCAGTATTTTTGGCGTGGTTGATGACATGATTGTTCTCGCCTTAAAATAGATAAATTAATGTAATTAAAACCAAACAGCAACCATCCGCAAACAGCAACCATCCGCATAAGACGTAAAACCATGCAATAAGTAATCTAGGAACAAGTGAAAATTGCCTATCTCTCCATGATAATGGTTGAAACTTATTAACGTATTTTTGTAGAATATTATATATTACTAAGCACGCATAAATGAGTATAATTGTTATAATTTCCTTTGGTACAACAAAAAACTATTATTTGTTCACAATAAAACGCGATACTAGTGGGAGATAACAAATCTGTTGAATAAAAACAGGTACACTAGACTTACGAACTATTCTCAATTCCGTTTATTTCGCTGAATAAATTTTTTTGGATTTTGAAAATTTTTCAACACATTCGTTGGTTTTTTAATTAACAGATGAAGTCGGTTTATTAATCGCTCATATTCATGATATAGTATTATGGTTTCTTCCACGATTTGGATATTTTGATATTTCTAAAAGAATTAAATTATTTGTAAGACCACAAGTTGATTTTAATTAGTTCACTTATATCGAACACATTTTACAAATGTTCAAAATGATATTTTACATGTACTACTCAATTTTATAATTAAGAAATATTGCGACGATTTATATCGAGATCTGCCAAGAACCAACATATGTTTTATTAGGTTATTGTATTAATTTTCTTCTAAAATAGATTTATTTTTTATGTTACTGTTACATTTAAGAAACTCATTGTATATTTATAAAGTGCGCTCAGAAAGTAACGGATAAATTCATTATGTTCGAAATCGTTAATTTGTGATCAAAATCCGCGACACGTCGATTTTTAGTTTGATTCAGACTTTATGATGTGTCGCACATGTAGATGGCTGCGCAATTTCCGGATATGACATCAAAGTTCGTATTTTTAAATGGCAACCTGTATGTTCTTCGCCGAAATCGATGCAACAGTATGCGCGATATTAATTATTGTGGCATAATACGAAAAGTGACGCGGTGTTAGTGTTGTCAATGTTTGCGTTAAATTAAGAATCTGGGTACTAAACAGTGCACATAAATATGCGGTTTTCGGTCGCTTGAAAATAAAAAATAAACTCCATATCAGATTACAGTTGCTTGTTGTTTTACAAAAGCCTACATTTCAATCACACCAGTTTCGTTCTTGACTAATACACCACTTTTCGAATTTACTTGTTTACAATAATTAATATGGCGCGTACTGTTTCAAATAATCCCAATAAATACTCAGGAGAGAGAGTTGCATCGATTTCCACGAAGAACATACAGGGTTGCCATTTAAATATATGAACTTTGACGTCATATCCGGAAAGTGCGCATCGCAATCTATACGTGCGGCATAGCATTAAGTTCGGAATCAAAATAAAAATCGACATGTCGCAGGATTTTGACCATAAATTAACGATTTCGAAAATAATGAATTTATCCGTTACTTTCTGAGCGCACTGCATTTGTATTATGTGTATTATCCATTTTTCTAATATTATTCAGTAGTCTTTTGTATTATTTAATTTTTCAAGATTTTTTTTAGTTATAAATTATAGTTACTTCAATGTAAAAAATTCATTGCTTATTTATATGTGTATTATATATACAGGGTGAGACGTCATAGAAGGGCATAAATTAAGTAGAAAACCTCTATGAACATTATTTATATTCTGTATTATAAGTGTTTTTTTAACTATGGTTTCATATTAGTTGAGTTGATCGGCTTATTTCACATATATATATATATTAGCGAGTTTCGGAACAGATTCTGCTTCCGTCATCAGGCTTATACTATAAGGACTATTATATATGAGTAATTCATATTATGATATTTTCCCACATTGACTAGTCTCATTAGACCTTTGGTACATTTCACTTCAAGTCCGCTGAGCCAAGCGTGTATATGACCCAGATTAAATTATAATATATTCTTGGTATATTAGAGAAGCACCGTTGATAAAAGCATTCTTAGAATCCATAATGCTCATTTCTACACTATGGGCCCATTCCATTTTCCTAGCTTGAGTGTTTAAACTTGTCTTGAAAACGTGTATTGTAAATTTGTATAACCATTCAGCCTTTGCCCACGGGATTTCTAAAATCTTTTATTGATTTTCTGGACATTTCAATCTTTCAGGTCTTTAATGGACACTGTAAAACCAATTTCTAATTTCTTTCTTTAATTTGATAATTTCATATTTAGTCACAGCCTTGGGTATTCTACCTAGATATACAATTGATATTACTTAACTCATTATGAACTCATGTTATTTGTAAACCTTCTGAAGTATGAATTATTCATACTTTTATTAGCAGATTAGCTACCTCATGCACCTCAAATACCATTCTATGGTACACCCAGAAATAATAAAATTTACAGTAAACTGTAAATTAAAATGAAATTGGTTAATGTTTTACACTTTTCCTTAGTATAGACGGTGTTTGTATTAGTAATTTTGCTTGGAAGTTGATTGAACGTTCCAGTGATTAATCCAATGCAAAATTTACTTATTATTAACATTGAGATGACATTTCTTATTTTAAAGGGTGATTTTAATGCATTCGATTCGCTATTTTGTGTACAAATATAAAACTGTTTAAAATTAATTAATAATTTGAACCAAATTCATAGTTTTAATCGACACTTCATAGTTTAATTTTGAATTAGTATTTGTTTCAATTCTGAGAGTAGATAGTTGTACCGAAAGTTTTCCGGTAAATTTATCCTGGATTTTGCTTAGTAAGAACTTAGTAACGAACTCAATTGATTTGAAAAAGTGCTTAATTTTGATCACGTAGTAACTTGTTAGATGGACCGTTTATTTATCAAAATTATTTGTAGTGCACCAAATTAAATTAACGTTCGGGTTTGAAACCATTCTATTATTAACCTGTTTCTGGCATTGCGATTGCTTGGCTTCAGAATAGCTTGATATTGTCATTGGGTTATAGTTATCAGGAGCAAGCGCTGGCCATTAACTTTTAAATAAAGTTAGTCTTCTACTTGGAAATGAGTTATAATGAGAAGTTCCATCCATGTCCATAAACAGACTACTAGTTCTAATAGGCGAACACAATGCTTCCACTGAACCGTTCATTCTATTCCGTTGAAAATTTTTATGACTTTAAAGGGATTTATGCAAGTATCTACATCTAATTCACTATTTAAAATAACAACCAAACAACAAGACAATTGATTTCGAAAAATGTGCGCACATTTGAACGCACATCAAAAGGTCACCAGCGAAAAAGGTCGCGGACAAATGATCGCGTGAGAAAATGTCGCGTAGAAAAATATAACTATTAAACATTCCTCCACATTTTATCCAGGCTTAGGACTGGTAGTTAATAACTGCCATGTTTAAAAGTTTTTTTATGTTTTCATATTTTATGATTTTTATTTTTTTGTTGGTTCTTGCTTTTCTGCTTTTATATTTGTACCTCAAAGTTATGAGCAACCGCCCTTAAATACTCCTAATGTGGATGATTGGCATATTATTGACAAATAGTTTTCTGTCGCTGCGCCGTATCTTTACAAATTTTTTTGAGTGGCTGTTGGTTTCCAGCTATGTAGTGTTCAATTTTCAAACAATGTAAACTTTCCTCTTTCTTTAACGAAATGATAAATTTCTACAAATTTAGATGTGCTGCATTTAATATAGAGGAAACACTATTGTGCCATCCTTCTGCAGAATAATTTGTATATGGTATGACTTCCTCTATGAATTAAAAACAATTCCAAAGATTTCTTGAAAACTGCGGTTGTCGTCTCTGGTGTCGTCGATCCTAACGATCTATACACTCACCTTCAAATTTAGAGTGTACTGAGTGAAATCAACGCCGCGTCGCAGTGTTCCAGTCTGGTATTTAGATAATTGTTAACACAAATTTAAATTTTTTAGTGCCACCATTTGTCCGCGATCTTTTTTCGTCGGCGCCCTTTTTTTCGCTGGCGATATTTTGAGGCGCGCTCAAATGTGCGCGACAATTTTCGCGTGACCAATTGTCGGCGATCTTTTAGCGACACATTAACAAACATCCACGCCTAAAACAGGTTCGAACCAGGGACTTTCTTTGGATTGAATGGTGATGAAGATATTATAATTTTAAATAACTAAAAAAGTGGAGAAAATAAATTCATCAAATTGTTTGTCTGATAATTAAAGTGGTTGAAATAGGCTGATTGTACCAAACTCAAAATTCTTGTACGCACCCATTATTCACTGCTTTACCCTTACTTGATAAATGTATCTCTTCTACATTGGGAGCTATTTAAATAACATAAGTATTGTATTGATTTTATTTGAACATAGACCTTGACGCTCATATGCTGTAATAATAACAATATGTATATCTTTAACTAAGACGTCAAAATGATCGGCTAGTTCTTTGGTGATAGAACATATATTTTCGAATTAGATGAAAGCAGAGCTAAAACTGATTGCACATAAACTATTAATTTCAATATTTAGACGCCAATATGTTTGCAATAAGAACATTGTGTATATTTTAAACTAAGACGCCAAAATGAAACATTCATAAAATTTTTGGTTAATATGAAAGCAGACGTCAAACTGGTTGCTCACAAACTATTAATATAAAATATATTGACGCCTAAATGTTTGCAACAACAACATTATGTATATTCTAACTGAGATGCCAAAATGATTGCTTTGTTACATTAAGAGGGCATGCAACGCAGCAAGACGCCGTAATGATTTTTAGTGCAGTACTTTAATGTACGGGTTCCAGAATGATTGTCAAACGTACAAAAATTATGTATATAGTAAAAAAAGCTAGAAACATATGAAATAGACCATAGAACTTAGAAAAAATGCTGACCTATATACTTCAATAAAATATCAGAGAATACGTCTTGTTCTAGGTGACGCCAAATTAAGGAATTACGTACGGACGCAATAATGATTGCATGATGTATATATATATATATATATATATATATATATATTTCGTGGTTGTGCAGTAGTGTATTGCGCATGTTGCGGCCCTGAACTTATTGAGCAGGTGTATTGCGATTAAGCTCTTCACGCATTATTGGAATCCATATGGGTTTCATTTCCACACTAGCTTGGCTTATTGGATTTTCTGCTTGTGCGGTGTATGTGGCTTCTCTTGAGTTTACGGCGAGTTGTATTCTCGTCTTTTGCCACTACCTGTATGTTATCCCATTGGATGCGGTGACTTTTGTTCCAGACATGTTCGGCGATTTTTGATTTTTCTGTTTCGCCCTTGCGGACGTTGTTCTTATGTTCATGTGTGGCTCTCTCCTATGTATGCTCTGCCGCATTGTATAAACAATTCTTGGAATTCTGATCATTGTGTGGTTTGGATTTGGTTAGTATTCCCCTTAGCGTTCTGGTCGATTTGAAGGTAGTGCGTATCTTGTACTTGCTGCCTATCCTTCGTATTTAGTCTGAGGTACCTTGTATACATAGTATTATCGCTGTATATTTGGGTTCTTCTTTTCCGGTTACCCTTTCCCTGTTTAGGTTAGGTGTTAGATCGGAGTAGCCATTTTCTTTAAGTGTTTTAGCGATATTTTCTTTTTCTTTGTTCAGGTCCTCTTGTTTTGAGCATATTGTTTTTGCTCTATCGAACAAGCATGTTGCGACGCCTAACTTCACGTTTTTGGGGTGATTGGAGTTGTAATGTAGGTACCTCCCCATGTGGGTAGGTTTCCTGTATATACTTGTCGCGAAAGTGTTGTCATTCCTGTGTACAAGTACATCCAGGAACGGCAGTTTTTGTCCAAACTCCAATTTCATTGAGAATTTCATGGAAGGTGCGAGGTTATTTAGATGATCTTGGTATTCATCTAGCTTATGCTTGCCGTGTTGCCAAACTACGAGAGTATCGTCCACGTATCTAAGCCACATCCTTGGTTTTTCTGTGAATTTGGATATCGCTTGGTCTTCAAAGTCTTTCGTATGTATATTGCCACTATGGGTGATAATGGGAAACCCATCGCCATCCCAAACTCTTGTTGGTAGAATTTGTCTTCTACTTGGAATATGTAGTTCTAATGCATACTGTCAGAAGTTCCATTATTGTATTTAACAAGAGTTTCGTGCGTTCGTCTAACGTTTCATCCTTTTCCAGTCTGTCCCTTATCGGAAACTCATTTGTGAATAGGCTTACGATTTCGAAACTTATCAGTATTTCTTCGTGGTTTGGTACTAACCAAAACCAAACCATACAATACAGATCAGAATCCCAAGAATTGTGTATACAACTTACCATGCGAACGCTGCAGCACATACAGGATAGAGAGCAGTAGATCACTCAAAGTGAGAACACAGGAACATAAAAACAACGTCCGCCAGAGCGAAACAGAAAAAAATATGAACCGTCGAACATGTCCGGAACAGCCACCGTATGCTATCCAATGGGATAACATACAGATAGCGGCAAAGGTCGAGGATACAACTCGCCGTAATAAACTCAAAGAAGCCGCATACATCGCACTAGCGGAAAATCCAATAAGCCAAGCTAGTGTAGAAATGAAACCCATATGGATTCCAATAATGCGCGAAGAGCTTAAGCGCAAGCTCTAAAAAATATATATTGGATTACCCAGTGGCTCAGCGGTAAAGATGTCAGACTTGTAAGTGAAAGGTACCAAGTTCGAATCTGAGAGTAGTCAAGTGCTCGCGAAAAAATAATAACATATGAATCCGACTCAAGTGCGAAAACAGTCCTCAAGACTAAGCTTGATGACGGAAGCAGAGTCCGCTTCGGAAACGTCGCGCTAAAAAAAACTGTGGAAATAGGCCGATCAACTCAACTAATTATTTATATCTCGTTACATCTGTTAGTTAGTTGACAGTTTTTAAACTGTAGTTCTGTTGTGCACAAAACTGCCAAGGTAATTCAGTAATGAAAAATATGCAGATATTCGTTTCATCTATGGATTTCGCGATGGTCATGCTCAACAGGCAGATCCACAATATCAAAGTCGTTATCCAAATAGGAGACAGCCAAACTACCAAGTTTTATTGAAACACGTCGCAATTTTCGCCAACGGGGTTGAGAGAGAATAGACAAAACAGAAATGAAGATCAAAGGAATATTAAACGAAACGAACACCGAAGGATTCTTCGAACTTTTGATCACAATTCATGTTTAAGTTCGCGCAGGGCAGTACAACAATTAAGATTATCAAGAGCTATGGTGCTACGATCACTGAAAACATTATCATTTACATGCAGTCCAAAACTTGTATCCCGGTGATACAGAGAAGCGTTTCGAATGATTATCATTGGCTAATAAACTCTGTTAGGTGAAAATCCTGAGTTCTTAAGAAAAATATTATGGACCGATGAGGCGACATTTACTAGAGCTGGACTAGTAAATCACCACAATCTGCATATTTGGACGTATGCCAATCCTACCGAAGCCGACGCAGTTCATTTCAGCAAGAATTTAGTGTCAATGTTTGGTTGAGTATTAATGATAACAATATTTGTGGTCCATACTTCTTGCCGCCCAGACTAAGTGCAGACATATTTCGGTATTTCCTCGCTAATTACTAATTTGAACTAACGGAGGATGTTCCTTTGGATGTACGAAATGAAAGTCGGATACAACTGGACGGCGCACCAGCGCATTTTGGACCGGTTGGTTTGAGGATATTTACAAGACAATGTTTATGCCACGCCAGTGACAACCCCGAAGGAGCTTATTGAACGTACCCAACACGCTTTTACAGTTATGAGAAGAAATTATCAGTATTCCAAGGTATCCTAAATTTAAGTCGAACGTTTGTCAAGCAACCGCCCTAATTTACGACATGCAGAAGATCTACAATTGGTTGATGTACTTTCAAATAAATTGACAGGCATATTTCAAATGCACGTGGACCAGCAAAAAAGCCGGCAAGTGGTTTGTGTTCATTTATTGAGAAAACCAGTAAAAATATAAAAATTATTTATTTTTTAAAATCTCGGTAACATGGCTTCTAAATAAAAATTAGACAATTTTGGCACCATACTTTCCCAAAATTCTTCATCACGTTCTATCTAGAAATCTTATATGTTACAATAATCGGGTCATTTAGTTCACGCAGATTGCGAGACAACCGCTTGATATTTTTTTATATGCAGGTAATTTTGCGTAGAAGGAAATTACGGGCCCAGAATGTTAATTAAATGTAAAAATTAAATAAATATGATTGAAAATGCTTAAGCTGTGTTATCGATATTTTTTTTGAAGCGGGCGGCTTTGGAATTTTTTTTTACGTTAACATGTCTTTGTCTATTAATCTCTATCTGACATGAAGTTTTAAATGTTATTCTGACATAGGTTATTGTTTTAGTTTCTAAAATGTTGTAAATTTAATTTTAACCGCAAATTTTTGCGGGAGAAAAGCTCGTATAAAATACGGATACAAAATAACCCATTGGGAATTGTACACAGTGCGGTCGAACGAAAATCTTTTTGATAGAAAAATAAGTGTAGTGTAAAGGAAATGAAGGCAAAAATAACGATTCATATTTATCCAATTCACTATTTACTTTGGGAGTGTTGTCTACAGAAACAAAAAAAAATGTATACATCCCTAGTATTCACAATAGTCATTCAATTTATTATTAAGGTAAAAATTATTTTTTATACATCAATCAATTATAATGAGTCCTACTACTGTTTAATAATAATTAACCAGTTTTTAATCAACTATGAAAGTATGTTCTAACCACCATTGTTTTAAGTTGCTCCTTGAATAAATTACTTGCAATTCTACTGTTGCATTTATAAGTCTGGTAACGACAGTAACTTTCAAGACTTCTTCGATTACCTTAGTATGAAAGTTGACTATCTCCTGTCTCAGTTTCCATCTTGCGATGTCTCAATTGTAGGCGATTTCAATGTTCATAACTCTAATTGGCTGCAGTTTTCATCTACTACAAATCCTGCTGGTCATAGTGCAGAAACATTTGCTATTTCATGTGATCTCACACAAATGATTTCTGAACCCACAAGAATCCCTGATAACCCTAACCATACTCCACATCTTCTAGATCTCTTTCTTACATCAAACCCTCTTGTTTATAAAACTTCCGTTCTTTCGCCTTTAGGTCTTTCCGACCGTTGTCTAATAGAAATCATTTCTACTGTACCTAAATCCACTGTTGTTCGCAAAACCGATAGAACCTTGTGGTGTTTTAAGTCAGCTCGAAGGAGTGATTTACGGGATTTCTTTGCAACCTTTCCATGGCGTGAATATTGTTTTAAGTCGTCCTCTTCTTCGGACATCGCTCTTTCAGTATCTGAAGTCATCCTCATGGGAATGGAGTTATACATTCCCAAAAAACAGTACCGTATAGGTCATTCACGTTCCCAACCCTGGTTCAATAAGGCTTATGCTGATGCAATATCTTTAAAAAATAAATATTACATTAAATGGAAATCTAATAAATCGGTCGACAGTCATGTAGAATATGTTGGGTGCTAGAAATATCTGCAAAAGTGACATCCCTAAAACTAAAAAGTTGTTCGAACAACGAAAATGCAATGAACTAGCTACATCTCCTTTAGGCAGTCGTAAATTTTCGTCTTTAGCTAAAGCCATTAGTAAAAACTTTGGAACATCTTCATTCCCCTCCGACATCTATTGACGGATCGGTAGTTGCTGATTCTGTAGACAAAGCCAATGTTTTTGTGGATTTGTTTGCATCAAACCCGTGGCTCAATGATTCTGGAAAAGATATGCCCCTAGTCAACTCTTCTTCATACGTTACGAAACCAATTCATTTTCGGTACAAGCTCTTGGAATCGATCATCAGCAGGCTTGATCTCAATAAGGCGACTGGCCCAGACGGTATCCCAGCTATTGTCTTAAACAAATGTTCCCCCGAACTAGTACCAGTCCTATCTAAGCTCTATACGATCTCAGTCTTCTGGGGAATTCCCTTCATCATGGAAGTTAGCAAATGTTCAACCAATTCCCAAAAAAGGCAATAAGACCAATCCCTCAAACTACCAACCAATTGCCATCACTTCCATTTTGTCTAAAATCATGGAAAAAGCCATCAATCAGCAACTGCTCACATTCCTTGAAACTAACAAAATCCTTAGTGACCACCAATATGGGTTTAGGCAAAGTCGTTCAACAGGTGATCTTCTTTCATATGTGACCCAAGTTTGGAATAATACAGTAGAGCAGTCCGGTGAAACAGTTGTAGTCGCTTTAGATATCTCAAAGGCATTTGACCAAGTTTGGCATAAGTGGCCAAACTCACCTCGTTTGGGTTAAATAATACGCTCATCAACTGGGTTTCTAGTTTCCTTGATAAAAGACGAATACGTGTCGTAGTTGATGGCTTTTTTTCAAAAGAAGTTAGCATTAACGCGGGCGTGCCACAGGGATCCGTTATAGCGCCTACACTTTTTCTGCTGTACATAAATGACCTTATTTCTTCAACAACTAACCCCATCCATTGCTTTGCTGACGATAGGACCCTTCACTGTAGTTCATCTCAGTCTACTCATAGTGATAATCCACCTTCTATGTCAAATCAACAAATTACAGCTGAAATGGCAAATTCAATCAACAAAGACATTCAACGTATTCTCGAATGGGGAAGCAATAATCTAGTTAAATTTAATGCTAACAAAACTCAGTGTTGCCTTGTGTCCGCCAAAAAAGATCGATCATTTCCTGTTGTAAGTATGAATGGCTCAGTTCTTAAGTTTTCAGACTCTATTACTCTGTTGGGTATGACTGTATCTTCAAATCTCTCATGGGTTGACCATCTTCTGTCAACTACCAAAACAGCTGCTCGTAAAATAGGCTTTTTGTACAGATCTAAGCAGTACTTTACCTCTCGACAACTCCTTCTGCTGTATACCCGTCCTTAACTTCTCACATACAGTCCCTTGAGCATAGAAGGATGGTTTCAGTTCTTTCTTTGTATTATCGTTATTACAACGGCTATTGTGCTGCTGAATTATATTCTTTGATACATCTCGGGCTATCTTTGCGAGAAACACTCGGTTCACTCATTCACATCATCAGTATGCAATACAAATCTCCACTTGTCCTACCAAACGGGCGCAAACCACATTTTTCTACATGGCTTCTAAACTCTGGAATGATCTCCCTAGTTCCCGTTTTCCTCTGACTTATGATATGAGAAAATTTAAGGTAGCTGTTCATAGGCATCTATTGGCAATTCATTATCCCTCTATCAATCCTCCTAAGTGTTCCTGAGTGCTTTAGCAAGATAGGCCAAATTTAGCCTGTTCAGGTCCACAATCATAAAAAAAAAAGAAATTCTGTTTTTAGTGTATCTTGTAAATATATTAAAAACTACTTTTGAAAGAAAAAGATTTGTGTAAACTCGAATATCTCATAAATGTCGACATGGTATATGTAAACATTCGCCACTTCCGGTAGTCTCTAAAAGTGCAAATGTTCCGAGAAGTAGAAGTTGAGGGTGGAGTCATAAGCTCCGAACGGGTTCTTTTCAACAGGTTTCATGATATACTTTCCGTGGAGGGTTTGTATTTTACTAACATCGTTTTGTTAATTTTTCTAGATTATTATTAACAATATATAGATAAGTTATTTAAAAAAAAAATTACAAAAAAAATCATTTAAGGGACGGATGGTTGGGAAAATTTTTTTTTGCAAAAAAAATTGATAACTTTTTATTTAAACAATTTATTGTAAAAGTAATGCCATGAATCCCTTTTTATATACAGTACAAAAATAAATGAAATCCGCTGAGTCATAAAGGAGAACCTTGTAATATGGTGCGAAATAAGCCTTAAGTACATTTATTATGAGTAAAATAACTAAAAATTTAATTTTTAAAATTATTTCTGAAATGATACGTAAAGTGCACTATATTATCGACAAAATTAAATATTAGTTTGGTAAGAGCTCAACAGGGGCACAACAACTTGGTGTGAAATACAGTGACTCTACTACAAACAGTGGTGACAATCGATGTATCAATTTTTATTGGCCAGACTAGTCACTTGCTATACAGCCGCCATTAAGAGGCAAATTTTCTTTGTTGACGCTTAAGCAGCGAGTGTGTTGTATTTAGATTGCCTCGCTTTTGCATTATAAGAAAGTAATTGTTGATGTTAATTTAGTTTCTTGTAAATATAGTGTAAATAAACATATAGAGTGTTATAATAACATTAAATTGTGTGGTGTAACGGGGTCCAATAAAACATTATTTTGTTCATTCACAGTTTTGTTGCCTTGCTATTTTGGAGTTTATTTTTAAGTATTGCATATTAAGGAGTAAAACAATAATGAAATAAATATTCTTCTAGTAAGTACTTAAAAATTATTATTAATTTTATTAAATACATAAATAAAACGTTTACCTCAAGTAGGATTCGAACCTACGACCTGTACTTTGTTAGAGTACCGCGCTAACCAACTGCGCCATCAAGGTTCAAGCCCCAATCGATGTAAATTTTGTCTTTATGTATGTAGAATTGATGTAAATCCTAAATATAATGATAATTTATAATTACATATTTACCTTTGAACTTATTCGTTCATAATAAAAACTTATAATAATTGTAGTAAGTACATTTGTAACTGTAAAAATTGTATGTAACCTTTGCTACTGTCAACGTGACAATTGCACCGCGACTTACACGATTTTTTATACATAAGTTAAATTATCTATAATAAAGTAGATGTAGGCATTGAAATTGAATAATTATTGCTATTGTTAGTAAATTTTAGTACCTAGTTAATAATTATTATCTGTAATAATAAATAGAATTTAATATGAACTGGATATGTAGGCATAATGCTGTATGTGAATCAAATATACATTTCTCACATTATCTTGGTTTTGTTCTTTAGGCTACATAGTTTTAAACAATATTCGCTTACTAAAATAAGCACTTAATATTACAATCAATGGTTTTTACAAATAAGCATTAACAAAACACAAAATATTAATATTTTTTATAAAAAAACTGCTAAAAATGCTGTAACACAACTGAAAAGTCTATTTGCAACCGTATATTAAACTTACATTAAAAAAAACATAATTGTATACTTAGTATAATGATAATAATATAATTGTTTTTTCAAACTGTCCTAAACACACATTTTTTTTGGTATAACAGAGATTTTTTTATCGCAGTTACATGGCTTTCTCATAAAACGCCAAATTAAAATATCATATTTCAATAAAATGCCTCATAAATAATCGATTTTAAACAAAACATTTGAATTTCCTGTGCTAATAATACACACGCGCAGTTGCTTGTCGCCATTGTTTGTAGTAGAGTCACTGTAGTGTGAAATAATTGTATGATCTAGTGACATCTAGTTAGATGTCACATTCATCAAACACCCTTTGTATATTCCTTGATCTTTAGATCAAAAAATTAATTGCAGACAATGTAAAAAAAGAAAACAATTTGAATGTACTTACCGGTATTTTACTCGCTTTCAAAAATTCCAATAATGCCTCCAAAGAACCTAGAGTTGAAGCTTGAACGTAAACACCCCGTTCTTGCAATTTAATGGCAGATAATGCTTTCTTCAATTCCTTAGCTACTTCTTCTCTTAAAATGTCAACTTCATCAGGTTTTTGAGCTACGTAAAGATTTAATCCGGCAATTGCCTTTTCCAATTCCTTTGCAGCGATTTTTACCCCCTGTGCCGCTTGGATCTCTTTGTACTCTATATAAGCATTCTAAAAATTACAGTGTACTATGAAACTTTTAATTAATTTAACCCTTTTACTTTAACTCTAAGTTCTTTCATAGGTTGTGGCATAAGCAATGACCTAATTTGTGTGGTGATTGGACCATCTGTCCCTGCCAATACCATGGTCTCACCTTCCCTTAAAGTACCATTTATTAAAATTGCATCAATGGTAGTACCTAACCCTGGAATAGCCTTAACTTCAAGCACTGTTGCTTGTAAGTCCTCTGAATACATAAGTCTTTTCGTTAACCTATTTTGACAGTTATCAACAATTAACGACAATAAGTTTCCCATTCCTTCTCCTGTAACTGCACTAGTTGGTACTAACGACACATAACTTCTTTCGTCTGGATTTTCATAGCATAAAGCTGCATTTAAACCTTGTTCAGCAAATTGCACTACCGCTTCAGATGTACGTTGTGTAAATTCTAATTGGGTATTAGATGCTTGACTAGTTATTACATCACTGATATCTCTTCTACCCATAGTCTTCCAATCATATAAACGATCAATTTTATTAAGAGCCACAACAAAAGGCGTTTTCTTTGATTTAAGTAAATTAATTGATTCAATAGTTTGTGGTTCCAATCCATGCATAATATCTACCACCAGAATTGCAAAATCACAGAGAGATGAACCTCGACTTCTTAAATTACTGAAAGACTCGTGACCAGGTGTGTCTATAATTAATAATCCAGGAAGTTTAAATGTCATATCAGCAAACTACAATGTGAAAAATATTAGTAGAATTGGATGATTGGGACACAAAAAACAAATTATGTACATACACCTTTAACATATTTAATCTGTTCTTTAATTGCATCCAATGGAACGTTAGTAGCACCAATTTGTTGGGTAATGCCACCAGCTTCTCCATCTTGAACATTAGTTCTTCTAAGTTTATCTAAAATTTTAGTTTTTCCAGTATCTACATGACCCAAAACACATACGACTGCTGCTCTTAAACAATCTGGAGTACGATTTTTTTCTGCCTCAATTCTCCTTTGCTAAAAATTAAATATTCATAAACAATACACATCGTTACCCTCATGAGAAAACCTCGTAACTCCACAAAGGAAAATTTTACAGGAGAGACAAGTAATGTTACCAAAAATAAAACATGTGCATTCTATATTTTGTCATGTTCAATATTGTCCAATAGTTTGAACATTTAAAAGTTTAACATAATACAGTAATAAAATGAAAATTACCTTCATGTCTTAATACTGATATGTCTGATCACTCTAGACAAACAATTGGTGTAACCATACCAACTAATGTTTAAGATACTAACTTTACTACGAGAATAAGTATACCTATTACTAGGAAAGGGTGTAACGCCCTCCATATTTTAGCTAATTTAAACATTGACTTCATAAATTATTCCTGTGATAGTGTTAATACGAAATATAGTTTTTCAAAATCTGTTGGATGCATACAAAATTACTTTCCCAGAAGCAAAGTCAAAAACAAGAACGCGCGATGGCCAAGTCAAATGGTTTAATGCAGAACTAAGAGCTATGTGTGACCATTTAAAGTAACTTAATTAATTAAAATTTGGGTTCGTTTATCCAGAACTAAATAGTTTAAAACGTAAATATAAATCTTGATACAGATTAAAACTTAGGCAATGTAAAGTAAATGCCACTGACAAGCTAATATCAAAGTCTACTAATATTAAAAGCACTCTGGAAAATTGTAAAAAGTCATTGCAATTATAAATCACAAAATTCTAAACAAGGTTGTGAAATATTTGCTGATCAATATAATGATTATTTCGTTAGTATTGCTAATAACATTATTTCACAATTACCTACTGTTAACTCACATCTAGTTAACAATAGCTCTAATTGTCTATAAAACACATAAACTTCAAATTTCAGGGTGTATCCTATCGTTCATGCCCGAGATATTATTAAATCCTTAAAAAATACCAAAGTGAAGAACAAAATATAGGGAGGGAAAAAGCAGGTCAACCCAGATATCTACGCCACTGGAAAACATATACAAAACCTGAAATAGCCAAATTAAAGACCTCTGTTTGTTTATTGTATCTAGTTTCATCAAAATGTTTAAATTTAGAGTTATAACCAAACCTGTAATATTTCTTTTAACTTTGACACCCTGTATCTTACGAAAGGTCATTTTGAGTTGAAATTTATTTTTTCAACTTATATTTATGAGAGGAAGTATGGCCCCATATCACTGAAGCACCCTGTATATTAATGATTTCTCCAATTGTATTACCGATTACGAAAATGTTATACAATTTTTTTTGCAGCACTTTAATGCTTGGAGAATATAATTTAAATGAATTAATAAACCAAAGTAGCGAAAATACAAACAAATGCATTTGATTGGTTTTCTGCACATCAAGATAAACATAACTTAGATATCTATACTGATCCATCAACTTTCCTGGGGGGTTACTTTAGATAGCAAATTAACTTGGGTACATCACATATATAGTTTAGCTTTAAAATGAACTACATGCATTTATGTGATACGCCAATAGTCAGTCTCTAGTCAACTTTTACATACAATTTACTTTTCAATTTTGCATTTAATTATGTCTTATTCTATTTTATTGTGGGGTCATTCGGCTGGACGCCATAGAATTTTTCGACTACAAAGAAAAGCTGTCCGAATAATTTACCGTGATGATTGTAAACACATTTTTATAATATGAAAATTTTGAGATTACCTTCTCAGTTTATTTCTGAATGTTTTTTGCACGTTAAAAGAAATACAGACTTGTTTACTCAAAATAATGAAATACATTATCACAATACAAGAGCTAGCCATAACTCTCGACTTAATCAGTTTAGATTGGCACGTTGATAGAACGGACCTAATTATTGGTCATCAAAACTTTTCAATTGCCTGCCACAAAAAGTACGTCAATTTCCTCTACCCAAATGTCATTCAAAACATTTAGTTATACACGCATTTTACTCTATAAATGAATTTCTCACTTCTGATAGTAACCTAGATTTTTAAATTTCTTATGTTTTAGGTATGTATATAGCAACGCCTCTTTTGACGTATGTAAGTACAATTTTAATGTATATTAGCATGAATAAATTATTATTATTATTAACTAGGTATTTAAAAATTAACGAATTATAAAAAATAAGATTTATAAATATTTTTGAGCTTATTACTCATTCGGCAGATTATCATAATATGGATGATAGTACTGTTCTAGACTGCCCTTCAAATATTGCAAATGGTCAAATATTTTTTTTGGTGATCTTGATTCATTGCATATACAACTGCAGTACATTCTTGTTTATATTTTTATTTATTTTTGCTGGCAATTCTTGGGGAGTATACTGTGTAGTGCCACTGGAATTATATTGTAAAGCATGAATGTCTTGTACAGTGGGATCACCTACTTTTTCTCCCCCTCTGATTGAATTGAAATAATTCAAACAAGTATAATTTTTAAAAAAAGTATAATTTAAATACTTGACTGAATATGGCTGTGGCTTTTGTAGAGCATGTTTACATACGTCAACATAGTCGGCAGATACATTAAAATATTTTTCTTCTTTCAATCAAGGAATGCATGGAGTTACCTTCATTTGTGTATGTCAACGTTCAAGATACTTTTGAATTATTGTAACCTGTTTTTCAATCACTAAATTTAATATAGCATTAGCGAGTGTATTATTCCGATTCTGTCCGGTACACCCATCGCTATAAAGTATTAAATTTTCATGAGCTTTCAGATCTTGAACTTCTTTTTCAATGAAGTTGGAAATTATGCTGGAAAATTCGTTTGCGCCTACACCACCTTCAGATTCGTTCCAAATATAACAGAAACCATCTTGTGTTTTAATAGTATAAATAGTAAAGTTATGTACAATAAATTTTGTTTTGAAATATAGGCTTGATACATTCGATTTTGGAGTTAATAATAATAATAATAATAATAATAAAAATAATACTTTATTAGTAGCATAGAATTTCTTAGTTAATTTTATAAAAGTATGATTAGCACATGAAAAGTTCAAATCGATTTATTTCAAAACGGTGCGTCGTAGCGACTTCAGACAAAAGTATCATTCTTTTATGAAAAAATCGAAATTTTTTAAATTTTATGTTAAAAACTTATGAATAACAATGTCAATGCCCCGCCCAAACGAGCCGCTTATGAGTACAACTAAAAATCATATTCACGCCATACGATTGGGCATATTCCAGTAAATAAATGTACAGAACGCTATCATTTATAGGGAAACCATTTTGAAGATATTTGAATTAAACCGATGTTAGGGAGCCATCTTCCAAGAGCTCCAGCTCTCTTAGGAAGTATTTTTGTGTTAAGGTAATTTACGTTAAATCGACATAAAATCAGCAGTTTTCTTTTGTGAAAAGTTTGTGGACACCCTATATATATATATATATATATATATATATATATATATATATATATATATATATATATATATATATATATATATATATATATATATATATATATATATATATATATATATATATATATATATATATATATATATATATATAATAAGTTATTGCAGTCAATTATCTTATACTCATTATCAGTCAAGATATACATAATCTCTACAGTCTTTCATAAATAATTTCAGTGGCTGGTATTGTCTCTAGGTAAGGAATTGTATTTGCACTAAACCTTCATGAAATAAATTATTCTTTGCTATTTCAGTATTTACAGTTGATACATAGAAATGTTCTCTATTTCTGGTGTAATGGCTTTAACAACTGTTAGATTGTCCATTATGTGTTCTGGATAAAGTTGGTTTTAATTTTGTATATAATTGTCATTGTATTATAAATAATTGTTTGTATAGCGCTCAATAGAGATGTAGCTACCAGCATTTGCGATACACTAGTATATCTGTTACACCGTAACATTATTTAATATTATTAAATACGTAAAATGTGAAACGATATCACATAGTAATTGTGTAGAATATTTAAAAAATGTAAAAAAAAGAAACAAATAGATTGATGCATAGAAGTGTCAAATCGTGACAATGAACCCAGTTTTAGTGAACAAGATAAAGTATCAAAAATCGATATTGAAATACACTATTTAAAAGAATTAATTGTGCAAAAGGATTTGATTATAGAAAACCAACAGTTAGCAATAACATCTTTAAAAGGACAAATACAACTGTTAAATGTATTAAGTGATCGCAAGGTATGCAATAGTGATAATCATTTACTTAGCAACCAGACATATTTATAATGAAAATGTAAACGCAACAAAGATAACAAAATCTCTATCCAGTTATCAAGAGGACAGTAGTGGTAATACATCAAAAAATCTAAACAAGACATTATGCGTCAAGTTAATACTAGGAAAAAAATGGTAAAGGGAGTGTTCAAACACCTAAACAGATTACCGAAAGTTCAGGCAAAGTAGATGTCAAACCGAAAAAATTACAGACACTCATAATGTTTCATCCCCTGGCACATCACATCCAATACAAATATGGAACATCATAATACGGAGCAACGCAAAACAAATGTTGAAGCGTATGCCTCAATTGTAGGAACGAAACCAACTCAAGAGAAGAATACCTTTGGCTTTGTTTAAAACTAACTAGTGATAATACTACGGTTGATGATGTGATAAACTATCTAACAGCTGAATTTCCTAATCATACAAAAAGAACATTATACAACCCAGAAAAATGGCCTAAGAACGTAACCGTATCTAGATTCAATTTTCCCCGTTTGCTTTTTCAGAAGGAGGGGTATTATCAGCGGAATCAATAACGCCTAACAAAAATTTTATTATTTTTTATTATAATGTTAGATCTATCACGAATAAAGTGGTTGAGCTAGAAGCATATCTACTTTTTACTGCCTTAGACTGTCACGTGTTATGTTTAACTGAGCATTGGTTAATGAATAAGGGGGCAACTATGTTTAAAATTGAAGGCTACTTAACGGTCACATTTTTTAGCAGAAATTATTTAACAGCACATGATGGCACAATGATTTTGGTAAAAAAAGAAATCTAATTTGTAATTACGAACAAAGTAAACTGTTTAGGGAAAGAAAGTGACTGTGAATTATCATCAGTAAGAATTCCAACTCTTAATCTAATTAATATCGTAGCAGTGTACCGTGCACCATCCGGTAATATAAACAAATTTTTCGAAATAATGTAGTGCGTTTAATATTATTATGGCACTCAAAAATCAAAATGTTATAGTAGTACATGATTATAATATACAATTCAACACGTCGGATATTAAGAGCACGGAATTTACAGATACACACACACACACACACACACACACACACACACACACACACACACATATATATATATATATATATATATATATATATATATATATATATATATATATATATGTTCAATCTTTGGTTTAAAACAATGCATTTATGAACCAACCCGGTATTCAAATTGCATTGACAACATATTCACAAATTTAAATAGCCAATCTTTTACTTCTTATGTAGTCGAACCGGCTTTATCTGATCATGCGGGACTAGTAATCACAATTGCAGTACCAGAGCACAAACTTCACATCAGTATTAAACGTAATATCAGGAGATTGAAACCTGAAGTTATAATATCTTTCGGTATATCATTCAACACCTTGACTGGGCGTTTGTGGATGCTCATATAGATTTGGAACAAAAGTTTAATACTTTTCACCATATGTTAATGTATGTGTATGATACTGCTTTCTCGTTGAAAAGCATCTATACAAAACATCGATTAAAGAGAAGAAAGGCTGGTTTAGTGAAAATTTGCGTAAATTGCGTGAACATATCAATTTGTTGTACGATTATAATAAAATGTATCCTGAACTACAGTTTCATGCCATACTACAAGAATAAAAAAAACATTATAAGAAAGCAGTTAAACAAGCTAAAATTAATTACAACAATCATTTTATCAATTCTTCCGCAAATAAATGTGTAGCGGCCTGGTCAATAATTAATAATTATCGCAATAATAATCACATTACGCCGAACAAAGTTTTATCTCCAGAAGACATGAACAATTTTTTTTATCAATATTGCAACAGAAACGCATATGACTATAATCGGTAACCGTAATGGGTCTAATTACCTAAAAGACATTAAATATGACCATATCGAGACTGAATTCAACGTTGAGCCTATTAGTTATAATGAAATTATAGATATTGTCTCTAAATTGGCGAATAATAATAGGAAAGACATTTTTGGTTTTTCCGTAAATTTAATCAAATCTGTTATTAACACCATCTACGTACCATTGACTAAGATAAGTAATCAGTGTATTATTAATCGTCATTTCCCTCGATTTTAAAAGTATCTAGGGTAATGTCTGTTTAAAAATTAAAAAAGGTGATCACAACCAACAAACAAACTACCGACCAATATCGTTATCAGTTTACCGCCAATACTATCCAAAATTATTGAAATTGTGATCAAAAATCGTATTTCAAATTATATAGAACGAAATGGACTTCTAAATACTAGCCAATACGGTTTTAGGCAGGGAATGTCAACCACAACTGCACTAACTAGTTTTGTGGATTTCACTCTGGCCTCTTTTAAAAAAGGGGAATATGTGGTTTCCAGTTTTTGCGACATAACAAAGGCATTTGATTGCGTCGAACACACTCTATTACTCAAAAAATTGTCTCTACAAATTTAGCTCGTCATCCATAAACATAAAATCATTTCTAACAGGTAGATCACAAATTGTTGAATTCAAAAATAATAAGTCATCGCCATTACCAGCACACATGGAGTGCCACAGGGGTCAATACTGGGGCCTATACTTTTTCTGCTATATGTTAATGATATAACAGCATCATTAATAGAATACAAATTAACGTAGTTTGCTGACGATACAACTATAACAGTTGTCGATCAAGACTTTAATCTTGCATCTACAAATGCAAAACACGCTCTGGAAAAAGCTAAAAACTGGTTCAAAGCAAACTATCTATTACTATATACCACGAAAACGCTAACAATGACCTCCAGTCCAAAGAAATTAGAATTAGTACAAAATCCTGCATATGTAAAGTTTCTTAGAATTAGATGAAAAACTGACTTGGAATCAGCATACAAATTATGTGGCGAATTCTTTCAGTCTAAAATTACGTACGCTCTACTAGTCTGGGGTTACGTTCTGGGGTCTAAAATAATTTTCAAATTGCAGAGGCGAGCAGTGGGTGTTATAGCAGGACTGTTCATTTTAAGCTGTGTTGTGTATGTTAAGGATAACCATCAACACTATAGAATGCATAACCAAATACATACCTATAATACACGATCTAACACTAACATATGTGCAAATTTTTATCATTTAAATAAATCTTATAATGCGATCAGTAAATTAGGAATTGAATGTTACAACCAAAAATCTAAATGCACAAAAATTTAAGAAACGAGTAAAAGATTATCTCCTTAATGCAGCATTCTATAGTGTGAATGATTACCCACAAAACTGATATTTAGATATACATAATGGAACTAGGGAGGATAATAATGATTAAGGTACTTGACTTGTGTAAAATACTATTGTATTGTTGGCACGTAATAAGTTATTATTATTACTCTTAATGCTCGATTTTGTTTTTTTTTTTGAATTCATATTGTGAATTATTAAATAAATAAAGGATGCTAGCGTAGAAATTAAAATGTGGAAGAATAATGGTTTTGTATATTAAGAGTTTAGTCCACCTACTGGGATTGCTACTTGGTTTTTCCATAAAATTAATTTTTTTTTGCAATTTTAGTTGTCATATATTTTGCATCTTTAGAAAATGTTAGAAGATTATCTATTATTATACCCAAATATTTCCATTCATCTACTTATTCCAATCTTGTATTTTTAACATATACCCGTGCATGATTTGCTATAGCTACAAGTTTATATTTATTTTTTATCATGGTAAATTTTGTTTTATTTGTATTTATGGAAAGACTGTTTGTACATAACCAGTTATAAATATTATTTAAGTCTTTATTAATAGCATTCACAACTTCTTCTACACTGTCTCCTACAAAATACATTAAGGTATCATCAGAAAATAATTGGATACTACGTCTTGTTACACTTTTAACAATATCATTAATATAAAAGATAAACAACTGAGGCCCTAAAACAGTTCCTTGAGGAACTCCAAATTTAGTAGTTTTTAAAGAAGATGTACTGGTATTATGTTTAGTTTTTTGTGACCTATTTTCAAGATATTCACTAAACCTTATTTGTTTAATTTTTATAACTCTTATCATTTCAAAAGCGAATCGAAAATCTAGAAAAACTACACCAATAATTTTTTTATCATGTATGGCATTTTCCCAGTTCAACAAAACTGACTGAATTGCACTTTCACATGAGTTTTTTTTGTCTAAAACCAGCTTGATAGAACCGACTGTGAATCCATAGTGTATACTTTGTTAACGGAACTACTTTGAACTACATTTTTTCGTTTCTGGTTTCAGTTTTTTCATTTGATGAAGAGCATAGTCCTAAGTTCATGTCACCAAAAATATTCATAAAAAGTGTTTGAGATAGTGATTTAATATTCTTCTCCGTGCTCCCTTCTTTGCTATAAATATTGTAGAGATGGGATTTACAAAATGGCATATAGATTCCAGATAAAGTTTTGGAGTTCTGGATCTGCAATAATGCGATTCCATTAGTTCTTCTAAAAAACGCAATAGGTTTTTCTTCCTCTCTTCAAATACAATTTTTCTGAATTGCTTGCGTTCAGTTGGCGTCTGCTCTACTTCATCATTATGTTCATAGTTGCGCGTTATTGCTTTGTTTTTCTTCCAGGAGAGGATGGTCCATTCACCAATATTTAATGTATTTAAAAACATAGTTTTGCATACTCGCAACTCAATGTCTGCTTTCAGTAAACAATAGCTATAATAGTAAGCTCGTCTTCCTTCCTCCCACGATGTCGCTATGTGTTTTCAATGGCTACAACCATTCTAACATACACTTTCTTTTCCCCGGATTTCATTTTTCGAAACTCGATGAAATTCTCTTTTCTCTCCTGTGACATTTCGTGACATTTTAACCAACCTGAGCTTTGTTAGTGCTAGCATCTCTCTTTCAATTTCTTTTCCAGTTTTGGAATTTTATAAGTCCACTTATCTTCAATTTTCTTTTTCCCGTAGTATTTGTCACCCCTTTCTTTTTTCAGCCTGTTGCTGTTGGCAAACCATTGTGTCTGGTCTACATGGCGTCGTTTTCGCCTTACTCTTAACTCATCATCGATGGTCTCCTCCAATGTTTCTGTTAAATTTTCAGTCACAGGATTAGCCACAATATTATTTGTCACAGATGTTGTGGAATCATCATCATTATTAGAGTAATCACCGACACCTGACTCTGGCATATACTTCGAGTCTAAACTTGCACCGTCTTCCAAGTCCAATGAATTTAATACTACTAGTATTTGCAACTTCAGTATCATCACAGTTAAAATTTGGTTCAATATCATTAAGAAAATCTGTGTTTTGGTTTTGTTGGTTCATAACATTCTGTGAAGCACAATCTTCAGTAACAGGAACTGATTAATCAATGTAAGTTGGTCCATTATTTAACAAATTCTCCGTATCATAGTTTATGCCATTATTATAAATCGTACTTAATACAGTTATTTTCTTAAGTTGATCTAGAGGTCTGTCTAAGAAAGCAGATCATATTTTTGGAAGTTCCGAAAGAATGTCCTTTTGCAACGCCATTTCAAGAATTTTTTGACCACGCGACATCTTAAATAATCAAACGTAAGATAGTAATAGAAGAAATTCTAAAGGTTTTGTAGTTTTTGGTGTAACACATTTTGCTATAAATTTTACGTTAATCAATCAATTTGCTGTCTGGGAAAATGCATTAGACAATTTGGGAACACTACAATCTAACTATTAACACTAAGTAATTACTACTATGTGAGAATAGTTAATTTACACATATTTACATATTTTAATCCTCAAATTATAGGTTAGAATTTAGAACGCAGGTTAATAAGACTACTGCTAGAGTACTTCGAATTAATTGTACATGTAATTATAAATCATAAAAGCAGAAGCAAGCTTACCCTTAATAATATACAATAATGTAATAATCACTTTAAACAACAACAATTAATACATATAATTAAAGTTAACCGGCTTGGCGACACGTCAAAACAACCAAATGTCTAACATAGTTCAAGGTTTTCATAGCAACAATAATATGCAGTGGACTTACGAGGTTTTTTTTTGTTTGCTGTATATGAATTTTAAGGAAATCGGGAGATACAAGATTTGCACAGCCGGTTAGTGCATTTTTTTTTTAAACAGATGGCATCAAACTCTTAATTTTAATAAAAAATGGAGTTACGACGTTTTCTCATGAGGGTAACAACATCATAATATGGTACTCACTTCTATTCTATGCTCAACTTTTACTCTTCTTTTTTCTGCATCAGTACGATTATCCGCTTCATCAGATTCATCATCACTGCTTACTGAATCTTCTTCATTTTCACTACCTTTTTCATCCTCACTGCTATCTTCATCTTCTTCATCTGACGCTTCTTTCTTAACTGGCTTCTTATCATTCTCAATAGATTTGGTTTCTAAAATGATAAATATGTATTAATTTATTTAAACTTGAAAGCAAATATTTTTACCTGATGTTACAGTAACTTCTTCTGATTCACCTTCTTCACTGCTCTCAGCATCCCAAGCATCCTTCACTTCATCTTCAGGTTCTTTTACAGCTGGTTGCTCAACAATTTCTACCTCAACTTTAATTTCTTCTTCAACTTTTTGAGGTTCAAGCTTTTGTTCCTCTACTTCTTTTTCTTTCTCTGTACTCTTTTGGGTCTTTAATTTAGATGGTTTAATCCTTGTCCCAAGTCTAGGTTTCCTTTCACCAACATCAGGCAATTCCAAGCCTTGAGCCTTTAAGTTATCAATCATTGCTTGAGCTCGAGCACGATCAGCCTTCTGCTTTGCGGTTAACAATTTTCCTTCCGCTTTCAATCTCTCTCTCTTTTCTTTTTCCTTCTGTTTCTTCTTCTCTTTCTTTTCTTTTTCAATTCTTAGCGCTTCTAACCGTGCCTGTTCAGCTTCCTCTTCTTTTCGAAGTCGTTCTACCTCTTCTTTCTCTAACCTTTCTTGCTCTTCACGTAACTTTTTAAGAGCTTCCTGCATTGCAGCAATGGTTTTTTTACCGGGTCCCTTTTTTGCATCCTTCTTATCATCTTTATCTTCAACTTTTACTCCTTTTTTCTTTTTCTTCTTAGCGTCCTTCTCTCCTTCATCTATTTGTTCTTCATTATACGCGTCAGCTTCAATTTTACTTTCTATCTCGATCTCAGCTTTACCTTTATCTACACTTTCCACTGGTTCAACAGACTTTTGATGTTCTACTTTTACCTTTTCTTGCTGTTTTTCAGCAATTTTCTTTTGCTTTTCCCTTTCTTTTTTTTCTTTTTTCTTTTGAGCTGCAGTTTTCACTGTAGATGCTTCCTCATCTTCTACTTGTTTATCGTAATCTTGAGTGTCGTTGTCAACTTCTTTCTGAATCTTCTTTTCTTTTTTAGTTTTTGTTTTCTTTTCTGTTACCTCCTCAGTTGCAGGGATAATTTCTTTATCAACGACAGTCTTTTCAACTTTAACGCCTGAATACTCTAATTCTAACTCCGCTAAAACTGCTTCGAGATCATCATCGCTATCGTCACGTTTTCTTCGCGATTTCTTAGATTTTTTTCCAGCGTCTTTAGATTTATCACTTTCTTTTTTTTTACTTTCTTTCTTAACAACTTTATCCTCATCATCACTATCAGACTGTGCCGCATTTGCATTATTTTCAGGATCACTTTCTACTTGTAAAAGAGCAAATGATTTCTGCACTTTAGAAACAGGAGCAGATTCTGGATCCGATTCATCAAGATCAATTTTCTTCTTATCCTTTGTTCTGCCTTTCGTTTTCTTTTCATTTAATTCTAATTCATCATCAGATACATTTTGTTGTTTTTTCTTATCTTTAACAGTTTTAGTTTTTTTATTCAATCTATTAGAAACTTCCATTCCTTCTTCCGATTCAGAATCGTCACGTTTTTTTCCTTTACCTTTTTTATTTGCAACTTTATTCGAGATATCCATTTCGTCGTCTGTAATTGATTCATTTCTCTTTTTGCCCTTCTTATTCGTAGCCTTATTAGAAACTATATCTTCTTCAGATTCAGAATCTTGCTTCTTCTTTCCTTTAATGGACTTTTTATTAATTGAAGAAACAATTTTATCTTCATCGCCAGATTCAGAGTCATTTCGTTTCTTTCCTTGGACTTTGCTCTTCTTCGAAACCTTTTCATTTACTTCCTCTAGTTCCAAATCATTTTTTCTAAAACATAAGATGTCAAATAAATTTTCAGTACTAACACAAGAGAGTCGGGATATTGAAAATAATTAACAGATTTTCGAAAATATGCTGCCAAGCAATAGATACGACGATACGTAGGTTATTTTTTTTTACTCGAACGTTTAATTAAAACACAATGATGGGGCCACATTAAATACGTTTGTCAAAACAAATGTGGCTATGCGTAATGACACCAATGATCAGGAGTGGTCTACTCTCAGAAATGGGTTCTGACGCACGCATTACAAGAAATTAAAGCTTTCATCGGTTAAAAAAAATCAATAGTACACATAGTGAGTTAAGCTGAACGCGTTGACCTGAATTCAAACGCTTAAAGCAATTTGACTTTGTTTTTTTAGTCAAATTTGTCATAGGGAGCTATGACATAAAAGAGTAGTAGTGCAATTGACAAATAAATAAAGTGTTTAGACATATTTGCACCCAAATGATGATCAACCTCGAAAAACCGTAACATTTATCTATTGGACATTGAGACAATGAATTCGGCAGTTTCCTCGACGAAATTGGCATATAAGTTTTTCGGAATTGTTAACGCTGAATAGTGTCTAACTCCGTAAAACCACGAAATTTAGTTCTTGCTCTCTAGGACATGTATTTAGAAGTTTTTGTAAATATAAGTAAAGTTTTTTACGCATCTTTGGCACCAAATGATGACTATCGGCATAAAACTTTCACTGTATCCTATTTAAATCGACACATAAATGAAGTTTTTTAAGATTAACTAAAACTAAAATATACCTAAAAAACTATAATCGAAAAAACCTTTCCCCAATATTATATATGTAAAATTAAGTCCAACAAAATAAACCAGAAATTTACATTTTGACGTTTAAAATGACACAATACTTCTTTTTTTTAAATTTTGACAGCATAGTTTGATCATTGAAGGTTTTCTTATCTTTAGCTAGTAAGTTAGTAACTAAAGACTAGTTTGAACTGTCTGTAAACACTAATTTATGAAATCATTTTGCCCACGGTCTGTTACTACTACGGTTGCCTTATCGGCTGAGAACCCTCTTATAGGTCAACACCGTGTGACGTCGGTCAGCGACTTTTAAGCTAGGCGTTATAGCACTGTTATGGAATAACAATAACCAGTATATAAATTATCACTGCGTTAATGTAAAAGCAACTTAGCAATAATTAATTAATTAAAAGAACAAGCAATATTTATCTTAACTAAATGTAGCAGTTCCGTAATTCATATGTTATTGTGGTAAACAGAGGTATGCTGTTTTCAAACGAAAATGACACAATAAAGCAAACCATTATTATTAAAGGACATACGTAAGTATATTACAAACAACAACGCAGATTAATAATAAATGTTATTTAACCGTATTAATTAAAATTTACATTTTAAAAATTAAGTAGTTCATCATTCAATTTCAATTTATCTGCTTAGCAGCAACGCAAAAGATACTAAAAATGAATTTTTTAATTTCGTTTGGTTTGAATAACTACTACTTTTTAATTTGTATTAGACTGGAATTACAATTACAAATTTGAATTGAAATGTCAGAATTCGTTTAAATTCCCGATGTTTCTCTACTATTTGTTTAGCTAAAGTTATTTACCAATTTTTCTTAGTTTGCGTTGCACTTTGTCGGTAATTAAATCACCACTTCTTTTCGGCTAATCATGCTAACCTTCTTTTATGATTTAAATATTTGATTCGAATATAGGTGCGTTGCTGAAAAAACATTTAATTACTTCTTCTGATATATTTGTGTTGAGTTCCAGAATTTTTTGTCATCTTCTTAATTATTTGTTTGATTTTAACAACATAATTTTAATTTCACGAAAATAATGTAATAACTAATATAACAAATACTCTCTGCAACTGCGAACGGCATGCACTCACAGGCTTTCACTATACACCGGTCGCTCAAACAGTCGCTGAGTGACGTGGGTTTCCTGCTCGCTTGTAGCGTAACGCCTACAAGCCGGGTTATAGCAACCGTAGTAGTATACAGACCGTGCATTTTGCCATAATTTTGCACCACAACCTTTGACCTAGATTTCCGATACTTAATAAACCCGGCGAATCACGTTATTATTTCCAAACTCTCAGCAGATTAGATAAACAAGACCTTATGGAACGCAAACGTGACAAAGACTAGGTGAAATGTATACCAAATTACTTGTTAACCACTACACACACACGCACGCACGCACCCAACACGCACACAAACGCGCGCGCACACTCGCACACACAACCCACACGCACGCACCTACACAAACACACACGCACCCACCCACCACATCCTGCTGGGGTAGTATTTTCCCCTCAGAACCCTAACTCCGTTCCTTCCGATCCTATCCTGACCACACCTATCTTAATCCCACCATGCATATATACGTAACGTATGTATGTATGCTGGGAATCCATGATTGTGGCTGAAGGAGCTCAGGAAGCTCGAGCAGCCCGCCTCCCCTTGGGAGGAATGAAATACGTTGACTTTTCCTTTTCCACATCCACGCACGCATACGCACGCGCGCTCGATATTCTAATAAATAAAACATAAAAATTTAATACCAAAAATGCATTCCATTTCAAATCGAATTATTTACGTTATTCTAAAATTAAATAAAAAATGCAGGATACAAATCATACATGGGTATGCACCTACTTCTAAATCAGAGGAGGAGGAGTTAGAACAATTCTATGAAGATATAACAAGAGCTAAACAACTAAAAAAACCACAATTAATAATAGTGACTGGAGATTTAAACGCAAAACTAGGGCAACATAAACATGGAGACCCACCAAATGTTGGAAAGTTTGGATTAGGACATAGAAACGGAAGAGGCGAAAAACTACTAGAGTACTTTCAAAGCGAGCAACTCTTCTGCACGAATACTTTCTTTAAGAAGCAACTGCAAAGAAGATGGATGGTTGAACAAAAAATGAGATCGATTTTATTATTACAAACAAAAAAGAATACTGCAGATATTTCAGTACTGAATAAGTTCGACACGGGTAGCGACCACAGATATAATAAACCTAAAAGGTACAAGAAAAAATATAGAAAAATGTTTAAATACAAGAAATTTAACCACAGACATATTAGAGAAAAATCAACAGCTAATTCGAAAAACACTAAAAAGTAAACTTGAACCACTACACTCCCTAAAAGGCATGGAAATGAACGAGCTGAACAAAAAGAAAACATCAAGCATCCTTATTGCTTTACGAAAATTGTCATTCAAAAAATAAAATAAACAAATTTAGCTCTGATACGATAAAAATGATAGAGGAAAGAAGAACAAAAGAGACTCACATGAATATAAAACGCTAGGAAAGAAACAAGGAAGGACATAAGGAAATATAACACACAGCACCATTGAAGAAAACAAAAATATAAAAGTACTAAAATCAAAAATGTCACGAAGAAAAACTAAAATAATAAAAATACGAGATAAAACAGGGAAAATTGTCACAGGGAAAATTTCTATACTGAACTTTATGCATCTACCATACCAACCCCATTTAGTGAACAAAAACAAAAAATTTTAAATATAGGCTCCGAAGAAATACTCGAGATAAGCCAGAATGAGCTGCAAAACACACTGAGACATGAAAAATGGAAAATCTCCAGGAGAGGGTGGAATAACATTAGAACTCATAAAAATGGCAGGAAGTGAACTCGGGGAAGCAATAAGAATTTTACTCAATAAATGTATTCAAGAACAAAAAGTACCAATATACTGGCAAAATGGCGAAGTTGTATTGCTCCTTAAAAAGGAAATCATGAAGATCTCAAAAACTATCGACCGATCAGCTTACTGTCACATATGTACAAGCTTCTCACGAACATCATAACAAATAGGCTGACCACCAACCTTGACTCATATCAGCCAGTAGAACAGGCTGGGTTCCGTAAAGGATTCAGTGCAGCCGACCATATTAATACGCTTCGCGTTCTAATAGAAAAAACAATCGAATACAATGTTGACATCCACCTAGCATTTGTTGAATATAGAAAAGCCTTCGACTCCCTAGAACAACGAGCAATTATGAAAGCCCTAGAAAACGCTAGAATTGATTCAAGACGAACCTAACTCCTAAAATCCATATACGCAACAGCAACAATGACAATAAAAATTGATGAAGATGTGAAAACAGAGAAAATAGAAGTAAAGAAAGGAGTAATGCAAGGTGACGCCATCTCGCCCAAACTGTTTACCCTTGCGTTGGAGGAAGTGTTTAGGGATTTGAACTGGGAGGGACAAGGAATTAAAATAGACGGCACATACATACACCATTTAAGATTTTCTCACGACGTAGCGCTGATCAGTGAAGATACAGACGAATTAAAAACCATGATCGAACAATTACATCAAGCCTCAGATAAAGTGAGACTTCAAGTGAATATTGGAATTTGGAACCCGTGCCGACCATTTTTTTGAAATTTTGGTATTAGATAGAAAATCAAATTTCTGATCGAAAAGCATTTTTGTAATTTTTTTGCCAAGTTAATCGTTTTCGAGTTATTTACAAAAAACCGATTTTTTTATGTGGAAGTACTGATAAATTTGCAGCGGTTTTTTTTATATATTTATAGTCAATTATTTGATTTTAAGTTCTTGTGAATTAAAAATAGACCTGCATAACTAGTGTTTAAATTGTTAGTATCTGACTTAAAATTCATTGTTTCATTATTATTGATATGGAACATTTCAAGAAAGAGTCTCTCACTATAGTTTTCTGCTTTGTCAGTGATTTTTACCTCGTTAAATTTAATGGTATGGTCTAAATCTAAACTGTGAACTGTTAAAGCACATCTCTTCTTTTGTAATTTACAGTCACTTTTACGTAATGCTATTCTACTTTTAAGCCAGTTGTGTGGCCTATGTAACACAAATTGCAGACATTGAATGGTATCGAATAAATTACATTAGATTCGAGTTCTATTGGTGTTTTGTCCTTAATCTTTGAAAATAAACTGTTAATCGTGTTTATGTTATAAAAAACTATTTTTATGTTTTTGAATTTTGCAAAAATTTTGATTATTTGTTACTAATTTGTAGTATAAAGGGACAGTTATTATCTATTTGATCAATTACTTCGTTTTTAGTGTTATTTAAGTTATAATGAAAAAGTAATTTATTAATTAAGTTTCTTGGATAATCATTATTAACAAGAATATCACTAAGTTTTTAAGATTTTTGTTTATTAATGATGGATGTACAATATTATTCTATTTTTTAAACCTAAAATGATATTTCTTTACATGAAGAAGTGATGGTTAGAATAATTTATGTATCTACCCGAACTGATTGGTTTGATGTACCAATCAATAATTAAAGTGTGATTTGTGTTAATTAAATGCATATCCAAGAATGGAACACTTATTAATTTCATACTCTACAGTAAATTGAATATTTGGGTCATAATTGTTAAAAATATTTAATGTGTTGTCTATTTGTTCTATAGGGCTTATTAAATCATCTACGTATTTTTTTAAAGCAACGTCACAACCAAGTTTTGGTAGAATGACATCTATAAGATCATCTAACACAATTTGAGCTAGACTTTTCAAGTTTTCCTAATTTTAAATTGATAAAATGAATTAAGCAGAGCTGTACAATTTTGTTTAATACTAAAAATCAGTTAAACTACCTAGTTAAAACTTTGATGCCTAAAACCATGTCTATTTATCATGACTGCTGTCGAACAAAATACTTCATTGGGCTTTCTTCCTAATAATGATTTTGGATACTTTGCTGTATAATTCTGTTTGCACCCATCGAAGCAATGTGTTTTGTCCTTTTCCTAACGAAATCGGTGAATACAATTTTTGGGATGTTTGGTCCATACCAGGCCGCTCTTGACCATCAGGGCAATGTCTATGGTCATTTCTTTAACCAAATTAGTGTATAAAGTCTTTGGGTATGTTTGGCCTAAAATGAAAATCGACACAATAAAACCATGGAATTTACTTCTTGTCCATGCAGACAATGCGTTTGGCTATTTTCCAAACGAAATGGTGCACAAATAAAGTTTTTAGGCATATCAGGCCAAAATGACGACCAGTCTCTAAAACCATAAAAGTTTGTCCTTGTCCATCAAGACAATGCGTTTGGTTATCTTCTCAACAAATTGGTGAATGAAGTCCTACGGTATTTATGACCCCAAATGATTAGAAACAGATCGTAAACTCACCAAGATAAACGAAAACATAGTTTCTGCAGAATATGTCTAAAATGCAGAGCAACAAAATATAACTCGGAAATTTAGTTTTATTTCTTTAAAATAGCCTGATTTTAATTTTTTTCCGAAATTGGGACATAAATAATGGTAACGAACTTTTTTGAATTAATCTGAGTAAGCTACTACATTGCGATAAGAGTATGGACTTTGAACTAAATGTTGACGAACAAGATGCATCAAAGAATGGGACAGTTTACAGAAAATGACAAGTAACACTGAACATGTAATTTCTCAGGAAAACCATAAAATCTGACATGTTTAACTTGAAAGGAAGGTAAACAAACTCGATTACCTTTTAAACATGAAGGCTCCAAAGCAAAAAGTCTTCTTGAATTGGCCCATTCAGACATATATGGGCCTATGGAAACAAAAACACTACATGGTGCCAAATACTTCATTACATTTCTTGATGATTTTTTAAAAAGAATATTTGTCTATTTTATCCGCAACAAATCGGATGTTCTTGAAAAATTTAAAGAATTCAAGAATGAAATTGAAAATCAGTTAGATGCTCGTATCAACATATTTCGAACAGACAATGGTCTGGAATATGTATATGGCTCTAATAGACTACCAAAAGCTTTCGACTCAGTTGAAACTTGGGCAATCCAACAAGCCTTAAAAAATGCCAGAATTGACTACAGATACACGTCGCTCATTGAAGGCATCTATCATGAACAGACAACATGTATAAAGCTAAACGAAGAAACCGAATCTATACCTATAAGCAGAGGGGTTCGCAGGGCGACCCGTTATCTCCTAAACTATTTACATTGGACCTGGAGGACATGTTCAAAAATCTGAATTGGGAAGAAAAAGGCATCAACGTAAACGGGGAATATTTAAACCATCTAAAATATGCAGATGACATAGTGTTAATTGCCTCAAATAAGGAACAACTAGAGTCTATGGTGACATAATTAAACGTCAACTCCACAGTGGTGGGTTTGAGGATGAACATCTCAAAAACAAAAATAATGACAAATACAGGAGAAGAAATAGACATAAAACTAGAAGGTACCAGCTTGGAACAAGTTGAAGAATACATATACCTCGGCCAACGAATAACGCTAAACAAAACGAATCAGGAGACAGAAGTCAAAAGAAGAGTAAATCTGGGACAAATTGAGCTATATACTCAGAAACAGGAAGATCCCGCAAGACCTTAAAACAAGTGCGCCCAGGTATGGACTTTCACAAAGAAAAACCTGGACAGATTGATAAAGGCTCAGAGAGCAATGGAAAGACAAATGTTGGGAATTACCCTGAATGGCAGAGAAAGAAACACATGGATAAGAGAAAGAACAAAGAATACAAACATCAGAGAAAGAGCAGCTAGTCTAAAATGGCAATTTGCAGGACACAACGCTAGGCAAACAGACTCCAGATGGAACGCAAAGATTTAAGAATGGAGACCATGGCTAGGAAACCGGGAGCGTGGAAGGCCCCAAATGCCTTGGGTGGACGACATCAAAAGACACGCCGGACTAGGCAGGAAAAGAATGGCACAAAACAGAGAACAATGAAAAATAGTTGGGGAGACTTAGATCCAAAAATGGATCGAAGAAGGCTAAAAAAAATGTAAATAATGAATTCTCTGATTTCTTGAAAGGTGCCGAAATCAAACACTAAACAACCACACCATACATCCCGGAGAAAAACGGAACCACAGAACGTATGAACAGGACACTAATTGAAAGAACAAGATGTATGCTACTAAATGCTAATTTACCAAAAATCTATTGGGCTACGTCGTCAATCGTTCACCAACGAAGTCATTATTTTTCAAAACTCCAGAAGAAATGTGGTCCGGTCAGAAACCAAGTGTAAATCATATGGGTATATTTGGTTGTGATGCCATAGTACACTTACCTAAAGAAAAACGAAAGAAATGGGATCCGAAGGCACATAGAATGATTTTCATTGGATATTGTGAGAACGCTAAAGGTTATAGATTCATAATACCTAACACTAGAAAAGTAATAAAAAGTACATTTTTTAAATAATCCAAGAGGAAGTCCTTTTTCAATAAAAAAATCAAACGCGTAAACTAAAAGCCAAAATAACCAACATAGCCGATTTTCAAAAAATTATAGGTGGCCCGTTTTTTTTTCACCTGAGTGTATATATGTTTTAAAAAATATATATGGATTGCTCAGTGGCTCAGCGGTAAAGGTGTCAGAGTCGTAAGTAAAAGGAACCAAACCAAAGTTCGAATCTAACACAACATATGGATTCGACTCAAGTGCAAAAACAGTCCAGCTCGGGACTAAGCCTGATGACGCAAGCAGAGCCCGCTTCGGAAACGTCGCGCTATAAAAGCAAAAACTGTGAAAATAGGCAGACCAACTCAACTAAGCGACAGATTTTGCAAAATTTATTTTGCAAAATCATTACATGCTCTAATAAATATAATTATTAAAATAAATGCCAAGGCACCACTTTTTACAGGAGCCATGGTTTAAAATGAAATTATGCAGGAAAACAATCCACTTCATTGGTGGCTAGCACCGAATAATTTGAGAGGCTGCATTACTGATAAGGAAATGGAAATAATTAAGCAAGCAACTACTTACTGCAACTGCTTCTTCTGCAGGAGTGGAAAGACTATTGTCTCTGTTTAATCTAGTACACAGTAAGACATGAAATAAATTAGGCATCGAAAAGTGTGCAAAAGTGGTATTCCCATTAGTGCTTGAAAATGTTTGTTTTTCGTAAAATAATCTAGATAGATACGTTTTTTTTTTAATATTTAAATTAATCAATCAAAATTAATGTTGTATATTCATTATAGTATTGCAACAGTCTTCACCTTTTTACTATTTTCAGTTGTATTCTTTATATTATAATATTTATGTGTTCCATTTTTGTTTAGTTCATTATTTGTTTTTTATTCAAGCGACTTAAAAAAATAAAACGTTGATTAAAACTATTAACACACATTTATGAGAAAAATAAGTTTTTAATGTAAAAGTTTGATTGAAATCAATAACTCCGATTTAAACAAAAAAAAATCTGACTTTTCCGATTTCTTCAAATAAATCACGGTTTTGATCAACCCCCAGTTCATTCTCTCAGTTTAATAACCAACATAAAGTGCGTCATTAACGTGGCACATTTGATTTAACAGCTATAATATGATATGGTATATTGTAAAATGTCCACTATAGAAGTCGCAGTGAAACAATTACATGCTTATTATAAACAGTGGTGCATTAAAATGTTATACTGCTGGTGAGCTCCAACATTAGTGAGACCCATAACATGTAAAATGGTATAATAGTGTCATTTTGTGTATATGGTCGCTAATTGTAAGACAAAAACAAGTGTATATCTAGGGCTGACATTAATACCTAGATGAAACAGTGTGCTCAATGCCAGTAAATTATCACGTTCCATAGCAATTTAATGTAATAACAAGTTACGAATACTAAAACTGAGTTTTACCCTGTAATAATAGAAAAAGGGGATAAGGAAACTACAACCTTAACCCATTAGCTGCTCTAATCCTATATACTCGTAAAAAAGAATGTTTGCCACATATGCTCTACGTGAGTATTTTCACTTCTTGTTTTCAAATAGTTCCCTGCTCAACACAGCTATTTCTGCTAGATATTATGTACTTCTACGAACATGTTCCAACCTGCAGAGTTGACTTTGCAATATATGTACCATAATCAGGCATCTACACTTAGTTGTTTGTAAGATGTTACTATAAGCAAATATTTGGATAAAAGTTATTGTAATAAAATTTCTTTGCATTTTTATAATGTATTCTTCCACTTACTCGCTTTACGAATATTCTAACATTACAGAAATCGTCATTAGCTATGATTCATACATTTTAAAAAAATAATTGTTCACTGCTCTACACGAACAAACTCGCTGTATCGAAATTCGTCAAACTGCTCAACACAAATAAATACGCAACCACTGAAATATGAGCACAAAATCTCAGAAAGTGTTACACAGCAAAAAGGTTAATGAACTGAAAGTAACAATGGCATTGTTCACAGCTTTCCACATTTTAAGAAATTACATAGCATATTCATTTTTCTATTTATATACAGTAAGTCATAGCACATTTTAATACTTAATATTACAATCTGAACTTTATGTTACAATTAAATGTTATAGTAAGACCCACAAGGTACCTAACAATGCCAATTGAAAAAACTGAAGTATATTGTATGGAATAAGATATCCTTCATTCAAATTTATTACACCACTCAAAGGTTCTGCTAAACATATATTCGTAACTTCATACTTCAAACTAAAATATAGATTATTAAATAACAGGTTATTTCTCATGATATCCATTAAACATTTGGATGTGTAATTTTGATTATCTACAATCTAAAAATTAAATCAGCCATATAAGACAGCTAAGTACAGTTTAAAAGACAAGATACCTTCAGAACCTCTCAAACATATTAAAGAAATACGTTGGCCATGTTTTATATGAAATGCCATAGCTTATATTCATTGATAAGTGTGTACTAATCTAGTTGGATGTAGAAATTGGGAGGCAACTCCAAAATTATCTCTATAGTTACACTAAGAACAAAAAATATACACCCCAGTATATTAACAATATCTTAATATGATTACAACTGAGATTATAATCTTGTTCCTTATGCAGTAACATATAATTATTAATCACCTCAATACGTGTAAAGCAAAGACAGGTTTTGTATCAAAAATTGGAAATAAAAAGCGCCTAACCTCACTTTTACGAAACGATGTACTTACTTGTTTCCACTTTTCGATTTTTTTGAATTTTTTTCAATAACTTCTCGAGTTTCTACCTCACCCTCGGAATCGCTAAAATGTAATAAATAAATTAATATGAGGAAAATAAAAGAAATCTATTTATAAGTCAAATATAACATATTTTACCCTTCGCTATCTTTTCCTCCTTTGCGACCCTTTTTAACCTTTCCCATTGTATATCTTTTAAAATTCTACCTAAATTAACTATTTTAACAGGTTCGAAGCATAAGTATAACATTAATATTTATAGTAATATTTTACAATCTGTTAGTTTTGATAAGCATGCTCGAACATCTAAAAAATGTATTATTCCATGATCTGACGTTTGACATTTACAGATTTTCAGCTAATACGCATGCTCCAACAAGTAAAAAGAATGTATCAGAATTTTTTTGGGGAAGTCTAGGTAAATGTACAAAAATTCCTTAACAGAACGTAATTGGGTGACTGTATATTTAAAAAAAACACTTGTACTACATATTATCATTTATTACGTATTTAGTGTAATATTGTATAATTATCAAATTAAATAAATAGTTTAAAAATGGAATATAATTAACGTAACATAACGGATCCTTAACTTAACTTAACATTCACGCCATTCCCTTGCGGGGTAGGCAAAAACAATCCCTGCCTCTTATTTATTTTTCATTCCCAACCTTTCTCCATGCTTTCCTATCACTGCACACCTCCCTAGCTTCCGCAAAGTTCATTCATAGTCTCTGACATGCCCTTTTGTTTTTAAAACTCCTTATCTTTCTTTCCTTAATCATAGATTCTACTACATTCAGCCAAGTTTTACGCGGCCTACCAGGCCCCGCCTTTCCCCTAACCTCACCCACATATATTTGTTTCGTTAATCTTGTGCTGTTCATTCTCTCAATGTGACCAAACCAACGTAATGTACTACTTTTATATCTATCCATCATCGTCTTTTCCTTACCACACTCCGTCATTATGCATTCATTTTTTATCTTGTCCCTTCTCGTTTTACCACATGCGCTTCTCAGGAATCTCATACCCACGGCATTTATTTTTCTTTCGTGCTTTTTTTGACATACCCATGTCTCACTTCCATACAGTACTGGTGGGACGAATACGCCATTATCGATTGCTCGTTTTGCAGCTAGGCTCATGCTTTCATTTCTCATTATCGTCCACATATTTCCAATCACTTTCCTTCCAGCATTGACCCTTCGTCCAATCTCGCTCTCAATTGTACCATCTGCAGTAAACATTCTACCGAGATATACCAGCTCGTCCACTTGCTCCACAATTTCATCTTGCAGAGTAAATACTCTACTCTCCTTACCACCTTCCCCATTGAACACCACATTCTTAGTTTTGTTCACGTTTACCTTTAGGTCCATGCTCTCACAGACTGTATCAAACTTCCTCAGAGCGGTTTGCAGCTCATCCGCACTGTCACTTGATAAGACTGTGTCATTTGCATACACCAGAAGTCGTACATTTACGTCACCAACCATTACACCATTTGTATCGGTACATGCTTGTCTAAGACATTTATCCATGTATACATTGAACAACAACGGTGACATCACACAGTCTTGTCGGACTCCTTGCTCAATATTAAAGTATTCACTCACACCTCCTCTCACCCTAACACATGCCCGACTACCGTTGTATACTGCCCTTATTCCATTTATTAGACCTTTATTTACGCCATATTCATTTACTATTTCCCACAGCTTCTCCCTATTCACTCTGTCATATGCTTTCTCCAGATCTACAAACGCACAGTACAACTTCATTTTTACCTTTAAACACTTTTCGATCACCTGCTGGAGAGCAACCATCTGATCGACACATCCTCTCCCTGGCATGAAGCCACCTTGCACATCCCACATCTTAGTTTGTGTAGTTTCTCGTACTCTATCAATCAGTATTCTTCCAAACACTTTACCAGGCACGCTGAGTAAGCTTATTCCTCTGTAGTTCTTACAATCACTCTTGTTCCCATTACCTTTATACCATGGTACAATGATTGCGCTCTTCCAATCACTCGGCACTTTTCCACTCATAAGGCATACATTGAATAATTCACACAATCTTCGTATAAGCTTTGCACCACCATACTTGAGCATTTCACCAGTGATTTCATCTACGCCTGCTCCCTTGCCATTTTTCAACCTTCCTACCGTTTTCTCTACCTCATTTATTCCAATATCCTTCTCAGTTTCTTCTATATTCTCCTTATTTAACCCTTCAGTCTTACTTTCCTCACTACTGTACAGCTTTCCGAAATATTCTTATCAGCATTTCCTCACTTCACAATCGTCCCATACTATTTCGTTTCTAGCATTCATCACTCCTGCAGCGTTCTGTTTTTTGATTCCCTCAAAATCATTCTACATTTTCTCTCCTTCCATAGCCATCACTTCCTCTTTACTTATTCTCACTGCCTCCTTCGCTTCTTTGTTTCTTAATCTGTACACCTCATACAATCACTTCTCAGTCTCATTTTTTGCAGCAATCATTGCCATGTGCGCATCTTTTTTCTTACACACTGCCTTTTTTACCGACTCATTTCACCAAGCACATTTTTTCTGTCTACCTACAGTCACTCTTGCACATATTCGCACGGCACAATTGACAACAGAGTTTTTCAAGCTTATCCGTGCACTTTCAACGTCAGTGTCTTTTATTTGTTCGTTCCACACTGTTTCATTCACATTCAACTCTTTACTCACAGCATCTGCGTATTTCATTCTCGCACCATTATCCACTAGTTTGTCAACCCTAATTCTGGACGTTCGCACTACGTTTGCGTTCCTTCTCCAGACCCACTTTTGCCCTAAACACACTCTCGATACAACCAAGAAATAATCCGATCCACACTCCGCTCCGCGCATTACTTTTGTGTCTTTCACCAGGTTTCTAAACCCTTCATCATACACTATCAAGTCTATCATACTTTTAGATTCACCTCTTTTCCATGTATACATATGCACATTTTTATGTTTAAACCACGTATTGGATACAAACAGGCTTCTCTCCACACAGATGTTCAGCAGGTGTTCACCGTTCTCATTGACTCTTTGGTCTCCGAACTTTCCTAGAACGCGTTCACTATGTTCTCTCTGTACACCCACCCATCCGTTCATATCCCCCACTATAATCACTCTTTCGTTTGGCTTACATACGTTCAACACGTTCTCTACTTCATTCCAGAAGTTCTCACGCTCCTGGTCTCTTTCTCCATTCGTACTGTTTAACACATCTTTTCGCTCTTTCACTTATGATCATCCCAACCCCCTTTCCGCCATGCACTTCCGTCTCAACTTCTGACCATAGTGCCAGGCTGCCATCCTCCATCTCCACAGCATCCTTTCCTTTGCGCTTTGTCTCCGATACACACAGAATATCAAGGTGTTTTTCGTACATTACATTCACAATTTCAAATTCTTTACCATGCATACCTCTAACATTCCACGTACCGACTCGCCATTCATTCCTTGCACAGTCGTCAGCACCGGGGCCTGTCTGTTTCGACCTTGACCGCCCCTTGTAGCCAGGTCGATCCGAGGTAATTGTATTGTTTTCTTGAGTAATACCATAGCGAGCAGACCGGTTACTGGCCAAATCGTGCCCCGGACGATGTAGTATTCCCTACTAACGGTATCGTCCTACTACCGGACAGTTATTTGTCTACGGTCATGACATAATATATAGATATAAATAATAGATCGTATACTTACTGTATGAATCTCGAAATGTACATATTCATGTACATTTTTTTTTCTCTTACCTACCCTTCTATCACACTACGCATTTCAACCATACTCCTACAAATCTCAAGTATATAAAAGTTGATATTGGAGAATAATTGCACAAATATGTCATTAAATGTGTTTAAGATAAGAAAGCAAATTCTGGAAGTCATAGATTATCTAGTTGGAACCCCGTCGCAATGGCTCGAATGGCTTTATTTATTTAATTTCATGTAAACCAATAAGAATGACAGAATAACCTTCAAAATCTGCCATTCGCCGAATATCTTTTTTCTTCACCATTCGTGTTTATTCACACATACACAGACATACACACACACACACACGAGCGCGCGCAGGACAAGATGGCATCCAGTCGCGGTCCACAAACATTGTTAGCTGGACTCCACCGTTATACATCAGGTTAACGCGTTTTAATAGCGAAGTTCTCATCATCAGCGATCGGCTACTGTGGGATCGGCAGGTAACAGATGCAGTTTGGCATACAGTATTAGATGTGATAAATAGTTCATTAGTGAACCATTGTTTTTAAGAGTTGTGGGATTACTCAAGGATAAAAAGAGCAAATTATATATTATAATATTCTAGCACACGTTTCTACTACGCATTAACTACTAAAATATTATTACACATAGTGAAATTGAATCAACACCTTCCGTACCCTTATAAAAGGTAGATTAAATTAATTAAGGGTCGAATGGTTTTTTCATCTTCCTTTTATTAAAATTGAAATTATTTTAAATGGAAACCACCAGAGACGTTTAAAGTACCTTACATTAAACAAATTTTCTGTGAGAAAATTTGCAGTCCATGGCGCTAATAATAACAGTCAGGAGAAACCCCTTAAAGCAACTAAACCTTCTTCACTTTTATGTTCGAAGTTAGACGACGTAGGACGTTAAATTAAAAAGAAAACAAATTCTTCGGTACATCCGGTAAGATAACATGATAAAATTCTATATGAAGACTGCAATAAAAATAAACCCAAAGTATGTGTGTCATTTAAAAAAGTTATATAATCAGCTAGCTTAAGGAGCAAAATTTAAAATAGTGATTAACCTACCAGCATTAAAAGAAATTATTTGTTTTGAAAATGTATAGGGCGACTGATACATTCAAGGTAAACCAAACAAGCATACTATAATTGAAGTGACCTGATATTTGTTCACCTACCACTCAAAAATCCTTTATTTAAATTCAATTACAGCCCTGCTGTAAAAAAGCCAGAATCCTTCACAAAACTCTTTTAATTGATTTGAGTATTAGACAATTTTAGTTAAATTGTAGAAATCCCAAACAATGAATCTTTATCCCCTCCGACGTTATTCCGAAAATGTTAAGAGTTTTGTTACGTCAGCAGGGACTTAACAACTAATCTCTGAATTAGCATCACCGCCAGAAGACGTCCCCGCCTTCCGCGCATTTCAATGAAACGGCGACCTACGCTACCGACCGCCTCTTTTCATCACCATTCTCCTTTTAGCTAAGATAGCTCCGTCCGCCTGACATTACTTCAGTTCACCTGGACCTACTGCTACTTAAATCTGTGGTCACCTGCAAGTAAGTTTTATTACAGAACCTTATACGTACACTTGTGAACGGTGCCATGACGGGGGCTATTCACGACGTAGCCTTTCACCTACTCGTCGGACAGAAGGGCTGCCTGCTTAAATTCTGCCGGACCCAAGGTATCGGTTAAAAAGCGCAACGGGCCGTAGCCTGGATTCTATTAATCGGGTCCACGAGTTGAAAGTAACAAGCCGCCGACAATTAGACCTTTAGTACAGTCGCCCCGCTTCATAAACTGATCTAGCAGTCGGCAAACGTTACGTAAAACGAGTAAATATTAGACTTCTATCTCACTTAAGGTCATTAGCTGTTTAAAATTGGTTGTTTTAAATTTTTACTTCCTAACAAAAGTCCTGAACCTGTATCCGACCTAAATCGCAAGTCGCGATAACCCAGAGCAAAGGGAATAATCCCTTCATTCTTCACACCAGGTCGCTCTTCGCGAAAGAATCCAGGGGATAAAATAAATCCTGCATTAAAACATTCATTAAATAACGACGCATGTAAAACGTTCAGTTATTCTGCCAACCTGTATATTAAATCGTACTGTAAACTGAAAGTCATGAAGTACCTTACGCCGCCCCCGAGTTAAATAAATTCACCAGCTGGCTGCCCCATCGCTACCACAATCGGCCTGAACGCGTATCCAAGCTATGAATCTTTAGTGCTCTATTAATTAATGTTAATCATTAACCCTTAGTTAATAAACCCCTGTAAATTTTAGATACGTTAAAATTCAGTTCATGAAAGTTAGATGTAAAGGTTGCATTTATGTACAATTTCTATTGTAAGTATAGTTATAAAGGATTGTAGAAATACAAGTCTTTTAGGCCCCTTTAAATTTATCGATTTTCTGAGTGACCTGGAAACAGGTATATTAAAACCACTCACCTCTTTCTTATCGTTTAGAAAATATTTCCAACTCAAAATCAGGTTACGACTGTAGATGACCAGCTGACTGCTGCCGTTTTCTACCAGACAGGCCCGGACTTAAAATATTTCCGTTTTCTTTTATTTAATTTTCCTTTCGTTTTCTTTATTTTATATAGGAAACTAAGATTATTTTCCTTTTGTGCTGTAAACACGAAGTTAATGTTATTTTCGCAGCAAACATAACGAGAGTCTTTGAGGTCCCTTTAAACTTATCGATTTTATGAGTGACATGGAAACAGGTATATTAAAATCATTCACCTCTTTCTTATCGTTTTGAAAATATTTCCAACTCAAAATCAGGTTACAACTGTAGATAACCAGCTGACTTCTGCCGTTTTCTACCATACAGGCCCGGACTTAAAATATTTCCGTTTTTTTTTTTAATTAAAGTTTCCTTTCGTTTTCTTTCTATATCCATTTTATATAGGAAACTAAGATAATTTTCCTTTTGTACTGTAAACACGAAGTTAATGTTGTTTTCGCAGCAAACATAACGAGAGTACCAAGCTGCCCACTAGTCCCGAAGAAACCCAGTCAAGCCGCCGCCTACTACCAGGAGGACAACAATCTAAATCCCAGGGCACTCGTTGTGGATGGTTAATTTCTGTATTATTTGAGCATTTAATTTTGGTTGTTTTAAGTAGTCACTTGTAAATACATAGGATAAGTTTAGTAGAAAGCGATCAACCCTCTTTAACGAACCACCCCCTTTAACGTTCGATTTGAACTAGAACCGCGGTAAATAAATTAAAAATTAACGTAAGACGAAAAGCGCTTGCACTGCTACGGAAAACTACCTAATCCGCGTTTTGAGTGATATGTCAATTTCCTCATTTTTCGTGTGCTTAATTAAATGAACTAAACAGAAGTGATGTACCTGCTACAAGTTTAACAAGTAAAAATACTGTAGAATCTTGCAAAGAAAGGAAATTTTGTTATGTTTGGTTAATTTAATAACTAGTGACGAGTGACGACAGTTGAAAAGTCTAGTTTGTGTAAGGTAGAATACATCGATTTTTCAATTTTTTTCAGTGTTGGATGCTGGTTTTAATTCATTTACTGAAACTTCTGTTTATAGGTTAATTTCATTGAAAAAAATCATTGTTTTAGGAACGACTAAACAGATATTCGAGTCTAACATGACTTTGCTCTTTCTGCCATTTGTTTTTTCTTTACAGATAACTAAGTTATAAAAACATTTGCTTAACAACTCTTACGTTTTCTTTTTTTCGTTAGTATAGATTTTAAAATTTATTGGAAAAGTAATGGTAATAATAATAATAGTAATGGCAACAGTAAGATTTCCCAAGCGTTTAATATTGTTCGAAGTCACATACCCAGTAATAACTCTTATAATGAGACTATCGTTACTAGCATACAAAACTCAAGATACTACACTAACGGAAATGTTTAGTATAGTTTCAACGTTAAAAAGCACAAAATCAACTGGTGATCATGAAATTCCCACTTATATAGTTAAGCATGCTCCTACTGCCATCTCTCAACCACTTAGCAATATAATAACCGCTAGTTTTACTAGCGGGTTTTTTTCCGGAATCCCTAAAGATTGCAAAAATTATTTGTATTCACAAAAAAAAATGACGTCACAATCAGATTGTACAATAATAATGCATAAACCATCTACATACAGTAGCTTATGTGTGTTAGCATTAATACTATCTGCAATATTGTTGATGGTAATAGAAAATAAGCTGACGCTTAATATTGATCCTTGAGGGACACCGTTTTCCTGTATACGAGTTTCCTAGAAGGTCTGACCTATTTGTACTTGGATTTTGCGGTTCCATAAAAAAATTTGAATAAAAGGTAAATGTCCTCAGAGGTTCCATCGGTGGATTGTTTGCAATACCCATGGTTTCCATACTGTATCATACGCTTTTTGTATGGCGCGTGTTTTGTGTTTGTAAATGCTCCTTTTTGGAATCTCTGCCTGGTATGTACTAAATCAATTTTATTATTTTTTTTTGTAATGAGAATCAGCATCTAAGGCTATTAGCATTACTCATCTGTAATTTATATTTTATGAAACAGTTGATTTTCCTTAAGGAAATTTATTACCCCAAGAGCATCCTCTTCATTACCCGATAATACGTATTTAATTGTTCTTCCTTTAATATACTGTTGTCTAGACACCTGGTATCCTGTACACCGTAAAAGTATGTGATGTCATTACTATTTGTTGCCTTCTGTTAAATCTGTTCGGACATTGCCATTTAAATGGCTCAGTTTTGACACAAAACAACTGCGATCCTTCGTTTAGGATTTTCCTTTGCATAAACTTACGTATTGCAGCTTTGTATATGACTTTAGTGTCTCCGGTTCGCACTGCTACAGCATCCACCTCATTTGCTGAGCAGCGGCTTTCGCTAGCTTGTATACTTCCTCGTTTCCTGCAGTCCCTATATGTCCACTATCCACGCAAACACAATATGGAAACCTCTATTCTGTAGATCATGCACCCAATTCAGAATTTCTCTCTCCAAACCATCGCTACTCAAAAAATTACTAAGTGCATAAATTGCGATTAGCGAGTCCAAGCAAACTACAAATATGTTATCCCTCAGACCGCTTCGGATATACAGTAGTGCGTGCTATATGCCACTGAGTTCCGCTGTGTGTATACTAATACCTCTATGCAGGGTTACGTAGTGACTTATATCACCGCTAACAAAGTCAGTGCTTTGATTCATTAGTATATACAAAATTGTACTCTCGGTTAGTATCTTTTAGTTCTTTGTCCTTATCTATACAGATTTCCGTCGGTGTATGTTTTTTTAGGTAAGATTGCAAAATATGACCGCAGGAGATTCCATGGAGGTTCCTCATACACACATCTTTGCACTGTTTGTATATTGGGAAGACTGTATTTATCACTCATCTCATGGAAAGCAATCGATGCTGGCCTCATTGAACTAGGCCATGCTCGCAGAGTATCGAAATCAATGTTTTCTTTAAAGATATCATAGTTGGGATGATTACTATGTGAGTTTATTTTAACAGCGTAGATTCCTAGCATTATGTCAAATCTATACTTTAGAGGTTCATTGCCTGATTCCCACAGAACTGACTTTGCAGGGCTGGTGCGAAACGCCCATATTGCCCATTTGAGTGCTTTATATTGAAGCACTTCTATAGGTTTCAGCCATGATTTTCGGATGGAACGATACACTATTGCACCACACTCGATTTTATTTTATTTTTATTATTATTATTTATTTTTTTTTAATGGCTTCGACCACTAGGGTCTTTTCGCCATACAAGCTATGCATCTTATACTGACACAAAATTGCCCTATTCAACTCCCACTATACCGCCGTGTACATGTTAATTGCTTTCAGAAACTGTAACACGTTCCTCAAATTTACTATATCGTCTAGGTTGTATCTCATATTTGATGTTATATTGTTTACGTTGGTTTGCAAAACGTGCACACACGCATCTTACATGTTCCACAGAGAGATTGACGTTACATACTCCTCTCTGTGGAAGACATTTAAATGAATTTTTTCTGTTACAGATTCTTTAATATTTGTAAGGTAGGAATTTTCCGTCATCAATTTTTCCTGCCATGTCTCAATGTTCATTTTTTCACATGTCAGACGACTTGACCCGTAACTCGGTAATGTGCAGAATCGTGACTGCTTGTTTTGTTGCACTATCTGCGCTTTTATTTCCAGGAATACCCGTATGCCCAGGGACCCAGACATATACAGGTCTAATTTCATGAGCATTTAGATTGACTAAACATTAAATAGTTATTTTTTGTAGGTGCCATGGGGATGTACTGCAGTGCCTTCTACATTGCATACTGTTCGGCTGTGCATGCTGAGGATTTCTTGTTCAGGTTTCACGAGTATTCGTCGTCATCTACTACAATGGCCGATCCGACCCCCAGTTCACCTTTTGAGCCATCTATGAAAATGATTATTCTGTCTGGGTAGCTTTCAAGAATATTTTCGAACGTATTCATCATTTGTTGCTATTGTTCTGTTTAATTTTTTTATGTCTAACCTTACTTCAATATCAGGAACCATCCAAGGAGCATGTTCCGGCTGACTTTGATAAAATGGCGTAGTTATTGATTCGCCCAGTTCCTCTAGTAGCTCCTGGAATCTTACACCGAGCTGCCTTGTAACCAATTCTACTACCATTTTGCATGATGTTATTAATTGTACTTTGCAATTTTGCAGTTACCTGTCCTACAGTCGTACCAGAGCAATATACGGACAAGTCATTAACGTACAGAGTCCGAAAGACACCCGGTTCTACTGCGTGGGCGATTTCGTTCATTGCAATAATGAAAATGGTACAACTGAGCATTAAACCCTGGGGAAGGCCGTTTTCTAAATTTTTAACAGTTGACAAGGAGTTTCCTACTCGTAGCTAGAAGTATCGATCTGCCATAAAGGATCCAACAAATTTAGGTAAATTGCCCCTTGCACCGTACTTATGTAATTTGTCTAGTATACCGTATCGCCAGGTCATATCATACGCCCCTTTTATATCAAAAAAGACTGCTATCAAATGCTGTCTTCTCATGTAGGCATCCTGTATGGAATTCTCTAATTTCACTAAATGATCTATTGTAGATCGTCATTTTCTAAATCCGGCTTTATACGGCAACATTATATTGTTTTTCTCTAGATAATATTGCAACCGCTTATTTACCATTCTTTCCAAAAGATTCCCTAAACAGCATGTAAGACTTATTGGTCTATAGCTTGTGGCGTATAATGGTTCTTTTCCTGACTTGTGTATGGGTACTATTGTTACCATCTTCCATTGTTTTGGATAATTGCCCTGGCGCCATAGATCGTTAAATAGTTCTAATATAGCTATTTTGAATGAAATCGTTAAGCGACTTAGCATTTCATTAGATATATCATCAGGTCCAGGAGCAGTTTTCTTAAGCTCTTGTACAGCCATGTTTAATTCAGCCATTTTAAATGGAACATTATAGTCTAATTCGTCATCAGTATAAAAATTAAGGGGTTTTTCATGTTCGCTTTTATGCAGCACGAATTCCAGATCATAGCTGTTACTATTACTCGTACTGGCAAAATGTGACGCAAGGGTATCAGCAATTTCTTTTTCACTCTTACGAATAGCGCCGTTTTCTGCTTTCAAATATGCGATTTGTTGGAATTCTGTATTTCCCGATATCGCTTTAATTTTACTCCATACTTGTCTTGTGTCTTGTACAGATGTTATAGTGGAAACGTATTTATTCCAACTATTACTTTTACTTTATAGGACAATGCGTCTACTCACAGCTCTAGCTTTTTTGAAGAGAATATGGTTCTCAACCGAAGGATCCCTTTGGTATGATCTGAATGCAAGCTTTTTATTTTTAAGTGCCCGTTTAACCTCAGGATTCCACCAGGGTAATGGTCGTTTGATCCGTTTATCCCCTGTTTTAGGGATACTAGCAAGGGCTGCATCTTTTATACTTTTAGTTATGTTATCAACATTTATAGATTCAAGAATAACGAGCTGATTAGAAAATAAGTTCCAGTCGGCCTTTGCTGTAATCCATCTCCTATGTGTTGTTGTTTTTGGTTCCGCTATGTGCGTTTTTATTAAAATAGGAAAATGGTCACTACTATGCAAATCATCCATTACATCCCACGTAAGGTGAGGAACTAGACTTGTGGAAACTAAGATAAGATCAATAGCAGAGAACTTATTTGACCTAGCAACATGGTATGTAGGTGAACCAGTATTTAATACTACGACATCGTCCCTGCCCAGCCAACCCTCTAGTGATCTACATTTGCTACATGTCTTGTCTGAGCCCCAATTATTATTATTATTTTTTGTTTGTATTAGCGCGTCTACTTCTTCGGACATTAGCGCTAATATTCTGTCACTGCATCTTCTTAAATATAATTAAACACATTACTGCGTTTTAAGAATTCAATTACCTTTTTTTCAGATTTTACATTTGTTGCTAGACAATCCGCTAGTTCGTTTGACATTCTGAGAGAATTTCGTAGATAACTACACCTTTCGCATTCACATAGAATGTGTTGTACTGTGAGGATGTTTTGACAATGATCACATTCTTTCTGTCGAGCTCCTGAGACGACGTTAACCTGGTATGGCCTATCCTCAATCTAGTAAGCATAGCTTGTTCCCTCGTATTTAGTGATAGGTTACACCAATATTTTTGGATACTAGGTTTTATTTCTTTTAGCTTGGACGTTTCATTAGTCCATTGGTTTTGCCAGGCTTATTCAATTTTCGTTCTTATGTCGATCAAGGCATCCTCGTACCGAGATGCTATACCTTGGCTTGGTTCTTTTTTGGTTGCCCTTTTGGCTTTTTCATCGGCTATTTCATTACCTTTTATAGCGATGTGACTCGGAATCCACACAAACTTTTTGTGTTCTAACCGAAGTAAATTTAAGATCATTTGTATTAAGGGATCGACATTAAATATATTTGTTATGCTTTGTAATGAGCTCATGGAATCAGTACATATTAGAAAAATGTTGCCTATCATATATTCTATATACCGTAAACACATCCAAATTCTGCCATGAAGACAACTGAAATGCGTGATAATATCCAATAATGCGAGTGGCCGTTTGAGTAAAAGGCAGAAGCTGCACCTACCTTTGTTGCATTTTGGTATGTATCAAAGATACCGCATAATATATTTTTATATATTTGACAATCAATGTTTCCTTTTTTATAGGTGTTGCATTCCAGGTGGATATCCGGGACCTTAAGGAGCCACGGAGGGGTTCCCTTATCTGGATTTTGGAAGATATTTGGTAGGTTAATTTTATAATGTGATATAGCGTATTTAATTCTTACCCTAATAGGTTTTGTGATAGTGTGTTTATTTTCATATATTAAGTCTGTATAGTGAGATTGGAATATTATACTATTTACTGGATGATTTTCTTGTGACCATATTGTTAGACCGTATTTAAATCCATTTGATATTTCATAGGCAAAACACCGCTTTCGAAACATACAGAAAGATACGGACTTGTACGCAACGCTCCTATAGCAATTCGTAATCCTTGCAATTGTACTGATTCCAGCTTTTTTACATGTGTAGGTCTGGCTGCTGAATATATGATTGACCCATAGTTGATCCTACTTTGTATGACTGAATTATTGAATTTTATTAAAATCTCTCTATTTGCGCCCCATTTAAGATTTGCAATCGAACGCATAATATTTAAATGTCGTTTGCATTTACATATTAATTGCTCTATGTGTTGTTTCCATTGTAATCTTGTATCTAAAATTAGTCCCAGATGTTAGATCGAGGATACGTTTTTTATTTGCTTTCCTCCTAATTTGAGGTTGGGTTCTTGTTTGCATTTTCTCAATCTACAAAAATGTAAAAAAACGGTTGTTGCATAGGAAAAACTAAAATCTATTTTGTTTGCTTGCTGAAATAGGCTGTCTAGGTTTATTTGTAGACCTTGCTCTATTTGGTTCAAGTCTTTTGAAGCATAGAAAATTACCAGATCGCATTAATTGCTACCTCAGATAGTTCTACACTTAGAGATGAACCTTGAGGTATCCCATTCTCTTGTAAGCGTAGTGATGATAGCGAACCTGCAAATCTTACTCTAAAACGTCTGTCCTTCTAGTAATTTTTAATAAATGCTAACATTTTTCCACCAATTTTCCATTTAATTAATATTTGAATAACTCCATGCCTCCACGTTGTTCCGTACGCTTTTTGTATGTCTAAGAATACCGCAACTAAGTGTTCTTGATTAGCAAATGCGTTTTGAATGTGGTTTTCTAACACTGATAATGGATCCATTGTGGACCTACCTTTCCTAAAACCCATTTGCGAATTACACAAAAGTTTATTAGCTTCTAGGTACCACATTAACCTGGACGCTACCATATTTTCTAACAACTTTCCCAGACAGCTGGTTAGGCATATGGGACGGTTATTAAGTGGATTATCTAATTCTTTTTTATTTTTAGATATTGAAATTAGTATAGCTTCCTTCCAATTGTTTGGAAAAACCCCTGTTCCCAAATTTTGTTATATAAATTTAGTAGCTGTTTCTTGTACATTGGGTTTGCTTTTTTTATAAACTCATATACGTTGTCCGGGCCTACCCCTGTATTCCTTACGTCCATTTCTTGTCAAGAAAAAGGTGCATTGTAAGGCTCGTGTAGTTCCCTTACTATGATTTCTAATTGTTACTCTCTGTCCGTTATTATACTAAACTGCAGATTGTAATTATCGCTACTACTTGCATCTTCAAAGTAGTCTGCCATGCACTCGGTTAATTGAATGGGCTCGTAAATTGGTATGGTGTTGTAATTTAGTATTGGTGTATGAGAAGTAAAATTATTACCCATGATAGCTCCACATAGCTGATACAGGTGTCTCTGGAGTAAGAGACCCTACATACCTCTCCCAGCTTTCTTTTTTTGCTCTCTCTATCATTCTTTTTACTATGGTTCGTGCTCTTTTAAATACAATCATATTTTCATATGATGGGTAGCTCTTAAAAATCGTTAACGCTTTCTTTCCCATACCACTTTGTTCCACCATGGAACTTTAGTGTACCTTTTTCTTTTTACATATGGAACTGCTGAAGAAGCCGCCTTCACAATTGTAATCGTGAGCACTTCTACCATTTCGTGTATGTCGCTTTCGTTTTGGATTATCTGTCCTGAAGTCTGCGTATCAAATTTTCCCCAATTTGCTTTGTGAAGTTGCCATTTGTTAGTTATTGGCATACTTTGAGTGCGATTTACAAATTCTATTTGAACTGGAAGATAGTCGGTCAATGTGACATTTATTAATATTTTCCATCTTAATAATGGGGCTACTTGGGCGGAGACTAAAGACAGTTCAATTGCCGAGAAGTTGTTAGTGGGTGAATTAATGTAGGTACATTCCCCGTCGTTTAACATAATTAAATTTTTCTCTTCGACAAATTCTTCAATTAACCTGCCTGGCAAGTCAGTCTTATGTGACCCCCATAATACATTGTGGCAGTTAAAATCCCCAACTATTAAATATGGCGCACGTAATTGGCTCTCCAGATCTTTAATATTTTCAGCAGTCCAAGTAAAGTGTGGTAAGTATATATTACATCTAGTAAAATTAAGAGGAAATGTAGCTTGAATAGCTACCGCTTGTAAAATGGTATTTAGCGGAATGATTTTGTAAGAAAAATTTCCTTTAATGTATATAGCTACGCCTCCTTTATCTCTAGCGCGTGATTCTGCATCCTTTCTTACGCAATCATATCCTCTAAAGTTAAAGGACCTGCCTTCTCTAAGGTGTGTCTCTTGTAAACAGATGCAAAAAGGAGCAAGATTGCATATTAATGTTTTTATTTCGGCATAGTGAGCTTTAATACCGTTGCAGTTGTATTGTATTATATTTTCTAATTGAGCCATTTTTTTTAGAAATAGTGGTGTTTTGAATTATAAGTAAATCCTTAATATTATCGAAACGATAAATAAATAAATAAAGGTGTATATAGGACAGAAACACGTTAACTAATAAATCACAGAAAATAAATACTATATTATCACAGACTATTTATCACAAACTATATATCACAGATTATTTATCACAGACTATTGATCACACGATATTTCGGTTGATGGGGCACTTTCCCCCACCCCTAAAATATTAGCTGAATTACTGCTGTCAGATCCGTCTTTAGAGTTAATCTTAGCTTTCCTTAACCTTCCTTTTGGCCAACCTCTTGGTCACTTTTGAATTTTACTTTTGTTTTCAAAAATGGGCCTTGCATCGAAACTCTGCAGTTCCTCAGTAGGGTTCCTATATGCATAGGAGGTGAAACAATGCATCCCGACATAACTAATGCAAAGCGGATTTAGTCGGTGTAGTTGTTGAAGCAAAAAAGTAGATATTTGGCCTATTATTATGAGTGGTGCGACAAACACTTTGTCTTGTTCCCATATCCTCCTTTATTTCGTCAACTAGTGGCACATATTTGTTCAATTTTTCTTTATACTTTTTCTATATTGTTAGGTAGTGATACTGCTACATCAAGAAGGGTTGTTGTTTTGTTTTTCTTGTATATGAAGGTTGTGTCTGGTATGTTATTTGTTGTCGTTTTATCTGCATGAATTTGCGTGTTCCAGTATAATTTGTAGACTTTCGTTTCTATTACTGGTGGAGGTTCATATACGTAGTATAGTTTTCTTGATTGTATGTTGTCCATTGTGCAGTATATTTCCTGATGCGCAATCTTTGCTACATTATTATGTCGTTATGTTATGAGGAAGCCAATTGCGAACAGATACTTACGATCTGGTCAATTGTTTCGGGTTTTTCTGTACACATTCTGCAGGTGTTATCTATTCCAATCTCTTTCAGGATGTGTATTATGTAATACTTTGTGCGTACGACCTGATCCTGGATTGCCATCATATTACCTTCTGTTTCGCTAGATCTACTTCCGGATGTTAACCACTTATGTGTTGCATCAATATTTATATGTCCGTTTTCTAGAGTAGTGGGGTATTTGCCGTGAAGAGGTTTTGACTTCCATTGCGTGCATTTTATTATGCCGAACGTATACTCGATCACAGGGCAAAGGTTTTCACTGCTTTACATTTATTTCTAGCAGTCAGTTGTGTGTCTTCAATTCTATCGATGTATTTTGTGATTGATTCTTTTATATATTTATGTTTAATTTTCTGGGCCTGAGCAAATATTTATACGCTTCATCGTTGATAATAGAATGTCTAAATGCTTTTTCGTTGGGGCGAACAGTTCAATGTCGTCCATGTCTAAGAGATGATTTATTTGCAGCTCACGTTTTGTTAGTGTGTACCCGTTTCTTAGTTTGTTGAGCATGTTTGTGAAAGTGGTTTTAAATCCAGGTAGAACCCTATCGATGTATTTTGTGATTGATTCTTTTATATATTTATGTTTAATTTTCTGGGCGCGTTTAATATTTATTTTTCCAGCTTGAATGTTTATTTGTGGTGTTTTCAGCATTAGGTTTGTTTGCAATTTAGTCATTGCTGCATTTAAGAATTTTATTATGTGAGGTTCGATTTGATGTATTTCAGAAACTTCCATAAGCCATGTGTGTGGCTATCAAATGCCTATTGATAGTCAATATATGCAACGTACAGATCACGTTTGTTTTGTTTTGCATCGCCTGACAACCTAATCTATTGTAATTTGTTCTTTACACCCTCTGCAAGATTTTCTGCATCCTTTTTGCCCCTCGTCTAAGAGGTTATTTACATGCAGATGAGATTATATCTTATTAGTAATGATAGACACGTAATTTAGGAAAACAGTTTTGATTTTGAATTAGTTTGGTGTACATTTGCGCAAGTTTTTCGTGTATAACTGTGAATTTTTTTGGTCAATAGTTATGCAGTCTGTCAGCTCCAGGCACTTTGTGTGTAGATCTAAGAGAGCTTCTGATAACCTAATTTTTATTAGATTATTGACTGTAGTTAAGATGCGATTACATTTCCAAGATTCTCGAGGACGAGGTAGACTTGGTCTCCTCTGTAGTAGTATGCCAGCATATAGAGTAGTTTTTTCCAAAAGTTCTTCATTTGTTAAAATACCCGTTACTTTACCGATAGCATGTGGTATGCCTAGTTCTTGTTGCACCCTATCAGATGTTTCACTAGTGCTCTATGTTACTCCTAATTCTCTTTCTGCTGATGACCGTATGCGTTTCATGTTGCCTGTGGGTATTCGACGATTGGTCATTAGGGATCTCCTCTCATCTAAAATATTCTGCATTGGCTTGTGCTGGAGTTGGGGAAATTTATAAACAACATGATTGTGTAGTTCTTTCCATAAGGTGTAGTAGTGGTTTCCATTAGCGTTATTACTAGGTGGGATTGAACTATTAAGTCATTAATTCCATCCGTCCATTTTGTTCTTTGCCTACCACGGGCAGTATCAACGGGCTGTGATACAATGATCACAGCAACGTCTTCAACTGTTGGGGCTCTAATGGAGTTGTTATCTAGCCCTATATTATCGACTGTACTTTTTTTTCAGGTATCCCGATAGAGGTCAACCTGTTCGACTCTCTACCACCAGTGGCTCGCATGCTGTCACGCCCAGCAGACAGCTGCTTTTTTTCGATGCGTCTCTTAAGTCGTGTCTCCATGTTTTCTCATGGTGAAAATATTTTGCAACATAGTAAAGAATCAAATGTTTCTCAACTTTCATCATCTGTTTCAACCACTTTCAATCAAAAATCGGATGAGTCTATTCCTTCATACAATTTTCTGTATATAAATATAACCATTAATAAACTAAATTAAATTTCGCTTCAAATTTGGGGCCATAACGCTTTACCGTTGCACGAGTTTCTGTACAAAACCAGAAAAAACGATAAACATTAAGTTTCTGGGTGTAATAAAACAATTTTTTGGGGATTGCCTATAACTTTTAATCATCTGTGCAGTTACATCACGTATACTTCAATTTTCGGGGTAAAGACAGACAAATGTAGATCCCCGTAGTTTGTATATGTGTGCTGCCTCGGTGGTGGTTAAAGTGCTTACCTTTCACCCGAGCGGCGCAGGTTCAAACCTAGCCGATATAGCCGTTTTTCTACAACGGAAAAAACCAAACCACTCGTCCTGCTCGGATAAGAAGTAAAACTGTAGGGCCCGTGTCGATACGTTGATTAACACAAAGGTTGCTTACTAAAGGTGGAATTTTTTTAGTAGGGAAAAATTCTTGTGACCGGTAGTGTTAGTAACCATTAGTAATTGATACGCATAGATATGCCTCACATGACCGTTTGTGTCTAAATCTCGGATACAAATACAAAAAAGAAGTGTTTGTACTTTACACAACTCAGACATGTAGTTAGCACCAAAGGTACATCTTAGTAAATGCTGAATTAGTGTAGAAGTACCTTTGTTTAACTTTGTCGAGTTAATAATGCTTATTTTAACGTTGTTACGTGTTACGTTAGGTAAGAAACATAAAGTATCTCGACAATAAACTGCGGTTATTTAATAAACTACAACAAAATTTTGTTAAACAAAGTTGTTTAGATTAATCAAATAAACAGAAATACCAACTCAAATTTAAAAATAAGCATCGAAACAGTCGTTCTAACATTTCCTTCACATTAACTCTACGATCTTGCTAGCCAACAAACGGGTGTATTTGAACGATTGGATTATTGTTAAAGCAATTATTTATATAATGAACTACTAATCTGGCATAGCATTGCAGCAGGAATACCTCCTTGTTTATGATAGATGCTCCCACTTAGAAATGCTACAAACAACATTAGAAGACCTTCTAGCTTAACTGCCATCAAAATAGAAGCATATAGAATCAACGAGACTGTAATCCTGTCCTGTCACAATGCCAGATTAGTGGTTGATCATTCAATAGTCCATTTAACCATATTGTAATCGCTACAAATACGCCTGTGTTAGCTGTGTTAGTCAGCAATATGTGCAGATTTAATACACAATTATATTGCAACAACAATTTCGGGGCTTATATTTTTTAGAATACGTATATCACTTTTTTATTAAATATGTAAAGACATATTTACACTGTATACTTGTGAATAGCACGTCAATGCAAAAATCTAACCTTTGAAATGTTACACCTGGTTATTGTTTATCTACACTGCTTCTACTACTTCATGAACACAACGCCATTTTTGTGCGTAGAGTGGAAATTTTAAATTTATATATTAATTTGTTTAAATATAACTGACATTAATAAATAAAACGAGCTGCTTCGGTGGTGGAATGGTTCAAACCAGGCCGAGGTAGCCTTTTTTCTAAAACGGAGAAAAACCATAGCTAATTTCCTTCTTGGATAGCAAGTAAAACTATATGTCCCGTGGCAATACGGTATTCGACACGTTAAAGATCCCTTACTAAAGGTGGAATTCCTTTAGTATGGTGAAATTCTAGTGACGGGTAGTGCTAATAACCATTAGTAGATGCGCATAGAGATGTCTGACGTTTCCATTTGTGTTTAGATCTCGGCTTACAAATACAAAAAAAAATAAAGAAATAAAACGAACTTAACGAACGACCGACGTCTACAGGCACAACTTGACAGAAATATCATACCAATATGGTGTAGATAATATTCTTTATTTTATTTTGCCACCATAATGTTCTTTATACGCCTCCAAATGCGAGCGTAATGTGGTCTTTATAGCACGGAAATGTCATTGATGCTAAGCAGCATGATTGACAGCAAATACATGACATGATATATAATAGCAATATCACAGTATCTTAGTAACAACAAATTAGCCTACTGTCGACTTTATTTCACTTCATTTGCATTTAAAAACTTGCCGAAAATACTGAATCTTTTTAATATTTTGTTCCAGTTTCATGGTGCAAAATAAAATAAAACATAGTATGTACCACGGGCATAATTGTAGATTATGGCTCTCAGGAATATAAAAGCCCTCCGCTTCGCGTCGGGCTTTTATCATTCCCTCGAGCCATAATCTTCTGATTATGCCCTTAATACATAAATATCTATTATTTTATTTTGCCACCATAATGTTCTTTATACGCCTCCAAATGCGGGCGTAATGTGGTCTTTATAGCACGGAAATGTCATTGATGCTAAGCAGCATGATTGACAGCAAACACATGACATGATATATAATAGCAATATCACAGTATCTTAGTAACAACAGATTAGCCTACTGTCGACTTTATTTCACTGCATTTGCATTTAAAAACTTGCCGAAAATACTGAATCTTTTTAATATTTTGTTCCAGTTTCATGGTGCAAAATAAAATAAAACATTGTATGTACCACGGGCATAATTGTAGATTATGGCTCTCAGGAATATAAAAGCCCTCCGCTTCGCGTCGGGCTTTTAACATTCCCTCTAGCCATAATCTTCTAATTATGCCCTTAATACATAAATATCTATTCTTTTCTTAATATATCATCACCCCGCCTATACTAATGTGTTAAAACAAAGGGGTTATTAATTTTAGAAGTACTATTTTTTAATATTATAATCGATTATCTCGAGAACGTTAATAAATATTTAGAAGACCCTGATACGTAAAGTTAGATGGCAACACTGCCATCTTAATTTAACAACAATAAGAAATTAAGGAATTTAACCTATAATTATTTGTAATGCAAATGTAACCAAACTTGACATTAGAGCGTTTAAAATATGTATTATTTAGAAAATTATAATTATTAAGTATTTCATTTAAAACCGAACATGTCTTTCGAAAAACGGGTTAATACAAATACGGACGGTGCTACTACACCTAGATCTCCGATGAGTTTAGAAGAGTATAAAATTAATGATTGGGTAATTAAATCACAAAAATCACACATTCTTCATTCACAATGCTCTTCACCTGAGAGATGTGTGGATAGCACATTTGCACCTTGCCAATTTTGTATGTAAGTTAAAAACACAAATATTTACTTTAAAGTTTAAGTGAACATACTTTTAAGGTTTACCAACACATTGCAATTGTCACATTTACCAGAAATGGTGTTTCCAAATAACGTTTTATTACTTTCTCATGTTAGTGGACTTCAAATAGAGTTTAATGCATTAGATGCTTTAAAATTGGTTACTAATGGCAGTTTTGACTTAAAAGTTTCATGTTCACATTTATGGAAGGAATCACAAGATCCTTCCAATCTAGCAGAAAAAATTAAACCATTTGATTGGACTTTTACCACAAATTATAATGGTTCTTTATCAGGTCCACTTTGTGTTGAATCAACAGATGATCGAATAAATATAGAAAGGTTAAAAGAACGTGAAAAAATTTTGTTTTATCAAGAGATTATGTTGTTTGAAGATGAATTGCATGATAATGGAATTGCTTCATGCACAGTTAAAATAGTAAGTAATTAATAAGATGGTAATGTTTATTATTTATCAATAATTCATTGTTTTTTTTTACAGAGAATAATGCCAAGTTCTTTTTTTATATTGCTTAGATATTTTCTTCGTGTTGATGAAGTCTTGGTGCGTGTTAATGACACAAGGTATTTTCATGATTTTTCTACACAGTACATCTTAAGGGAGTTTACATATCGAGAAAGTCTTACAAAAAAATTACAACTTCCTTTACCAGTGTTTGCAGATCCAAACCTTATAAGCCAACATTTGCCAATCTGTAAAGGAAATTATGAAAAATTGAGTTGGTCAAAGTAGAAAATCCATCAAAAACAGAACTAAATACATAAATAGGTTTTAACTAATAGTGGTTTCTACAAGAAATGTTAGCGATCTGAAGGTTTTAATAGATTACTGTATTAAAATTTTAAGGCCTAACAAAAGTATTTAATAGGTATAAGAATAAATGAATTTGTTTTAAATGTTTTGTAATAGAAATAAGTGTGAAAAAAAAATTATCATCAAAAGTTATTATAGGTATGGCTTTATTTGTACACTATTTTTTATATTTTATTACATTAACAGTTTCAGAAATTTATCAAACATTTTACAAGTTTATTGCGCGTTTCTAATTATAATTATGACTGTGTATTATTTTATCCCTTCATGTTATTAACATGTTGACAATCATATAAGTATGAAAAATGGATTTTCTCTGGATGGTGCTTTAGTTTTATATACATACCACTGTGATGAAGTAGACTTACACAATGTATAGTAAAAAACATTGGCTTACGAGATGTAGTCCTGACCTGAAATTGGAATTGGAACGTGATTAGTAGCAATGTATAATTTGCATACACTTTCCAGCCATAAATTTGCAAGATACTATAATTGTGATGGCCTTCACTGTTGCCAATACTTTTAAGTCATTATTCAGTAAAAAGTTTATTAATTTAATAGGATATGTGTGGTTAAAAATTTCTACATAGATAGTTTTATTACCAGTGGTGAATTCTCTTTGGGAGAATGAAAGGTAATATTGTGAAGACTAAACACCAAATTTTATTATTTTGTTATTGGACACCATTTTAAATATTTTCAATTCAAATTTTTGTTTATGATTATAGATTTACCCCGATGGGAAAACAGTGATATTGTGATTAATAGTCCAGAATAATTTCCTGCAGTATTGCACCTCTTTTTGGGTGTAATTATTTTTCTGTACTTTTATTTTTGTCTTAATATTTTTAAATTGAATTTACTTTTACTCTATTTTCTTTATAGGTCGATCATGACCGCTCCATAGTTTATATTACTTGATGTAGAATGTGAAACATAACAATTTTATCTTTCACCACAGTTGTTCTTTTTAATTTCCTCACTTAAAGGGAATGTTGTAATTTTTCAAAAAATTCGAAATTGAACTGAACCGAAAATATCCGTTTTGAGCTCCCCTTGATCCAACAAAGTAGATTTGGAATATGTGTATGTGCCTGCGATGAATCTTTCAGACACAATATCTATTAAGCTTGAAAAACAATTGCATTGAGATGTATATCTAGCCTTCAGTGAATTCTGTTGGTAGGAGTATGGAGTAGATAAATAAATGTGATTTTTCTTTCTGTTGCAATAACTCAAAACTTGTACAAAATCAGCATTCAAATTTGATATACGCCTAAGACCTAATTGAAAAGACCCCAGTGTGATTTGGTGACAGTTGGTGCAGCGGTTGTAGAGTAATAAAATTAAGAAAATTTCGGATCAAACTAAAAATAAATGCTTTAAACGTTTGAGTGTTACGAAAGTATAATATGTTAATTTTTTTTAATATTCAAGTTTTTTTGACTTCATCTCATAATAAGTATAAATTAAATCAAGCTTCATTATCGTCGATTTTGTTGTGATTTAATACAAACCATGAAAGAAGTTTAATCGTTTGTCTTCGTACCAAATGGCTTAGCGTGAAAGGTTATGAATAATAAACCATAAAATAAAATCTTGTAAAAGGTTTCTGTAATTCAATAACCTTCTAACGAATCTATATAAAAAATATGTTGTTTTACTTTTCATTTACTCGTTTTTTATTGTATCAACTCAAATAATTGAAGATGGGAAAATTTGTTGAGTCGGCCGATCCAATTTTTTATTCTGTATTTACGTTTATTGCTTTATAGCTAAACTTTGATATTATACTTTACATTGTTTAACAAATTTCTCAATCTTCCCCCTACCCTTTCATACACTAATAATATATTTGGACGCTCAAGCTACACTGCTCTCTTAATTACACCCGTTACAAATGGCCAAGAATAAGTTAAATTTATTGGTATGTGACATAGCCGATCTGCGGAAAATGATAAAAACAACTCATAACAAAAGTATTACAAATATTTTCTGAAAAGACGAAAGTGGATTTAACCTCCCGTTCTATTGATATAAATATAGAATAGAACATAAAACAATACAATAAAATACTATGCGTATGGTTATAATTCACTTCATATTGTGATAAAAGTAAGATTTATAATTTTACGGTTTTTGCTTGTATAGAAGTGTCTAATCATGTAAACGAGATAACGCCAAAACCACGTAAGTATTTATTCACAAACTAACGCTACCGCATATATATATATATATATATATATATATATATATATATATATATATATATATATATATATATATCTGTGTGTGATTATACGTGTGTGTTTCCTTCCGGGTCTATAATCTCGTGTATTGTTGATAGGATTCATGTAAGAACCTTCGTTAATTGGACGTTTTGGCAAACTTTCATTTGCCATCTTCAGGACACTAATAGTATTGCTCTGCTTCGCGTTATTCTAATTGAACTGATATCTGCTAGTTTTTCTGTGGGTTTCGTAAGAGTTCTATGGTGTGTTGGTTTTTGTTTAATACTAATTTCCATGTATTAGGCAGTCGGTGCGCGTGTTTCGGCGTTTATAAATTTCTACAGCTTCTCTGATTACTCCCCTAGTTATGCTGCTGATGTTCTTCTGGTTCATCTAAATTAATATTATGTGATGTCGATTAAACATGATGTACTAAAGGTGAGACTAGCATTTTCCTTATTGCTAATCGATGTTCTTCCAGCCTAGCCTGATTGTTGGAGCTATGTACGTTCGGTCGCTGTTTTGATGTGTTTTTTAGAATTCTGTTCATCCGGTCCATTGTTCACTTTATGTACGGTAAAAGTACTTTGTTCCTCCTCCTTTTCTTGTTCGATTGATCTACCTTATGGACGTTAATCCGTTTTGTAATAAAGCTGACTTTAGTGTTTTAATTTCCTTATGCATGTTTGGATGATCTGCCAGTTGCTTAGATCGCGTAATTACTGTTTGGTTCGCATTTGTACTGGATGATGAGTTTGAGCATTTAGATATCGCATGGGTATCGAGAGTATGCTGATTCTGCTGTAGGTCGGAATTGTGTATATTGGACGTAGCTTCCAGACTGAAGCAGCGTTGCTTCTGTGGCCGTGACAGCGGGGAACAGGCGAATGATGGCGGAACATGATCATGCTGTCATATATATATATATATATATATATATATATATATATATATATATATATATATATATGAGGTCAACACTGAAAAACCTCATGTAGATGGTAACGGGTATGGAACCCATTACCTCCCAAATGCGTTATCACAAGTCCAACTAACTCAGTGACAAATGCCCTGGATTTGGCGCTTATATAGCTGGCGATCGCGTGGAGTAGATTGCGTTATCACAAGTCCAACTAACTCGATGAAAAATGCTCTAGTTTTCGGCGCTTATATAACTGGCGTGAGTCGATATCCAGATCAGCGCGAGTCTGTACTCGAATCGGCGTGAGTTGGTATTTGTATTCTGTATGTTGTTCAAGTACCGTCGACGTTGCTATAATTGTCTTGAGTAACGCCACAATAATAAAAATGTATTAAAAGGCAGCAATTATCTTAATGAAATTTAAATGGTAGACTTTGGGGGCTACTATATATCGAACACATATATTCTGCCCGTCGCCAGAAACGAAGCGTGCGTTACTTCATAAAATTCAAATGATAGACTTCTGATTCAAAAATCTACAGCATCACGCACACAGTAATTAAACACTGTTGAAGTGAACACTAAAATTAAGTTGGTACTATTGTAATATTAAGAGTAATTTTATTTTTTTTTAAGTTCTAAAAGTAAGTAAGTAAAAGGAACATGCTGAAGTTGTATCTAAAAATTATCCTGTATCATCTATTAAAATATTAAACAATTTAAAGTCGTTTTAGTGAAAACAAAGAAAAGAAATCAACATAGATTAATATCACAAATAAATTTAAAAAGTACAACATATACGAGGGTTGTAAGAAATATTTTATATCCAGAAGCAAAACGTGACATAATTCCAAAATTACACATGAAATTTATATGGTAGACTTCGGAGACCATCTACAGAGTCTAATACACATATATTCTGCTCAACGTATACGGCATGTGTACAAAAATTCGTCGTCAGAAACAAGCGTGCGATAACTCCAATATAACATAGCAAATCTTCATAAAATTCATATGATAGACTTTTGGTTTTAGAATCTACCGAATCACGTGCATAAAAACTCTGCAAGACATATACGAAATATTACGTATCCTGGAACAAAACGTGCCATAACTCAAACATCGCACATCAAAACTTCATAAAATTTATACAGTAGACTTCGGGGGACTACCATTCATATAATCAAACTCATGTACTCTGCACGACGTATACGAGAAGTGTACAAAAAATCATATCTTCATGAAATTCACATGATAGACTTCTGGTTCTAAAACCTACAGGATCACGTACGCAAAAATTCTACTCGACATATACGAGGGTTGTACCAAATTTATCTTATCCTGGAACAAAACGTGCCATAATTCCAAAATCGCTTATCACAACTTCGTGAAATGTATATGGTAGACTTTGGGTACTAAGATCTACAGAATAAAATACATAAGGTATACGGGAGTTGTACGAAATATTTCGTTCAAGAAATAAACTCGAAAACCACACAAAATCTTTGTGAAATAATACATCAATAATACAAACACACTCTTTTCGCAGCCTATATATTACCATTGTACACGAAGGGGTACGTTATTATTGTCATTATTAATCGCTATTAGCCTATGGATCAATATTATAAGATATGTTATGTTTCATAATAGTAAACCAGTACATATTTTTTATTGCTTAAACTGTTCATGTATGAGAAAAAATAATATGAACAGAGTATGACGTCTTAAAAATAGATAATTTGTAACATTTAACGTTGTCGATTCTGAGAGAACATTAGAAAACGTTTCTGACGTCACCTCGTACTATTTACACGTTTCCATGTAACATCGACGGTAATCGCCGTCTAGTTCATTGGAGTTATATTTGTATTGTTAAGTTACGTATTTGCATATTTTTTATGTGTTATTTTAATGTAGTTTCCCTGGTTTTTTAGTTTTTGATTTTGTTTGTAAGTTCCCTATTATTACTTGAATACGGTACATATATGAATTAAAATAACGGCGCAGTGTTATAAGTAAATTCCAAACTATACATGCCTATGTACAAAAGATGAACAATCATGCTCTTATTATTCAGTTTTATTTACATATATATATACACATTAACTTTCTTGAATGAGTGAGTCGTTGATTCGCGTACTATTATTGTGTTGAAGTATTTTGTACATAGATCACATATGAATTCTGAGTTTTCATTTTTGTGCAAATTAGATTCCCCATATTTTTGAGAATTTGGTTCCAAGTTACATTCGTTCCACAAAAATAGGATAGCCCAGAAGCAAGGGCCGAACGTTCCAAATTTTTTGGTTTAGTGCGTTGCCGAAGTTCGGTTATTCGAAATTCTTCAGACACATGTTTATCTTGTAGGAATTATTGGAAAGAGTAAGTAATGTAAATTCCACAATCAATACTATTTTGTAGATTCGTGTGGAGCAAAATTTCTATAGTCCATTCGTTATGTGATGAGAATTTAGAAAATTTAGAAATATATTAAAATATTTTCTTATTTCAGGCATTTTATTCCGATAGGATTTAACCTTACAAATATTCTCTTATTAAAATTTGTGACAGCCACAGACCAATGGTTTCCGTCGATTAAGACCGGGGAAAACTACTATTGTCGTGATGTTAACGGATATATTAATGGAAAATGCCTTCCGATTTCCACATACGTTTTTAGAAATGTCAAGGAGTCATTCACATGTAAATTTTCACAAAAAATAGATAAACTCAAAACGGGTGTGAAGTTTGCAGACAAAAATAGCGTTTAGTGTTCAGTTGTGCAGCAGCCAATTCATTCCAGCAGCTAGTTTGTACATTTACATTATAAATAATGATAAGTCCACGGCAGCCAAAATCATGCATACAATATCAAGAAAATAGAGCTTGAATTGATAGCTAATAAAAATTTCTCGTCTGAGTCTATAGCGGTGCATTTTACCCCGCAAACGTATAACACTCCCTGTATACGTCGGGCAGAGTAAAAGTGTATTTGATTCTATGGATGGTAGTCCCTGAAGTCTCCATAAAAATTTCATAAAGTTTTAATGTGTGATTTTGGAGTTATAGCACGTTTTGTTCCTGGATACCACATACTTCGTGCAGCCCCCGTATATGTCGTGTAGAATTTTGTAGATTTTAGAACTAGACGTCTATAATATGAATTTTATGAAGATTTGATATGCTATGTTAGAGTATCGCGCGCGCTTTCTGGCGACGAATTTTTGTGCAGTCCCCGTACACATCAGGCAGAATATATGTGCCATATAAATTTCATCAAATTTTGATGTGCAATTTTGGAGTTATGGCATGTTTTGTTAGTCGACACGGAATATTTTGGACAAGCCTGATATATGTCGTCTAGAATTATTGTGTACGTGATTCTGCAGATTTTAGACACAATAGTGTATCATATACATGTTATGAAGTTATGGAATGCTATTTTTGAGTTATCGCACGCTTTGTTTATGGCGAAGCATTTTTGTACACTCTCCGTATACCTTGGGCAGAATACATGTGTATTTAATTCCATGGATGGTAGTCCCCGAACTCGACCATATAAATTTCATGAAGTTTTGATGTCTGATTTTAGAGTTATTGCTCCTGGATACGTAATATTTCGTACAGCCCTCGCATATGTCGTGCATAATTTTTGTGTGTTTGATTCTGTAGATTTTAGAACCATAAGTATGAATTCCATGAACTTTTGAACTGCGATTTTGGAGTTATGGCACTCTGGTCACAACCTCCACCGACGCCTTCTGGTCATATCGCCCACCCCACGTTGGTCGTAACGTCCGTTTTTCTTTTTCTGGTGACAGCGCCCACCTTTAAATTTGGTCACAACCTTCACTTTGGTCACAATTTCCACCGACCTGCACAGGTTATATCGCCCACCGACGTTGATTGTAACGTTCACTTTTCTTTTTCTGGTCAATGCCCACCTCTAGAATTGATCTAAGATACCTACCTTTTAACAAAGCTGTACCCAAATAAAATACTTTTATAATAATACCAAATGCCCTTATTTAATCAATTACATAACATCGTTACGACATTCGTTCGTAGGTGAAGTTCAGTGCACCAAACGGCTCTGCTCATGCACTTAACCCCTGTTTCAGAAATATTGGGTATTTATATATATTGAGATGATTATAATTAGGCATAATAAAGAGGCTAGAGTTGATTGAGTTTGAATTTCTATATAGTAGGTAAGTTAGTTAAGTTTGTGGAAGTATACAGTTCGTTTTCAACGAAAAAATAGTTACGAGTGCAAAATTATGGCTTTGATGTGACAAAACAGGCTTTGTGGGGTTTGCACATGGTTGTTACTTTCATAAAAGCATTGAGCTATACCAGTAGCATGTGAGAAAGTTCAACATGATTAATATTGATGGGTACGATTAGTTTCGTGTAACATAGTTATGTAATTTCGCATTGTATTCAATGAATTGTAGCATTTTGAACACATATCAGATATTGAGCACATGGAATATGATAATTATAATATGGAGAATGTATAGTACTAGGTACAATGCATATACTATTTAAAATATGAAAGAAGGGGTATGATACGAATATAGTATTTTTGTAATTCAAAGATAAAGTATATAAAACGTGCATAAGAAGTGATAGTGACTTAAAAACATATTTAAGTACACGAACAACAATTGTGCAGAGTGATATTTGATATAAAATTGCAAATTCTATACAAAAATTGACAAAATAGTTAAACAATGTGAAAATGTGAATTGACAAAATTAAGAACTATGTAATACAAGTGAACAATAGTGGTGTTAGAGACAAATATAAGAACACATTTTATGTACATTTCAAGTGTTATAAACAGTTATTACACAAATTAAAAGTAAACTTATATAAAGTTAGGTTAAGTATTATTTGTAAGAATTTCACAAAATTATAGTTTTTATAGGGTAAGATAAGTTTTAAAATAAATTACAAAAACATTTAATAGGAGGTTTCCCTCATTTCAACAAGGAATTTAACTATAAAGATGTGATATAAACATAAAGTTAGAAAAGTTAGGTTAACTACCTAAATTGTATATGGGAAGATGGAAATTTTGTAAAATTTAAATAAATTGGGTTGAAATAAGTGTATTCTGATGCAGTTTTTCATGTGGAATTTGAATATGTAATTAGTTTAGTTGTAGGATGTAAGATTTTTTTGATATTAGTAAATTTAGATTATAGGTTGTCAGATTGAAATTTATCGAAGCAAATTTAAATTTTAAATCCGAATTGTATAAAAAAAGATATAGCATAATTTATGTTTTAGTTAAGTTTACAATTTTGTTTAGACCAATCAGAAGCTAGAATCTTTTGTGTATAGTGTAGGAAAAAATTGAAAATTTGGCATCTAAGAGAGAAATGTATAAAAGGAATTGCTCCTGATTTCTCACTCTCTTGCTTTTTGAACTTTTGTGACTAACAAGTCATAGTGTTAAATGTTATTTGTGTTAAAATGTAAGTAACAATTCTCGTAAACATTATCGGAATTGAAACGCGATCGACGTAGAATTGAGAGATCAGAAACAGTTGTTTTAACCTATAACTAAAATTAAAAATATTGTTTCGTTTTTCAAGATCGTGTGTAAACATCAGGTGATATGCAATTTTTTTTGTATGTTAATCAATTCTTCAATTATCTTGGATTCAATGTTTATTTTGTTGTTAGTGATTACGATCATAAAATAAATCTTTACTTCAAAAACGGAATCTAAAACAAAGGTGCAAGTGAATATAAAATCTATATGAACTTAAAATACAAAATTTAATCCGATAAATTATTAAATAAATAATACGACATTTTAAAACTAACACAAATAAAATAAAGTGCTTGCTTACAAGTATTTGAGCATTAAGTACATCGCATTTACCACATGAAGAACAGCCAACAGTTATTTGATTTGGATGAAATAATGGAATGTTAAGCAGCATATTTGGGACAGCAAGGCAGTATCACCGATTTATGGAAGGAAGTCTACGTCCAATGTTTAATGTGGACCAACCCGACATGAACATTATTTGGAATTTGCAACAACACATGTGAGTGTATTTTTCTATCATAACCCTTTTGCATTGTTTATTTTTTTGATGTCCTGTATTTATTTTTTAATAATGTATAATGTTTCTACGAAATCACGTGTCAATATTTGAAAAGAAAATGATTCAGCGTTATATTAAAATTAATAAGTTTACCTCAAACAAAATTAAAATTGTGCTCAATAATTTAGATCAATTGCAGAAATTTTTTGACAGGCTACATTTATTTCAGTATTAAGTGCGCAACGCATGCGTATTTTGTGCAGATCTCAGCAAAGTTGGTTTCACATAGTAACTGTTTATTATAAAATACAATTTAATCATTTACATGAATATTCACAGATTCAATTCATATTGTCAACACAATTGAACCCTATCCCCAAATGAGATTACTGAGCTAGTTCGGCGCATATAAAATATTTTTTTTGTTAATATTATTATAATAAGAACTTTAATTTAAAAGGAAAAATATAAATAATTTTTCCATATTATCGGTACTCACTTGTTCGCCAATTAAATATAAATTTTAAATAATTAAACATTACTATATATATATATATATATATATATATATATATATATGGTTGCATGATGAGAATGGTCTATGAATAGATTAAATTGCCAATAAAAATTTGATGATAGTTGCCAGTATTGCAGTCTTGTTCTATTTATATATTTACTTGTTTTCACTGGTTTAGAAACGTATGCGTTACCGCTTTACGAAATAGTCTAATGCAAGAGCTCTCAATTCTTGTGGTATACTATTCCATAAAGTAGCTACATTAAATTGGAACGATCGCTTATATAGGTTTGTCACATGTGGTGGTATGGAAATAAGCCTCCTGTGCCTGACATTTAGGTGGTGTAGATCGGTACGGTAAGTGATCTTTTCTCAAAGGTAGTTCGGGCTTTTATTTTATATTAGACAGTTATTAATATATGTATTAATTGTAGTAGTCGAATAATGAAATGGTGGAAGAGATAGTATCCAAGCTTTTCAGGACAACATAACAGCTTAGAAGGAGAGAAATGTGTACGTTTCAAATGTGGTTATCAAGAAAACCGTCGAGAGAAAAAGAACATATGCCCAAGCTTCCCAAAGATTACACTCACTTTTCTGTAATTTAGCTATTGGGGTCAGAAAAAACAATATTGGGGTCAGAAAAAACAAAGGCATCCACTTGTTATAGGTTTGGCGAAACTTATTCCGATTTGCACGCGTCTACTTTCGCCTTACTTCATTTTCCGAAATGTTACCTTCTCGGTAACACAAATGCGGATTGAATTTTTTTAGAAACACTTTTACTAGGTGGTGAATATACTTGTAAAGTATTATTTATATTTCTTAGCACCTCCTGTGGCACAGCGGACTGTTTCTTTTTTGATCTCCTTTTTTGTTTGGCCTCATTTAGTGTCGTGTCATTCCGCTTAATTTTTCTTTCAGCTTTTTCTTCCTCCATTTTCTTCTTATTATCTTTCTTTGGTGTATTCTGGTCGCATTAGGATATAACGCGATCAGTTCTATTTGTAATTCAGAATACAGTTTACTGACCACATAAGTTAAGTACGTCTTGTGGCCATCTAGGAAATAAATAACTGGTAGTTGTATACTTTGTTTTAACAAATAGGGATAAAATATATTGGCAATGTATTCAAAGAAAACCTCTGACGTCATCCAACCGTTTTCGTTCTTTGTAATGCCCCACTCCTCTTGTACGGTTAACGCCACTTTTTCAGGTATCCTTTTGTATGCATATATAATCATGGGTGGACAGGATGTTCCATTTGCAGAGAAGGTAAACATAACCGTCAGATTTTCCTTGGATGTGCCATGTTCTACCGCATACAGATTCTTTTTGCCTTTGGCTGCAAGTACGTTTCCAGTGTTTGAACAAATCTGCAATGCAGTTTCATCCCCGTTAAATACTTTAGAGGGATCTTTAATAATCTTATCCAGGTTTTTTTCTCACATGTACTCCGAAATTTATGTGAACCATTTTCTGATATCTTTTCCACTTATGCCGGAACTGGCTGATGTCACAGCTTCGCTGGTCCTTTCCACAGGACAAGGGTGGCATTTTAAAAAGCCTCTTACCCAACCATCATCGGGTCTATTGGTCTTAAAAGGGTTAGCACGCGGGTGAGTACTTAAAAATGCTTGTACGCTGGACTGGAGGTCTTCTTTTTTTCTTGGAAAACCTTTTCTTGCTGACTAGCAGACGTTCTTCATCTTCAGACAAAATTGGACGAGGACCAAATGATTCCTTGTGGCCAGAATTTTTTTAATTTAAAAGCTAAAGTGGATTTAGGAACGCCGTATTTTTATGCTGTAATTCTTAACTTGCCCCTATTAAGTTGAGCTTCGGCCACTGCTGCATTCATGGCAGCCTCGCCATAAGATCTTTTGGAGGCCATTACTCTGCCTAGAACAATAAAAATGTTCTTAGACGCGCATTAGCCCTCTAAATAGATTAAAAAAAATAAAGCTACACAGAATTCACCATATTTATAGCTATAATATACACATAAAAACTTACACACAGTTATTGTACACACTAATTAGGTATAGTTGTTGGACGTGTTCAATAACTGTATTAGATAACTTTTTGTATTTAAAATATGTATACTAACAGTAGACGCCATTTAAAATCATTTTTTAACATGTATTTTGAGTAAATATTGGAACACTGTCCAATAACTGAAAATACCTGTTCGACGTATGCAGTTATTGGACACATTCCTAACCCCACAATATCAAATGTTTATAAGCTTTAATTAAGTAACAACTGATAGAATAACATATTATATACTTACCAATATCGAGAAATCACCTTATTTTGAAAAACTTTCCTTCTGATGAAACTACTTGATAGCCCACTTTCTTAACAAAATAATAACGGAGGTCAAGCACATGCACAGGTTTTTCACAGAATGCAGTTAATATAATGCGCACGCCATCTGGTGATATTATTTAAATTATAATAAAATAAGGGAGACCGTATTACAGTTATCTTTCACAAACGGAGTTTTAAACTTGTACAGATTTCTAAATATTCGAAGTTTTCTGTGGTTTGTCCAATACCTGTCACTGTCCAACGACTCTATAGTTTACACTATGTATCACATGTTAAGTGAGATACAATAATAACGTTCAGTTGAAAGATTTTAGCAAATTCAAGAGAACATACAAATAAAAAATAAGTATCACTTTATTAATTAATCAATAATATATTATGTCGTTACAACACGTATGAATTGTTGAAAATGGCGAGTTGAAAGAAATGGTAACGAAAGTAACATTTTCATTGCCTTTTGCGCCATCAAATTGTCTTTTAAGAGCCTGGTCATGCCCAATACTGCAGACTGTCTCATTATTGCCTGATCTTCATTAAAATCGATTAGTTTGTATTCGTCCATAGAAATACACATGTGTTAGGTGATTCAAATTCGAGTTTTTCTGTAAAAAACAAGAGTAATATCCTGAGGTGGACAAATTGACGGTTTTGTGGTTTTCGTGAGCTAAAATAATGTTGCAGATAATCAAATTTTCTCAATTGTAGAATTATTAGAAGTGTCAAATTTAAACTACAAGTATTTTTTTTAAACCGAGTGAAGCTCGAATTTGGACCACCATGTGTATATCTTTAAAATCCTAAGTTAATAACTATAGGTAACTACTATCTACTCAACTCATTTGGCAATAGTGAAAAAAGCAGCCTGTTTTCGTAGCATTGGGAAAACATTCATGTAGCGAGCGTGTTAATGCAGCTTCATGATCGGTCATTATTAACTGGGGACTAAACCTTGGCATCAATTCTTTTAGCTTTTCGAATACATTTATACATATGAATCGACAGTACGACTTTCCATAAGTGCAAAAGCACACGGAAAGGTCTAAAAATGATAACATTTGGTTAAGGCTTTTGCATTGCATTTATTTAGTACATATATTAATGCCAATGGATATCGATTTCCGCTTTCACAACATTAAAAATTGAAAACATTTACATTCATTCGTTACACACTTGAAAATGTTCTCATCATATTATACAAGCTTTGTATTTAGCACAGCTTACCATTCCATATTGAATGGCAATAATGGTCAGTAACTGACTACTTTGTGGATGCCTTGGCCTTGTCTTGAAAGTTCCGTCTGCATGGAGTTCTTTGGCGGAACTGAGTAAAATTGACAAATCCTCTGCCCAAAAAATTACAGCCGTTACTACGCCTGCAAGCACCCACAGTGCCTCTACAGCAAGGTTTTCCATCTAAGACACCAAATCGCAAACTTTCTTTGCACACTTCGCCAAATTCGCGAAGAGTAGTAGGCAGAATGGGCAGGTTTCTGATGTGCTGCCTCCTCATGGATTTGAATAAAGCAGTGAATGTAATTTGCGCTTCTGCATCGATACTAGAACTGGAAATGAAAATTGTAGTATCCTAATCTTCAAAGTAGTCCATGTTAACTGAGATGGTACAATATTTCAGTATTTTAATTTTTTTATTAAAGTAAAAACGGCTATAAAATAATTTTATTAAGTTATTATCGATATAAATTTGATATATTTTTGGCCGTCAGACGAATAAAACACGTGATAAAATGCAAATTTAAAGCAGATGAAATGAAACATTTCAGTTAGCGCGTGTGTAGTTAATCCACCATTCGTATAAAGCAAGTACAATTTTAATGTTGCAGTCACGATAAATCTTAGCGGCTCCTCTCCATATGAAACGAACTATCAAAAATTTGCAAAATATACATTTACTATAATACTAAATATAGGGTAATTTTCCTATTAGTATTGAGCCGTTGATTAATTTTGGTTAATAATTTGGGGCGGTGTTCAAATATTATTTTGGTACCATCTCATATTTTTGAATTATTTCTTAAAAAACTAAACTGTTCGTACTTACCTGGCGCTGTTGCGTACACATAGTTTTAATATCGTCATTTGTTGAAACCTCTGCCGTAATCATTTGGTGTTTAAGTTGCAACGCGTCCTTTTTGCTTGTGCCGGGTGGATGTATGTCATCTTCGTCTAATTTCAAAAAGACCTGCACATTACATTACCCCCTTACAATGCATTCCTTTTCAATGCACTTCAAATATATTACGCCGTTCGGTTTGGCACTTTTTACAATAAAAATAACCTCGCCCTGCTTCGCAAGTAAAGCAGACCATTTCTATACCCAGGAATTCTTTCTACTTCCATTGCCTTGCAGATAGTGATAACAGTAACAAAATAATGTATGATGTAAAGAGAAGTTTGAGCTCACAATTTGTTACAAGTATAGCAACTGAATATCTTATGGCAATATCTTGTACTTATAAGTTCTACAGAATCATTTTCAGTTATATCGGAATTCTTAAATATGGACAAGAGTAATTTAGTGTTAAAATGAGGCTTTTCCGCGTTGTTGAAATTCATGATGCAGGAGACTTAACCTATCAAAATAAATTAGAGTCGTCTCAATGTCCAGGACGTTTCGTTTATTGCTTCTTTACCCTTAAAAGATTTAGTATGCATCCTTCAGCGTTATTTAATTTATACTATAAAGCTTATACATTTTTGTTGACATTATCTGTGTAAAAAAAAGTAAAATGTGAAACCAATTTTTTTCACTATTAAAACTAATAAAAACTACAGTTAGTTCCAGTATATCACAAGACATTCTTGGAGAATTACCTACTCATGGACGTGGAAAGTGACATCGCTAATCGGATAGACAATAAATGCATTTACAAATCGTTCTACAAATGTGCTTTAATGAGTGACACCTGTTTTTTTAAGTTAAAATGTTGGTATCACTGTTTCGAAAACAAACCTTGTGTTTGTTTAATTGGGTAATCAAACTATATGTATCAATGTACGTTTGTTTTATTGAGAAATGGAATACTGCAATTGAAAGTTATGATTGTGGTGGGGCCCCAGCGCACGTTTTTCCTGGTAGGTCCTAATAAGCAGTCCAGCTCTAATCGGAAATATTCATTAAATCGGAACCAGACGAAAACGTACTGTAACAAAATTGAAAGATAATGAAAATTTGCATCGCATGGTGGCAAGATTAGTATACAGTTCTATTTAAAAAGTCAAGTTATCCACGATTGACATGTTCAAAATACTTAATCCATGCGTTTTCAAACGAAATCCTTCGACGTTCTCAGAAAATATAAAGCATGGTGTTCTTTCAATCGCATCTCCGCACGTTGTTTCGTTTCGGAGATTTTGAAATTTTCGATGGAAGCACAACCATATATTTTTTTGAAAAGTATGAAATAATACCAAAACGGCGATATATTATCACCGAATGTTATTACGGTCACCCTTAAATCCGATAGGGAATTCAAAAATGCAAACAAAAATAACAAATGCCCACACTAAGTGGGTTACACTGTATAGTCAAAGGTATGCTTAAATTATGAACAATTTGATTCGGCGAAACTTTCATTCGAATCATTTTTTAGACTTTTTGAGTTAGGAGAGCTACAGAGCAATTCGTCTTAGCAACGTCTGCAATTGTTCTGCGGACGATGTGGCTCGAGAGCGTTGGTGGACGTTGTGACCAAGTAGATCTAATAATCCGGTTGTGACCGGAAAAGAAAAGTAGACGTTACGGTCAACGTCGGTGGGCGATATGACCAGTACACGTTGGTGGTGGTTGTGACCAATTTTAAAAGTGGGCGTTGTGACCGGAAAAAGAAAAATAGACGTTACGATCAACGTCGGTGGGCGATATGACCAGAAGCCGTCAGTGGAGGTCGTGACCAAATTTAAAAGTGGAGGTTGCGACCAAGATCGTTTACGTCCAAGTCATACGTAGGAATCTAATTTTTACGCTAAACGTAAGGGTATAGATTGTAGCACAAGATAATTTATTTTTTATAATACACATTTTAAAACAATAAAACTTACAATTTCACATTTGTTTTCGACGTGTTTTTTGCAGCAAAGTCTGTAATCAGTTTATCATAATTTAAAATTTCAGTAAAATCATTTTCTATAATAAAAATCGTCAATGAATTTAACCTATTAAAGCTTTAAAGTAGAGAACGACACAAAAATTCGTAACACAATTTCTGTATTGGGAAACACTGTTTGTAGATTTTGGGATCAAATTAAATATAATAAGTCGGATATTTTCTTTTTTTCTGAAGTCTCTTCTTTTAAAAATTCACAAAAGTGCAAAAATTCCGTTGAAAAGGAATTTTCCAAATTATCATTGTAAATTTCTTGGAGATAATCGCATTTCTGAATTAACGTTTGTTGTGAACATGAACAAGAGAAGAGAAATGAAAATTTCTGAAAACATTTTCATATGCTGCAGCTCTTTTCTCTAGTTCCATCACAACTCGATCCAAAATAGCATAAAATGTCTCAGTTCTTAATTTTTCCTTGCCAGTTAGAGTAATTTCACCATTTCGGCTTTCATCTGAAATAAGTTTTCGTTTTCGACTTCGTTGCCGTTCATCTTTATATGATTCTTCTGCAAGCTTTTTTGCCTTGTTAATGAAAGTTGTAAACATATCTTCACATCTTAAGGACTTTACAAACCGAATTAAAGAGGACAAGGGCTGCGTTATATCGCCGGTATCGATAGCAACGGATTGAAGACTTTTATTGGTTTTGTGAAAACGTTCCAATAACACTTCCCAAAATAAATTCGAAACGGTGTAGTTGTCGTTTTATTCCAGTTGCTTCTATACGCGTGGTTGGCTTTTCAGATAAATTTTCCATGATTTCTGTTAAAGTTTGCAAATATTCATTCCAATTTTCACACAAACTAATTACGGCATCATGTTGTGAAGACACAGACACACACACACACGCAAATATATATATATATATATATATATATATATATATATATATATATATATATATATATATATATGCAGGGTGTAAAATTAGTGCGTACTTCTTATGTTGCTCCGTAACTATTTTAGATAGAGAAAATCTTTAAATATGAAAGTTATGTATTAGCTACTTCTCCGAAACCTAAAAATATCTACAATTCAACGGGGTGTTGCATTTCCGGATACCGACATCTAACTTAAATATTTTAAATTGAACACCCTGTATATTTTAAATATTCTTATTCTGTCATCAATTGCTTATCTGGTAATGTTTTGTTTTTTTAATTAGGATGAGCCGTTACAGAGTTATTCAACTTTTTAGGAAAAATATGACGTATGCAAACACAACAAATAAAATCTGCAGCGGTCACATTGTGACAGATTAAACCAAAATACTTTGTCAAACGTTTGTCAAGATTATCTACGCTTATCCGAAGGACTAAAAGATAAATTCCGTTGTACAGGGTGTTTGCTACGGTGGTACGATAACTGAATATTTCGATTGGCCATAACTCTATTGTTTTAAATAGAACACCTTGTATTTTGTAAGCGATTCAGATAGAGAAATAAATTATCTTTCGATTTTATATTAGGTTTCCTATACCTAAAGTTGACACTTTTTAAATTATTACAATCTTAAGAATAACAGGACCGTGTTATGCGAATTGTAAGCTTGAAAGGCTATGTTAAATATTCGGAGAGCGTCATTTCTGCATATTGCAAGATTATCATAAAAAAAAACAAGTTGATCAAATCATCAATACAAAGCAACGACTTATTTTTATTAAAACATTTTAACACCTACGTAATGAAATTAATGGAAGAAAAACCAGAGCAATTTATAATAAGTGTTCAAACACACCGTCGTTTTGTTGCAGGCACAGTTGAATTCGTTTCGTAAATGAACGTTGAACATCAATTAGCATGTCATGGGTCACTTGGCGAAAAGCATCATGAATTCTCTTTTTCATATCTTCGCTGGTAGTTGGGGGAGTTTGATACACAATGTCCTTTATACAGCCCCAAAGGAAAAAATCTAGTACAGATAGGTCTGGAGACCTAGTACACCAGTTCTGTGGACCACCTCGTCCAATCCAGCGACCAGGAAATGTAATATTTAAAAAATTTCGAACACTCATCATCGAATGTGGAGGTTCACCATTATGTTGGTACCACAATATAGGGACAACATTTTCAGGGACATGTTTCAGTAAATCGTTCAATTCATGTTCAAGAAAGTGGAGATACATTTGACCATTACGACGGTTCTCAAAAGAATGTGTACCAACAACTTGTGTCCCGACAATTCCACCCCACACGTTTATTGACCACTGATATTGATGATTAACTGCTCTCAGGAATTCGATAAAAATGGTACAGCTCAGAAAATCTGGTTCGGCATTCAATTTATTATTAATCCGGTCACAAAATTTCCTCCGGCTTTCTAAATATTGCGATGTTTTTGGATATGGTATGGATGGAATTTATAACTTTTCAAAATATGGTGTACAGATGTATGACTTGCATCAACAATTAGTTGAGTTTTTCAAGTGGACTGGTGGGGATTTTCAACCACTGCAGCAACAACCATTGATGCATTTTCCTCATCAGTTATGTCTTGAACGCATACGTTTTGTATAATTAACGCTGCCTGTTGTTTCAAACATCCTTTGACTCCTTCGAAGCTAACTTCAGGTGGGTGTCTTCTGTCAGGATACTGCTGAGCATAGCTTCGGGATGTAAGAAGACAGTTTTGGTCACATTATCCTAAGACATAGATCATATCAACGCACTCTTCCCTAGAAAAATTCGTTCTGATGCACAAAACAGTGAACTTATGCAGCACAACACACAAATGCTAATTTACTGCGAATTAATATGACAAATAATTGTTTTTGCTTTTGCAGTTGCTTCCACAGCCTTCTAATAAATTAGAAGTCACATAACACGGTCCTGTTATTCTTGAAACTGCAATAACTTAAAAAGTGTCAACATTAGGTATAGGAAACCCAATATAAAATTGAAAGAGAATTTATATATCTATCTAAATCACTTACAAAATACAGGGTGTTCTATTGAAAAAAATTGAGTTACCAATCGAAGTATTAAGTTATTGTACCACCATAGCAAACACCTTGTACAACGGAATTTGACTTTTAATTTTCGAATGACAAACGCTTGACAAAATATTTTTGATTATTCTGTCACAATGTGGCCGCTGCAGATTTTATTCGTTCTGTTTGCATACCTCATATTTTTCCTAAAAAGTTGAATAACTCTGTGACGGCTGATCCTAATTAAAAAACAAAACATTACCAGATAGGCAATTGATGACAATAATAATATTTAAAAATATACAACATATTCAATCTAAAATATTTAAGTTGGATACTGGATATGGAGGAAGCTAATACACAACTTTCATACTTAAAATGTTCTCTATCTAAAATAGTTACGGAGCAACATAAGAATTACGCACAATTTACACCCGGTAAATATATATATATATATATATATATATATATATATATATATTATATAGATAAGTTTATTGGGGAATGCAGTCAATTATGAAGGCCAAAAGTAAAAACCCTTTGTTAATGTGCCAAGCTTTCGGAATGCTTTATTCCTTTATCAAGACAAGCTACTATAAATATAATTAAATTATTTATAAATTAAATAACAATAGAAACATACCTAACGTGAGTTAAATAATAAAGTTAAAAACAGAACTAACAATAGGAATTTGCAGGAAACTAAATTTAATTGACAGTGTGTCAATAGTAAAACTAAATGGAATGTGACATAATACAAATGGTTAGTTACGTATTAAAAACATTAACAACGGTAAGTGTTATGTTATCAAAAGGAAAAAGAACATTAACAAAAATTACTAGAAGAATGGACAATATTAACTAAAGTTTACCACATTTTAGAGACAAAATTTTTTGTATATATTAACTATTGTAGAAAAACTATGTTCATAAGATAAGATGTAATTATAAATAATGCTAAGTTTATTAATATCTGATTTTTATTAAGAGATGTTGCTGTTTTCATTAATGCAGACCATTTCACGAAAAGACGTTTAGTTAAATTATTTTCTTTGCATAATATAAATTTAATTTAATAAATAATGCTTAATTAGTAATAATACATCTTATACTTATGAACTATATTTATTATTATATTTTTTTATAATTTATATGTTCTATTGTACTTTTAATATTACTACATTTATAATTTTATTGTTCACATTTATATTTGTATTATTTTAACATAAGTTATGTTTTATGTTTAATATATAACATTTTTATTTTACTTATTTTATATGAAGTAATAAAAGCATTCGCAAATTTATTGTTATTGATTTTAACTTTATTAATTATCAGTCAAGATTACCCTACTTATATATATATTATATATATATATATATATATATTATATATAGTATCAATATATATATCAGATGTTTTATTGACTTTACAGTAAATAAACAATATAACAATTTTTACTAGGACCAACCACTATTATTGTATTTTCGTTATTATGTAATTTCTGTTAGCTAGAATAATTAATTTTATGTGTCCAGTAAATCCGATGTTTTATTGCCTTTACACTTTTTACTAGGACAAGCACTTTTATTGTATTTTCGTATTGACGTATTTAATCCCATACTAATTAACACGTTCACTGCCCATGCCGACACAGTGTCGGCGCGTATGTGTCGTCATGGATATACTTCTATTAAACAGAGTGTTGTTCAACGGTCACTTCAGTTGCGTTGTGTCTGTGTTAGGGGCACGTCGGAACGACTTTAAGGCGCGCTTTTTTTCAAGCCACGCGCAGAGTTTTACAGTAGTGTGTGCAATAATGGGGGATAACACAATTCCAGGACCATCCGACGTAAAAAAAAGAATTAAAAATCCTAAGGCCCTTACTGATGATGAGATGTTGGCATTGGCTCTAAGTAGTGAATCCGAGGAAGAACCTTTTCAAAGTTCGGGAAACGAATGGAGCGGCGCAGAAGAGCAGGAGGGAGATTTAGTAGATTTCGAGGCAGTGGAAAGTGATTCAGAGAATCATGAAGAACAAACACCGGTAGATATTACTTGGGTAAAAAACCCTTCTAATATGAAAAAAATTCCGTTTAGTGGACAACAAGGGCTGAAAGTTAATATACAGGGGAGGGTCGACCCATAGACTTTTTCATGTTATTAGCAGATGACGAATTTTTTGATTTGTTGGTAAATGAGACAAATGCGTACCCCGAATTGGTATTATTGACTGATCCAAATCCTAGGCCACAGTCGAGAATAAGCCGTTGGAAACCAGTGAATAGACAAGAAATGACAGTATTTTTAGGCCTTGTTTTCCATATGGGAATTATACAGTTACCAAGGCTTAGAGATTACTGGACGAAAGATCTTTTATATAGCTTGCCATTTGGACGTTTTATGAGCAGAAATAGATTTCTACTCATAATGCGCTGCCTGCATTTTTCTCCAAATCCACGAGAAGGAGAACCAAGATCGACTGACAAACTTTATAAAGTACGCACGTTAGTAAATTTTTTTAATGATAAAATGTTGACAGCGTATAGTCCACAAGAGACACTGGCTATTGACGAATCTATGCTTCTATGGCGAGGAAGACTTATGTTTCGCCAATATATCAAGAATAAAAAAAACAAATATGGTATAAAATTGCATTTACTTACCGAGAGTACTGGTACTATAATGAAAATTCAAGCATACACAGGGGCAGCTGACGATACGAGCGGTAAAGGGCATGCTTCCAATATTGTTCTACATCTTGCAAACAATTACTTGGGTCAAGGCTATAGTCTTTATATGGACAATTTTTATAATTCAGTGGATCTTGCTAGGCAACTTCTAGAAAGAAATACCTATTGCACTGGAACATTGAGGAATGGGAGGAAAGGGAATCCTAGTGAGGTGACAAAAGCCAAATTAAAATCTGATGAGTCAGTTCAACGTTACGGTAAGCAAATTTGTATAGGAAAATGGAAGGATAAAAGAGAGGTTCTATACATTTCAACAGAACACGAGAATGTTCTTCAGGAGGTAACGTCTAGGTCAGGGAGAATCAAAGAAAAACCACTGCCCATCGTTGAATATAATAAATATATGTCCGGCATTGACTTGCAAGACCAAATGATGGCATATTATCCATCACATAGAAAGACAATCACATGGTACAAAAAAGTCGGAATTCATATAATTGAAATGATGTACAATTCATTTATGCTGTACGATAAACATTCCACGAAGAAAATGTCATACTTAGATTTTCGGCACTCTGTCATCGAAGTGTTTTTGCCAGAACCCGCTGAAAATATTCCTATAACCAGAAAGGCTAATCACATTCCTTCTAAATGCGAGGTGGCAGAAAGTGGAAGGAAGCTTCGGAAACGATGTCGGTGGTGCTCACAAAGAGGTATAAGAAAAGACTCACAATACTTTTGTGCAAAGTGTCCCGCAAAACCAGGACTTTGTCTTGAATTATGTTTTGAACAATTTCACGAGAACTTGCACTAATTTTATGTTTGCTATGTCGCATGTTATTTTATATTTTCAGGTTTTGTTTGTTTATTTTTCTTTTAGAATGTACTTATGTTGTTAGAATATTTTTTTTTTATGTTTCTATTTTATTGCTATAATATAATATACCTACTATACTTTGTACTATCCCGTCGTACGTTATTTTGATTTTTCATATTGCCTTTTACCTGAGTTTATGCATTACGCTCAATCTTAGGTTTATTAGATGTGTTTTATATTTGTTTATGATTTTTAAAACTTAGTTATGCTATTTAGAATGTCCTCAATATTTTTAGTTATTACTAAATAAATTTAGGAATAGATTGTAATATGCCGACAGGGCTGCGTCACTTGGCACTAAGCAGCGAAATTTCTTGTTGAGTGCCCGTGCCGCAACATATGCGGCTCTTTGTTTTTTTGCAAAAAAAAACGCAATATACTTGAAGGAAATACCATAATAACAAATATTTGTTGCAAATGACACTACCAAATTAAAATTTAGTAGTTGGTACTGGTGAGTCACACACCTTATAACGTGGGCAGTCAACGTATTAATTCTAGGAAACATTTAACTTTTGTTTGAATTAGATGTTTTATTTTTTGAAATACAACCATTTCTTTTAATGGGTCAATGTAACCCTATAAATATGTCAGAAATATTGTTATCAACTAGGAAATGTTTATTTTGTAGATGTATGTAATTCCATAAATGTCAGAATATTGTAACTAGGAAATGCTGACTTTGTAGGTTTTTGAGGGCCGCTACCGGTGAAGGAAAACGTTGCGGTTGACTACGCCTAATTTTGGCATTTTTTAGAAATAAAAAAGGATGATGGACAGTCAATCGCAAGATTTTCTGGTGCTCGGATATATTGCCGCTCTCTCATTTGTTTTGTACTCGAATAAATCGCACGTGTAGTATTTCAATTTTATGTTTAGTTTTTTATTGCCTTTACTTGTAAAATTTCTAACATATATATATATATATATATATATATATATATATATATATATATATATATATATATCAGAGTACTGGCGAATGAAGCATCTTTAAATTTAATATCCAGCAAATCACGCTAACAATGATAATTAATTATAATTAAATATTACATTATTATAAAATTGTTTTATTTACACTCATGGGCACTTAGTAAAACCGTTTTTTTTAAATAAACGCAGAAAAATAGTGTATGCAACTCGTGCAAAAAGTGCACATTGGACTCGACGTGTTGTCTAACTCGACCTAAAGGTCTCGTTGGACAAACGCCGCGTGCAGTAAACACTCAATTTTGCATTTGTTACATACATATTATTTGTGTTTGCGGTTAAATTTTATACACTGCAATAGGTATCTAAAGGAACAGTTAAACCAGAGCGTAGATAATATTTATTTAGATTAGGCAGTGAAGGTGAACTTTTTAAGACGAATGTGAAATTTAGTTGTTGATTTTAACAAAATACTTATCTTTTTTTTGTAAAAATTGCTTCAACATCTTTAACAATTTTAATAGATATTACTACTGACGAAGATAACTGTAAGTGTTATCGAAACGTTTAGATTGTATAATTTAAAATACACCATTAGAAACGCAAAAAAGATGAATATTTTATTATGTGTATAATAACGGTGAAAGTTTACATTTTCATAATAACGATACTACTTCAAAGGTACATATTATATTTTTTTTAATCGTAAGTTTGGCACGTAAACAGAAAATAGTATAGGTACCTAAACGTTTCCGTTTTCGTATAACAGTTGACGTTTATCATTACATTTGTCAAAATTTACAGTTTTATATTTTTTCAAATTCATGTATACAATTACAAAAAATATTATTTGAAACGTGTGCAATGTCACATTTTTTGGTACTCTGTAACACATTTGCCACCACATGATTTGCCATTTTGTTCAAATCAGGTGGTGTGCAATCCATTCCTTCACACATTTTGTGTATTGTTTTAGGGTCACGTGTGCATTCAAAATCTACGCGCACAGTGCAACGTCTTCCTAGAGCGGTTCTATTTTAAAATTTTCGAGTTTTTGATATATTTATAAACGGACGACGAAAAGAAACGTTATGCGAATACAGCACGATAACAATATACGTTGAATATAGAGGAGTTGGGGGTCAATGAACTGTTTCGAACTAACAAATTTACAGCAGAATATTCTAATGCAGTACCAGAAACGTGGCAAAAACTATCAGGGTTCTTAAAACATGGCCCACATAAAACATTGTCACCTGCTTTTTCACAAAAATAAGTGTGCGAAGATAGGCTTACCATACGTCCCGGTTTGACCGGCATTGTCCCTATTTCACGTATAGGTCCCGCTCGCTTTGGCATTTGGTCCCGGGCGTTGTTCTCCGTTTGGGTTTGATGAGTTCAGTTATCAGTGTTGTAAAAGACGTAAAATTCCGAATTAAATATGTATGAGTAAGACAGTACGCGGATACAAGGACTGTTGACTGTGTTGTTCTTCTCCCATGCCTCACAATGATGGCTCAGTCGGCGTTAATGAGTAGCAGTCACGTGACGTATTACATACAAAGACATAACGTTTTTCAGTAAATCAAAACAATGCAGTCATGTTAACGTTAATTTAAAAGTTTTTTCTGTTTAAACATAAAATGTTAAAAAAAAGTTGCAAACTGTAAAACGATTATCCGTTTAATATACAAACTTTGTGGTGATGATGTGACAATAGAGTGAAGTGTCAACATTATTGTCCGGAATTTTCAATCGCAAGCAGTAGGCGATCGGATATCAAAGATCATTTATACTGCGCAAAGCATAAGGCTGTCGCTATAGCACTTCATCCATATTTTTTTTTAAACGATTATCCCATTCAAAATGATTTAGTTATCGCGGGAAAAGAAGCCACATTGCGTTCCACACAGCAGTACATGATTTGAGCTTCAAAACTTTAGACTGTACGTCAAAATTAATTTCAATTTTGAACTAAATGCGAAGCAATTATTTCAAATACTCTGGCACCTTTGTCTCTAAAAAAGTTCCGTGAAGACTTAGAAGAAACACATTGTGCAAGTGTTATCAATCACACTTCAAACACAAAAGCACCTGTTGTAACATATTTTTTAACATTGGAAGGTAAAATTTCTGAATTTTCAGTCCATACAGGGCTAGACATCTGAAATAAAAAAAATATAATTATAACCTTTCGTCGCCATGGTACTGACAAAGAAGTTGTGATGACGTAGAGTTACATGAATTTTCTATTCCACAGAGTATTTTCTTTGATACATCAATTTTTTTCGCTACTGAGTCTTCTATATAAGTTTCGGCGATGGAAGATGACTTCCATCTCCCTATATGCTTTACTGACATCAGGTCTGCACCAGAATTTGCCAGCATTTAATTTTTCGTTAAAAATTTGCTATAGAAACAAACAGAATGTTATATACACGACGATAAAATACAACTATCGACTCGTAAAAATTAATTAATTCGCTCCTTCGACGCTCTTGAATTAACATTTTTCACTCATCGATAAAATTGAATTTTATCGTCTTGTATAACAAATAACTCTAATGAGACTGTGTTGCTCATGGGAAAAAATCAATCAAGCACCACAGATATCCTTCTGGGTTTACAAAAATCAGATAATCTGTAAGACAGGATGAACAATAAATATTTGTACCTGAAGGAACAAAAAAATTACTGCAAAATTGAAATAACGACCAGGATGTTAATAAATTTATGACAGAGGCGACAGCTTTTTACAGACGTATTGAGTTGTGGCAAAATGGTTTTGATAGCGCTGACGTTTTCACATGAACTGATTTAAATCACTCTCTGAAATGGAACAAACTTGAACGGACAGCTGAAGCATTGGTATAAACAATGGCTGAAGCTATAAACTTGTTACCTATAAGTCATATTGATGAGGATGAACCACAAATTTAGTTTCAAAAAGATCACCCACATCATCAATTACCTTGAATAGCAACAATGACTCCAGCAAAGACAACATTCCATCACTGAAGAAAACAAAATCTACTCCAGTTGTTGTAAAAGCAAGAAAAAATACTTTATTACCTTCACTTAGAATCCATTTGGATGACAGCCACTTAAATGATAGTTCTCAACAAATACTATCACAAATTAATTACATTCACATAAAGGAAAGTAATTTTAAAAATAAAGGAAAATCAATTATAAATTAGATATACTGAAATTTAAATTGAAGCATCCTGATATGTAGAATAAACAGTTTAATTAACATAATATAGTTAATGCTTTATGTTTTCTTATTCATTATGACAAAAAATTCTTCACAAAATTATTTCCAACATCCAGATATGAATGTATAGGTAAATAAATGGTTTAATGAACGTACAATCAGTGGTTTTTTCTCTTTAATTATGCAAAAAAATTAAGTAAATAAATTATTAAAAAAATTAATAGTATTAATTTTCCCTTTAATTATGCATCATTATTTATTAAATTAGGTCTAACAGTCCTCTCTTCTACAAGAAGCCTGGTGGGGCTCATTTTCCTCCTCTCTTTCATTATCATCTTCATACTCTACAAAAGCATGAAATTACCTTTTTTATATATAAATATTTTGCTATAAGTACATCAACCATGTATATTTTTAATGTCAATTTCATTTCTGTTTGTAATATGTAGTACGTTGTGAAGTTACAAGTGAATAATATTTAACCTTTGCAGAAAATCGAGGGCTGTAGTGTAAAATGTGATCTTTATGTAAGTAGGGATGCATCGTTCAATAGCATTTCGCACTGAGTGATGGCAATGGAGACAGTTCCACTTGCACGTAAAACTGGTGTTAGCAGAAACGGTTATAAGGGATAACCAGAATCTCCCGTGCAACAACCACGTTGTACGATGACTATTTTCCCTATCATCTCTCTGTACTACTTGGTTAATGGCTGCATCATGCACACAACCAGGGTGTTTTTCATCAACCCTCAAAATCTCTAGATTTAAATCACAAATCTAAAAAAATTATTTTACTTACACGCAAGTATACATACCTATGTGAAAAAATGCACTTATTACAATCTGACAATTCATGCAATAGAAGTCTTTTCTATTTATAGAGGCATGTGCTGGATAATTCACATGATTTGCTAATGGTAGCACAAGTACAGTGACTCTTAGGAAATTAAACTTTTCAAAAAATCTGTAAATAATCCAATATGTAATTTGATGTTCTACAATCGGATGTGAAAATACTTACCCATTTTCTACTTCCATAATGTCCTGCAAGTTTATTGGAAAAATAATATATCAATGTAGTACATGATGATTCCACAATAAAATTTACAGCAACATTCAAGCACCGACTGAAAGTAGACCGTGACAAACATCCTTGTCCACTGCGATTTCTGGTAGCTTCCATGTGCTAAAAAATGCATGAAAATTATAAACGGGAAAATGATCCGCAAGTACACTTTAATTATTTACGCACGGATAAAAAATTATTTGACCAAATCCTTAATACCATTTCACCTACAATAACAAAAGTATTCCATACTCGAGAGCCAATTTGACCAGCAGAAAAACTATCAGTCACACTAAGGTACATAAATACATACTATAATACCTCTTTTGCCTAGTGAGTAATAACAGAATAAGTTACATATATGTATTTAGGTAGTGGGCATCAGGTGACAGTATCGTTTCCATTTCGTACCAGTATCTGACTTGGAAAAACAACAATTAGTAAGATAATTAATGAAACTTGCGAAGCAATATGGAATACATTGCATCCTACATGTCTTAAAAACCCAGACATAAATACATGGAGAAGTATAGCGGAAGGTTTTGAAGAGCATTGGCAACTTCCAAATTGCATAGGAGCCATTGATGGGAAGCATGTAGTTATACAGGTGAAGGTAACATATATGGATCACCTTTTTTCAATAGATGTACTCATTTACAGGCTCCACCTAAGGCAGGATCAGAATTTTATAATTACAAGAACAATCGCAGCATCATATTATTAGCCTCATGTGATGCAAAATATAAATTTGCAATTGTAGACATTGGTGCAAAAGGAAAACAAAGTGATGGTGGTGTGTTGACATTCTGAATTCGGAAAGCATCTTTTTAATAACACTTTAGATATACCTGCTGCACAACCAATTGAATATGGGGGAGAAGATGTTCCATTTTACATTGTGGGTGACGAAGCATTTCCTTTGCGTAATAATCTAATGTGACCATATCCTGAAAGGATGCTAACTCTGGAGAAGAGGGTTTTCAATTATAGGTACTTACTAATACATTACTTATAAATAAAACAAATGTTATAAATTTTAGATTGAGCCATGGTAGACGAGTAATTGAAAATGCCTTTGGAATATTAGTATCTCGCTGGAAAATATTTCGAAAACCAATAATAGGCAACCAAAAAACTGTAGAAAATATAATTAAAGGAACGGTGTGTCTGCATAATTTTTTATTGGAACAAAAAGATTGTAGTTGGCAATACTGCCCTTTTAATTACATTGATACAGAAAATGCTGATGGTACTATTACCGATGGTGAATGGAGAATGAAAACTCTGTCACAAAACGCGACAGATCTTTCGCAATCGGGAAGCAATTTCTTTTCCATGGATGCTGCTGGTGTGAGAAATGCATTGACAGCATATTTCATGACTGAAGGAGCAGTATCTTTTCAATGGAATAAATAAGACAAAACACAATCTTTTGTATATTAAAATGAAAATATTACAATATAAGTGGAAAAATAAAGTGATTTTAATGTTATAAAATCATGTACACAATTTTGATTTAATTATCTTCATGTAAAACTTCATAGGCTTTAGTTAGAAATTCAATTCCTAGTTTTGCTCTTTTGCGACTTGGAAGTTGGTCTAAAATTGTGGACAGTTGTTGGCAAATAGGGTTTACTTTTGTACCAATATCTGGTCGTGTAACATTAGGCACAGGTAAATTTTCAATTGCTGTTAAAATTGCATTTTCAATTTGATTGGTACCTGAAAAATATCTATATAAATATGCAACTTATGAAATATACCTACAAACCTTTGTCTCTATTTATTTTAGAAGGAAGTGCGATTTCTGGAGATGAACATGATGGGGAATCCAAATTCAAATTGCTTTTTGTACTACAACAAAAAAAAAAGTAGAATATCAAGCAATATCAAACGAAACCGATTCATATTGTAAATGCAGTCAGAACTTCACATATGTTCAACTATCTTTTATAAAATATGAAAGTCACAAGTGGTAACACAAATATGTCCTTGCTGCAATTACGTCTTTCATTATATCGTAAAATTTCCACAGTTTTCCAGAACTACTTGAAACGTACATTTCCACCTCTCCTTTGCATCGTATATAGGTGTCACGGAGATTTCTCCATTTTCTTTGTAATGTTTCAACTGATTTTCCTGCAATACAATGCATGTTAATATATAATATAATATAATACAATGTATGTTAAATATATAATTAATATGTATGTAAATCACCTAGAGCATCGCTAATTTCCATCCATAAATTATCTCGTATGGTTTTGGATCTAGCAGATATTGGTAAACGTGAATCCCAGAGCACAGGGCGATCATGCACCATCGCAATTAGGATCTCTTCTCACAAATTAAACTGGGGGTTGGCTGTTTTTGACTTTTCCTCCACTACCTCTTCACATTCCTCTGGTTCTAGTTGGTAATGCCCGCAAGGACTGTTAACACTGACGATCCTGTCACATTCTACACAATACATTTCAATATCTTCCATATTTCAAATTTTTACGACAGTTAACTATGCTCAAAATAAAAAAAGATTATGAAACAAAATTTGCGCAGACGTTGTTGTATTAAATGTAAAAATCCCTGCTTACGTATTTAAAACTGCCTATGAATCAAAACTAAACCGTATACGAAATTTCGTAAGTACGAAATTCGTGTCTATGAAAACTAGGCTTAAATCGCTTCCGCTTACCCACGGTGGATGTTGCAAAGGCGATGCAGCTTGTGAACGATAGTCGTAGATAAAGAATAGATTTTGAGCGAAAAACTGTTCGAACGATATTCGTTTACTAACGAGTCGTTTCCGTGTCGTTGAGAGTTAAAGAATAACGCTCTTAAACCTTAATCTGTGGTAATTACTTACATTTATCGCTCATGAAGGGTTAGCTTTAAGTACCATGTAGCATAGGCTTTAAATTATGTTCGAATCCTAACCTAGCTTTATTGTTTCATTTCAAGTGGTACTTGGTACGGAAATTGTACCTGCTGAATTGATTTCTACTTGAATGTTTTAATCTACAAAAAAATCAATTATTTTATACGGTTGCAAAACTAATTTAAAATGGGACGTAAAGTTGTACTTGCAGCAGCAACCTTAAATCAATGGGCACTCGATTTTGATGGAAACCGTGAAAGGATTTTAGAATCTATATTAGAAGCAAAGGAATTAGGAGCTACATTCCGAACTGGACCTGAATTAGAGATATGGTAGGTAATTACCTTATGATATTCATATTAAATATTTTGTATATGGTGAATGCACAAATGAATGACTGTTTAAGGTAACACCATATTTGTAAGAAGACCGATAATTTTAGGGAAAAGTGAATTTGTAGCTATTAAAATAGCGTTGAAATTTTTATGACTGTTTAGATTGTATAATTAGATATGCAAATACACCATTAAAAAACCCCAAAAAAGATAGGTATTTTAAATTTATTTTTTTTAATTAATAAAAACAATGTTTTTATCGTCAATTAATATATGCTTTTGATTATAATCAGATTACCCCAGTGAATGACCAACATATTTTATTTAATGGCCGAAATGAAACTAGAGAATGACAATATAACTTAATGAATTTCGGACTGTTTCCAGTGTTGTGGACCACTTTTTTTATGCATTACCCTAACTTCGAAGTCATTGCTTTTCTTGTTAGTTATTACTCCTGGAAAACAATCTGTTTCATACCTGTTAGAAAATCTGCAACTGAAAGGGATAACTGATTTAATTCCATCTATACAGGATGTTCGTTTTTCTAGTGCCTGCATGGGGATCTGGCTTATCTTTAGAGATAAACAGTCAGTTAAATTAAGGCAAAGTTGCGCATTTTTATGTTGAATAATAATCTGAAAGAAAATTAGAGCTGTCATCTTTTGTTTGTGAATTATTGCAAAAAAAATGAAAATTTTGGCTTTCGTTTTTATTTTTTTAAGCAAAAACCATTAAAGTTAGACGTTTTTAACTAAAACATTGTGAAGGCACTTTTTCACAATGAATCTATATCTGTCCTCGTAATTTCTATGGCACCCTAGACAGAAAGATACCATATCCAACTTTGTTTTTTCTTATGGGCGCCATTTTGGATTTTTGCATTTATATCTAGTTTTTTTTTCTGAATATAATGATATATCGCACATAATAGTTCTGCCTTATATTTACGCCAACATTTTCAATTTTTAAATTTTGAGAAGTGTGCTTTGAAAAGAGAACGTTCGATTGTTTTAACGAAAAAACAAAATTTTCAAAGAAAATATTATTATTAAAAGCAAACAAAAAAACAAATGGTAAAAAAATTACAGCAAGTGTTCAAATTGGCACACTTCCACTTCACGGCACAACGTCGCTTGCTTTCTTAGATTAGCCATTGCTCTTGAGACGTCACTTCTCCTGTCTTGTCTAAGAGTGGTAATAATTCAGATCAGCTGGTAATGTTTTATAAATTTTATTTTCATTGGCCCCCACAAATAGTAGTCTAAAGGAGACAGATCGGGCGACCGTACTGGCCAGTGTACGTCACCGTTATTAGAAATAACTCGATTGGGGAACATTTCCGACCAGTATTCTCTAACCCTCCTAGCATTATACGGCGGCGCGCAATCTTGCTGAAACCATATTGCATTTAAATGCAATTGAGGTAACAATCGGCATTTAAATTTTGTTCATAGATTAATGGACCTATTACTGTATCGCCCAAAAAAAACCAACCCATACTAAGACCTGTCACGTGGCCGTGTTTTTATCAAATATTTGCCGTTAATTCCGAAATTATAAATTATTCCTTAGTACCGTACATCTGAAATTTAATATAAATTCATGCAATTGAATTTGATAACGCATACATTTTTGCAAAGCTTTCGACTGTAATGTTTTATGTTTTTTCTTCTTGACGTATTTGGAAGGTATTCCAAATTTTTTACAAATAGCGATCGCATTTTTCTAAAAACGAAATGTAAGTTTTTTTGTTTATCAAATTAAGATGGAAGTTTAAATTAAGATATGTAGTGAAATCCTTTTTACTAATTTGTTTGAGAATAGAATAGTTGTGTACAAATAATGGTTATTTTCCTTATTTTAGGTATTAGAAATTTTCGTTAGTTGAAAAGAAATTACGTTTTATAAAATTAAATTGAGTATAAAATTTTACTTTGTAAGGCAACGAACTGTCGCGGTTCAGTTGATAAGAGTTTGGACTTAAGAACAAAGAGTTTGGATTTTATATACGATACTTTAAGTTGATACTTTCTTTGGCGCGAATATTTGGTTACTTGATAATATGGCGTGGGATAGTAAACAGTGGAATGTTTTCTTATGACGTAATTTCTCTCGAACGTTTACGGAAACGACATATCGTTTTTACCACGTTTGTAGTTTGAATGAATGTGTTATGTCATGGGTTAATTAACATAGAAGGTAGATTATATTGAAGATGACGTGAAATGAATGTAGCGTAAGACTGTCTTGCTAGAGATATAATTCAGGGCTCACCCTTTGTTTTGCTGCTCTGCCGCACACATAAAGATTTGTTTGTTTGGAGATACGCCAATATCGCGAGGCTTAGTGAAATATATCGTTGGAAGACTTTCCGTTACCCGTAATTTGGGGGATATTTTAGTTACTTCGTTCTTTGCCGTTATTGTTGTTGCGCAGCGACATTTTCTCGTCCAGGGAATTGGATTCGGTATTGAATAAGCGCCGGTCATTCATTCTTCTTGGAGTTCCATCGCATCTTGTGTGCGGATTCATAGTAATATAGTTCAGGTTTTAGTTTTTTTGCTGCTTCGTGTATATAGCTGACCCGATAACAAATAACTCGCTGTAAATAAATAAGTGTTTTTGTTCTTTTAAAATAATAAGTGTTATTCAGAACAGAGTAAAGTAAACAAGTAACGTGGAAGTATAAATACTAGTGTAACGTACAACTGATTGTAATATCAATCAAAACGCAACTTGGAAGTTGAAGTATTCACGAATTGGGCCATATTTTGAGTTTCGAGCGCAGTTTCAACTTCGATCCCATTACCGAGACCGCCACAGAGTTCATCCTCTCAGTTCCCACCAGGTGTCGGTATAACAAAGGGGCTACTCCCAAGCTAAGGTAAATATTTCTTTGAGCTGTTTTGGTGTGGTTGACAAATGTTAATAATAATTATTTTTTGTATGTACGAACGGTTGAATATGCTGTCTTTTGAAATTAACGTCTTATTGTTATCTCGTTTAAATTTTAATACAAGCGTATTCATCCGTGTTATGATCCAAATTTTCTTTTTATTGTTCTACTGACGAATTTGTATCGAAATTATGTGTCGAATGCGTGACAAGGAGAATTTATTTGTTGGAACCATTTGTTATTTTGGCTCACGAATAATAATTACAGTATGAAAATGTAAACTTTCACCATTATCACACATAATAAAATACTTATCCTTTTGGGTTTTTAAAAAAAAAACCCAAAAAATAATTACAGTAATTTTTAGTAAAGGCCGACATTGAAACTATCTAGTATCACCGCCTATTATGTAAACTAGGTAATTTAATTTGAAGAGAACGATATTATTAATGTAATAATTGTGCTGACATCTCGATGGTGGTTCTTTATATATATATATATATATATATATATATATATATATATATATATATATATATATATATATATATATATAGGTTAATGTACTTGTCGTGTTTTTTAAATTTAAACCCATTATACAGCACAACATTTACGCAAGTTTTAAATGTTTGTTTTTTTACGAGATTGAGTCATTGAATTAACGTCAATATTTTTGCGTTTATTTGGAGTAAAGGAATTACGTTCGAAAGGTATTGATTATTGAATTATGACGTAACTTTTAAAGGTTGATAAGTTAATGCATTATATTATTTTCTTGAATTTGAGCATATTTTATGGCGGGTTGATTGATTTAATTTCAAGTAGTTGATATAGTTAAAGTTGAAGATAAATTTTAATGAACATACCGTAACGTAGTTGTAAAGTAAATAGGTCGTTGACCGAACAACTGGCTTATTTGCATGCCAGCGATAGTTTCGCCAAACAGGTTTAAGCAAATTTGATTATTTGTTATGGCAGCTGTATATTTTCCCAAATTGAGGTACTACATCCCGATATCGACGTTTAGTAAATTTTAGGATTCTATAAATTTTTGATCGCGTTTGGTTTTATTGTGATGTATTTTTCGTTTGAAATTGATTAACTAATTGCCGTTTTGATCAGTTATTTTTTGCTATTTGAGCCTATGTTTATCGACATATGTAATTTGTTTTAGTTTTATTATCGCAATTATGCGGCTTTTAGATGAATTTTAAGATTTTATTGAGGTTCAGGTGAACTTTGCGTAAATATTTTTGGAGTAGAATTTTAGTAGAGATAAGGGTTTTATTTTGAGTGAACATTATGGTTTCCTGTTAGACCATTATTAAGATCTAGTTCATGACGTTTTCCCGCTATAAATGTATTTAACAGGTGGTCCCTTTTTGACATTTTTACCCGATTTTGACGTTTTTGGAGTTGTGACGCGTACCCTTTTGCAGCATTAAGAAAGAACTCCGCCCACACCACTGAGCTATACCGTGCGCACAAATTGCCTTTACGGGCTTGATGCTCTAATAAGTATTTACAGGCCAAATATTTATTAGCGGTATTTGTGGTCGCCCTTCTTGAAACTGATGTGGGTTCTCATTGTGCCGATTAAAGATTCCTGCATTAGTGAACTTGCACTCATCAAACCGTATGACATTATCAAGGAAATTTCAGTTCTGTAGCTGATTTATTAGAAACGTACAAAAAGCTACACGTTGTTCACAGTCTCCTGGATGAAGAACTTGCGAAACATGGATGGCGTAGGGCTGATACTTACGCTTTTTCAGTAATCTCCAAACGACTTGGTGTGATAAGTCGAGCTGATCTGCAACTTCCCTCGTTGAGACAGGATTGTCTTCTACGTAATGAAAAAAAAACTTATACTTGGTATTTAGGTGTCCGTTATAAAAATCATGTGAATTTTCACCGTTTGTAAGATTTTATGTTCATTGGCCGTACCGCCATAATTTTGTCTTGGTTTATTAAACGAACCATATTCACCCACATTCATAAATTGAAAAAACTTTAAACTCGGTTGTTGTCGCTCTGGATAATGCTGCAAATATGTTTCCGCAGTGACTACGGCATTTCGATGCGAAGTATATCTCTTTTTTCTTCATTGGAAAAGGGCATTTTCGGGGCAAGAACAACACAAACGTGAATTACACACAAGAAATGGTGGAACTGTCAAATTTTTCGTTAAAATAATCGAACGTTGTTATCTTTCCAAAGCAAACCTCTAAAAGTTGGAAAATTGAAAATTTTTGCGTAAATGTAACAATAAAAAAAAACGATATAAAAATGCAAAAATCCAAAATGGCGCCCATAAGAAAAAACAAAGTTGGATGATGTATGGAAATTACGATGACAGATTTAGATCCCTTGTGAAAAAGTGCCTTAACAATGATTTACTTTAAAAACGTCTATGGTTTTTGCTTAAAAAAATAAAAGCGAAAACAAAAATTTTTATTTTTTTTAATAATTCAAAAACAAAAGGCGGCAGCTCTAATTTTCTTTCAGATTATTGTTCAATATAAAAATATCCAACTTTGCCCGAATTTAACCGACTGTTTATCTCTCAAGATAAGCGAGATCCACATGCAGGCACTCGAAAAACGAACACCCTGTATTCACATTTTCCACACTATTTTCAGATTCATTAGAAGAATTTGATTCACATTTACTTTCCTCCTTGTTACACTTTATCTTCTGCCTTTTAGTTGGAGTGCTACCTATTTTCCAAACCATTCCTTATTCACAAGATTCATTTGATGTGGGTGAATCTGAAGATGAATCATTGTACAAGATTTTCTTTTGCTTTATTGTTAGCTTTCTCTATGAAACTTCCTATTTATTTGCCCTGTTCATTTTTCTCTGTGTTTTTCCAAGCCGGTGAGGCTACTACCAGTGATGCTTTGCCAAACGCCAACACGGTGTTTTAAGACAAAGCTGGATTCCCGTCTCATCAGCATTATATATTCTGTTTTCATTGGTAAGGATATTTGTGGCATTTTCTTTTTGTAGGTACATTTTATAATATCATTTTCAGTCACAGACGCTCTTGCTTTTGATATGATTTCACTATTTCTCTTAGACATAGATGGATGACAAACCATTCAACCATTTTTTGCGGGTGTATTATCTTTAAAAGGGTTCTCCCTTCTCGTTTCTGGTGCCACTTTTTGTACTGAATCCGTAACCTACTTTCCTGTCTTTTGTAAAATCCGTTCTTCTATTTTTCTTTCCTCCTCTGTAGAAAAAATTGTTGAAGGTTCCATTTTTCTAACAGCTATAGCACTTTTCTCATGCAGTTTATTGATAAGGGTACCTTATGGATATTGAATTCTTTGCAATCTTTATTTACACCTATCCTCTCGTCTTAAACAGCTTCTATAGCGCTTTGCAGATTTTCTACTGTATATTGAAACCTTTTGTAGTTGACTTAATAGTTGCCATTGTCTGAAACTACGCATTAAATTGAAAATATGTATTTTTAATATTATTTAAAAAAGTCAATTTAAAGTAATTCAAAAATAATTTAAATTGTTAAAAAAATATGTCAAATTGAGCATGTGGTCGTTCACTGAATTCTTTAAGAAATCCAGTGAATGACCGCTAGTATCATTAGTTTAAAGTTATTAAAGCCAGATCAAACACTGGTCCATTAAATTATGGGAATACGTAAACTGTAAACAAATCGAGTAACCTCTCACCTTGATAGGAGTGGTTTAAAATTTTGGCTCCAAACCAGTAAATGACCAAACCGGTCATTTACTGGATTTTGCCGCTCTGAGACACGAGTACATGACTACGCTTTTATTTAACTCACACTATTTGTATGTTCTATGCGTCAAAATTTGTAATCGATTTTTCGACACTCCGACAAGTCCAATCGATGTCAAACTCTCCAAAATTATGTATTCCCGATGACAATACAATCTTTTAGCATTTACAGTCCATAAAAACGCTTAATTAATCTATAATTAACATAAATATCTTTCATATCAGAAAATAATAACGACTTTTTAGAAAGACAGTGACCATACACCGGTATGAAGTAAACAACCAAATTCAATTGCGCAGCAGCCAGTTCACCCTACCACCCAGTTTGAATATTTACATTAAAATTATTATAGTTAGAAAAAAATTAAAATCTAGGATCAAACCTTTTCTAAAATTTGAATTAACACAAGCCTCATATCATTCAATGGAAAATTCTCGCACGACGCGCTAATGGAGTTTATACTACCTCGCAAACCAAGAAAAAAATTAAAAGCGCAATCAAACCTTTTCTAAAATTTAAATAAGCACACATGCATTCATATCAAGCAATCAAAAATTCTCACACGACAGCCTAAGGGGGTGAATACTACCCCGTAAATCAAGCAAGCGATATTACAGTTAGAAAAATGTTAAAAGCAACGATAAAACTTTTTCTAAAATTTAAATAAGCACGCAAGGCATTTATATCAAACAATCAAAAATTCTCGCACGCCGGTCTAAGAGGGTGAATACTACCCCGTAAACCAAGCAAGTTATTATGGTTAGAAAAAAAATTAAAATCCACGATGAAAACATTTTCAAAAATTTAATTAAGCACACAAGTATTCATATGAAATAATCAAAATTACTTGCACGGCAGCCTAAAGGGGTGAATACTGCCCCGCAAAAGAATAAAACCGTTTGATAGTTAGAAAAAAATTAAACGCGCCGATTAAACACTTTCTAAAATTTAAATAAAAGCACAAACGCATTCCTATGAAACAAAATCAAACAATCAACGCACAACGGTCTAAGAGGGTGAACACTACCTCGTAAGCCAACAAAGCGTTATTATAGTTAGAAAAAAATTAAAAGCCACGATCAAACCTTTTCAAAAATTTAAATAATTACACAAGCATTCGTATTAAACAATAAAAAATTTAATTTTTTTCTAACCATAATAACGCTTTCTTGGTTTGCGAGGTAATATACACCTTGGCGCGTCGTGCGGGACTTTTTCATCGAATGATATGAATGCTTGTGTGTTAATTTAAATTTTAGAAAAGGTTTGATCGCGGCTTTTCATTTTTTCTAACTATAATAACGTGTAATTCGTTTTTGTGGTAGTATTCACCTCCTTAGCCCGTCGTGCGAGAATCTTTATTGTTTGATATGAATTCTTGTGCCCTTATTTAAGTTTTAGAAAAGGTTTGATCGCGCCATTTAATTTTTATATAACTATAATCACGCTGTATGCTTTTGCAGGGTAGCATTGGCCTTATAATCAATTTTAATGTAAATGTTGAACTGGCTGCTGCGCAATTGAAAATTGGCTGCTAACTTCACACCGGTCGACCATACCACGTTGAAAGCACCGGTTCTCGCCCGATCACCGACGTTAAGCAACGTCGGGCGCGGTCAATACTTGGATGGGTGACCGCTTGGAACACTGCGTGTCGTTGTCTTTTGTTTTTCGTTTAATTGTATTAACGTTATTTATAAATTAAATCATAACTAATAATTTTAAATAAAAAGTAGAAAATAATACTATGAAAAAAGAAATTTTTCTTCAGACGTCAATAAAAGATGACATTTTAAATTTCACCTGACAACGTTAAAGTTTGACATTTTCACCGGCGGCTGCAAAAGTCTTTTGTATCCCCTCGCAGCGGATGTAAAAGTAATGTAAGTTAATAACTCAAACACCCAATTTGGAAAACAAATTTATTGTTTATAGTTATAAAGATTAAAAGTACAATGATTAAAACTAATATTTTCTCCAAAATAAAATCCGCCAGAGGTAACAGTGGAGGTCTCGCTGCCTTCTAAGGAAATGGTCTTTAATTCTTCCTCTTCTAAATGAACTTCTGTACTCGTAGCGCTTCCACTAGAATTATACCACATTTAATAATTAATATGGCGCATACTGTTTCAAATAATCCCAATAAACAGGGTATTTTTGAACTCAGGAGAAAGAGTTGCATCGATTTCCGCAAAGAACATACAGGGTTGCATTTAAAAATATGAACTTTGACGTCATATCCGGAAAGTGCAACACAGCATAAAGTCTGGAATCAAAATAAAAATCGACGTGTCGCAGGATTTTGATCACAAATTAACGATTTCGAAAATAATGAATTTATCCGTTACTTTCTGAGCGCATATATATATATATATATATATATATATATATATATATATATACATATACATATATATATATATATAATATACATATATACAGAGTCCTGCCTCTTAGCTCCGTCTTCTACTACATCTAAATGATTTATATTAGAAAAGATATTAAAGTGGAGCACATTAAAAGAATATTTTCACATATGCAGGGTGGCCCATAAGTCCATGACAACACAAACTTGTATATTTTTGAATTGAACACCCTGTATATTATTCCAGATTTGACTTACTGGGCACTGTATATATATATATATATATATATATATATATATATATATATATATATATATATAGATCAGATCAGATCAGATATGTGAAAGTGGTCCCGTAAGAAATTGATTATTGGGAAATACTGCTCTTTAACTTATAGGCACATAAAATCCTTAGGAATTACTGGTTAGTGATATTTGGATTGTTTTCTTGTTTTGAGAACATGTGATCTTATGAACAGTGATTAGTGTGTCAAAATATGCAAGAGAATCGTCAGAAACCAAGAAACAAAGAATTCGTTAACTAATTTACTGCATGTACACAGGAAAAGAATCTGTAGGTCTAGATTCCTTATTATCAGTTACTAAAGTAAAAGATGTATGTAGTATTGAAAGAACTTGTTTATATCATCTACTAAAAGACATAAGATTTAAATTTTAAAAACTCATAATAGGCGAGGCTTGTGTGAGCAGAGTCGTGTTGTATCCAAGAGAAACGCCGTCTTGAGAAATTATTTAAGAAACTAAAAATCTGGAAATTAATTGGGATGAATTCTTGGGTTTTCTGCAAAGGAACCTCCAAGACAGTAGCCCAAAAGTTTGTTCAACCAAATAAAGCCTCAAATGGTGAGCGTTATATCATCGTTCATGCAGGAAATAAGATTGATTTCATTAACAGAAGCAGTTTGATATTCTGCAGTACAAATATGTCACCAAACCGCGATGACAATATGAATGGCTCATTGTTCGAGAAATGGTTTAAGGTTCGCTCATTATTCTTGGTAGTTAGAGAGCGGATTTCTATGCATTTTAAAATGCCAAAATATTCTTGTACATATGCACTAAAAAATTGCCAAATAATTACTTAAATATGCACTGATTTACATGCAACTGTATCGAAATACGTAAGTGTGGTTAAATAATCGATAAGTATCCACGGTTGAATATAATTTTATTTACGATTTACCAGATTTAGAATACAAGCTAAAAACTATACTGTGGAATTACAATTTACAGTCATGTACATTTTTAAATTGTCAAATGTCTTTTGTGCGTGAAAATTTTGACATATTTAGAAAAACTGCGTTCCACTTCACATGAAGTAAGAGGTGCGTACTTAAACATGGTTGACTCTTCTAATGAATAACTTCCACCATATTGGCTTGGCCGGTTAATGCACGGTTGATATTTTTAATTGAATTAAAACCTAAATTTTTTCTAACTGTTGTTTAACAGCTAACCCCTATGGCCGTTTAACATTTCTATCTGAAACCTGAACATTCTTCAATAAATCAATAATTTCGTCAATAGAATGGTCAATCTTTTCCAATTTTGTAATGGTTTCTGCAAGACAACAAAAGTTAGAAAAAATAAACAACAACTCTTTGCTTAAACTCTTAACAGCGATTGCCTTTTGAGCATTTTCAATACAGAATGCATCATTCTGGTTAAAGCTATTTATAATTTCTTTAATTTTCTCAAAATTTGCATAATATTCTGCTGCACAAATCTAAGTTCCCCATCTTGTAATTACAGGCTGCAGAGGAAGCGAAATCTGTTGCGCCATTTCCTGAAATATTTGTATCCGCTGCGGCGCTTTACAAAATACTTTTTTACATTTGAAATTACATCGTTAACATTTGGATGTATTTCACGTACTTTTGTGCAACACGATGCAATCCATGTGCGAGATAAGTTACATAAATCATTTTCTCATATAATACTCTTGTCTTTCTCCTGCTTTGATCATGTATGGTGCTGCATCGGTGACGAAAAGAAACACTTTTCCATACTGTATGCCCTCTGACCATAATATCGACATTGAGTCGTTGAACAAATTGGCAACGACAGAATGGTTGGTTTTCTGAAACCTATCCATCGCCAAATTCATTACGCATTACGCTGGGAATTCAATATTCCAATTATATACCTAAAACAAACATTTCATTCTTTTGTATCATTTGAATGTGGAAAAATTATACGATTTTAATTTTCCGTGAAAAATAAATTGAATGTTTGAGATCTAAGTGAATTTTGCAGACCCGCAAAATAAATACAATTCGAAAGAAAACTTAAAGCGGCTATAGCTGTGATTTTTAATTTAGGTATTTTTCTAACCTTCCTGTAGAATTAGTAGATTCGTCAATTGACACCCAAATGTAATTGTCACCTACTTCTTATATTGTTGAATCGATGGTATTTTGGTACAATGCGGCAGGTAATTCTTTCTTAGCGTCGTCGATTCATCTGGTATTGGCATTCTCGAAACTTATTCCAAAAATTTCGAAATACGGTATTTCCACACAGGAATATCTGCAGCTACTAACTCTTTCAAAAGTTTTTTATTGAATTCTGCAGTCTGATCGCACCACTATATAAATGATTTACACATCCCGACAATAGAGCTTGCTTTTATTTTTAAACATACGGATTTTTATATTTCACTGTATTAAGATGCTGCATTACTTGAAAACGTTTTGACACATTCATATTATCGTTGCACGCAGTACAAAACAATACTTTGTCATCCGTGGAAAAACATCAAACTCGCGAACATAACTACGTAATACGGCCGCAAAAGAAACGCTTTTCTTTACCTACCTTAAGTTTGAACTCGATCTTAAAACAATGAAGCGCAGACTTAAAATACTACTTTTTCGTAAAAGAGAGTGGAACTGGGTCTAATTTGGAAATTAACCAATTACTGTACCAATGAAAGATAATACAGGGTGGGGCAGTGAAACGGCAAGATTTGAAATAATCGCCAACATTATATTTTTAAAAAGTATAATTATTTTAACACGAATCTTAAGTACAGGAATGGAAATTAATAATTTACCTTAAAACAATTATTTTTTAAATATGGTGTCAGTAAGCTGGCGTCCTTGGGTTTCCACACATTGTCGGAGTCTGAGATGGAATTCGCCCATGACGTTCTGTAGCATCTGCAACGGAGTGTTGTTAATTTCTTGCCGAATTCGCTCTTTGAGATCTTCTTTTGTTCTGGGTGGATTTTCCTGGAAAACTTTGGACTTAAGATAGCCCCAAAGAAAAAGTCTGGAGCAGTCAAGTCTGGTGAACGGGCAGGCCAAGGGATATCACCGTTCCTGCTGATAAGACGTCCTGGAAATGCGAATTTAAGCACATCCATTGATACAGCAGAAGTATCGCTTGTTGCACCATCTTGCTGAAAGAGTGTCTCTTCATCTGGATCATACTCATCGATTTCAGGTAGACCAAAAGTTACCAACATGTCAGCATAACGTGCAGAGTTTACCGTCACCGTGTTACCATGTTTATCTTCAAAAAATAGGGCCCAACAATTGCACGAGTTTTTCATGAAGAGCATGTGGGTTACTCGCGCACCAATATCGGAAGTTCTGCTTGTTGACGTAGCCACTTAGGTGAAAATGGGCTTCATCACTCATCCATAAGTTGTGCACTCTCTCCATTTCTGCGGATAACATTAAGCATCACCTGGCAAAAGCGTATGCGATTGTTATAATCTTGAGGTTTTACACACACACACACACACACACACACACACACACACACACACACACACACACACACACACACGCACGCAGGCACCCACCACACATCGCTCACTCGCTCACTCGCTCACTTTCGCTCACTCGCTCGCTCTCGCTCGCTCTCGCTCACTCGCTCGCTCACTCGCTCACTCTGCACGCACGCACGCAAGCAAAGCACCCACGCACGCACGCACGCACGCACACACACCACATGCACTCGCACACACACGGGCACACGCGCGCTCAGGTACGCACACAAAATATGTATATATCTACAATCGTGATGTAGTAAATCTCAAGTTCAGCACCATCAGGAAAACTGCCTTTTATATCTAGATTATGTAGGTTGCTTCGCTCTGAAATAAGTACAGGAACAAACCTACACCTAAGATTAAAAAATTCAACGCACGTTGCGCTAACTACTAGAGTGCATTCTACGTTGCCCAATTTCCTATGTCGAGCTATCTGTAATGTGTACACATCTGTGATTAAACATTGTTACTTTTATCTAATAAGAAATGTTTTTGAGTTTTTGACATATTTTAATAAACTTCATAAACGGTCATTTATTTCATGAATAGCTTGATTTCTAATAAAATCCAGTCCCACTCCTCCCACGTTTGGGTTACATCGCTTCGTGCACGCATTAAAATGTCTCGATTATTAACACACTTGTTCGTTAAATAAGTATTAGCCTACAATATGATTTGGTTACGTCGTTTGCTTTATTATCATTCCGCGATTTCTTTTTACTACGTTTTGTGTCGTTAAAATATTTCATTTTAAGAAAAACAAGGTGGTGAAGACTCATCTAGTGACTATGGGCTTTAATTTTAATCAAATGTTCGAAATCTGTCCAGTATTTAAGGAAAAAGTTGTTTAATTTTAAAACTGTCATTTCTGAACATATCCATACATTTTCTTTATATACTGTCCATTAGTCCAATATTTTAGAATTTACATTAAGATACATGGGTTTAAGACTTGTAGCGACATCTTTAAATCTTTTTTATCTCAGTTCGCTTAAAATGTTTGGATATTTTAGATCACAAATTTTGTTGTGTACTGGCGCGTTATTTTGTTACATTTGTATTGTAATTATAGATAAGAAAATGGTACTAGTTAATACGTATTTGATTGTAGCGGATACAGTTGTGAAGACCATTTTCTTGAGAGCGACACATTTTTGCATAGTTGGGAAGTTTTACTGGATTTACTAACAGCGCCCTTATCTAAAGATATTTTGATTGATGTTGGGATGCCAGTAATGCACAAAAACGTGGCTTATAATTGTAGAGTGATATTTTTGAACCAAAAAATTATTTTAATAAGGCCCAAGATACATTTATGTGATGATGGAAATTATAGAGAATCCAGATGGTTTACAGGATGGAGAAAGGTTTGTACATTTATTATCATGCATTTTTCACTTTAGGTTTTAAATTTGAGTAGTTCATTTATTAAAAATTAAAGGCTCGACAAACTGAAGAGTATTATCTTCCACGAATGATCTCTTCTGTTACTGGACAAACTCTCGTACCTATTGGAGATGCAGTAATTGCTACTAGAGACACTTGTTTAGGTAAAGAATGTTTTTGTAAATTTTTAAATATAACATTTTCTTTTTCAAGGTTTTGAAATATGTGAAGAATTATGGAATCCTAAGAGTTCTCATATATCAATGGCTTTAGATGGAGTTGAAATAATTTGTAATGGGTCCGGAAGTTACACAGAACTTCGAAAAGCTTATATTTCCTTTGATTTAATAAAAAGCGCCACATTAAAATGTGGTGGTTGTTATGTATTTACTAACTTGAGAGGGGGAGATGGCCAAAGAGTTTATTTTAATGGAGGAACCTGTTTTGCGTTAAATGGTGATATAATTAATTATTCTAAACAGTTTGCACTCCAAGAAGTTGTAAGTGTAATATTTATCACATATTTTCAAGACAGTTTAAATTATATTAGGAAGTTATTTCTGCAACAATCGATTTAGAAGATATTAGGGTATATCGTAATGAAAGGCGATCACTGACGTGTCTAGCTTCAGCAAGTCCTTCATATCCACGTATTACCATTGATTATTGCTTATGCCCTGAATATGACACAATGTTACCAGTTTCAGTACCTGTCGTACTTGAATATATAACGCCAGAGGAAGAAATCGAGAAGGTAATGTTTAAATAAATGTATACTCGATTAATTGTTTGTGATGAGTGTATTAACATGTCTAAAAAATTGAAGTGGTAAGCTAGTAATTGTAAGAAGAACTTAGATTTTATTTCATAATGTTGATTCAGCTACGACAATTATCATTTATTTCAAAATTGTTTAACATTGTAAATTACAGTCATACATGAATTGTTGCATTTTATTTTCCTAAATGGTTGACATGGTGGATGGTAAGTGTAACGTGTACCATTATTTCTAAATCAACAACAGTTCTGTTGGCCAACCGGGTTGAGATTAACGACTGTTAAAATATAGTTACAAACAAGAAAGGTAAAAATGTTTAGCGTGTTTAGATTGGTTGACTTTACCAGCTACTCATTTAACTTACTGATTATAGATACTTATATTATATCTTGCGGTCTCGCTTATTTACTTTCAACTCGAGTAATTGTTATTACATCAAAAATGTCGCTCATCAGGCAACAGATTAGCGAAATTATTTTGTGTATTTCGCCTGCGTTTACACATTTCTTTAAAGCAGATACTTAAATGATCGTAATGCACGTGGCTGATAAAATAAACATTTCAATAAACGAACAATTTAGTTATAGTATAATAATGCTATAATACTATAATAATATGTGAAAATGTTATTTTGCAAGAAAAAATTGGCACTGTTGGAAAAGTATTCTCAGTGAGACAATGTTCGAGTTTTTGGAATACCTAAAGAAAACGATGAAAATGTGCAAGAAATTATTATCCATATGTTTAGTAAAGATGGTATATTTCCAGATTGATAAATTATCTAACAGTGGCTATGCTAGAGCCTTCATTATAAAATAAAATTTGATAGCCATCAAACTAAGCACATGGTACTAATAAACGTAAATTTAAAGGAATTTATTCCATTATACAAGAATACCTGGCTGTTTCAAGTTTACGATGTTTTACATTGAATATGAATTCTCTCATCCGAAACGTATCAAAAATATAAAGTGTGATATATCGTTGAATTCAGAATCAAGGAGAGAATTTAAATATGGCAAAAATAATTTTTTCATGTATTTAAAAAATAAAGTTGATGGTTGCTAACAAACGAAACGTTGTATCAAAAATTGAATAACAGCATTAAGTAGAGCTAGAAAAGCGGCAATGAAAATGTGCTCTTCTTTTCTTGATAGCTCTTCAAATAAGGTCAGAAAAAAACGAAAATCAGAAAATTCAATTTTTTTCAAATATCTCAAAAACTAAGAGATTTTCGAGTTCTACAAAGACCATAAATACATCCTCTCAAATGCGTAACTTTTGTTCCATTTAACCGACCTTCCATCTCTTACCATTTCCGAGATCGCCATAGTGGGCATCCTTATCTTGGACACGGTGTATATATTTCCGATACTGTTCAAAATATAAAAGAATTGGAAATAGATATGCGTAGTTGAATAAATGTTCTTTAAAGAAATTTCTTTACGTAATAAATTATGGTATAAATTTGCCTACATGTAAGGGGTAAAACTTAAGCAATTATTCGAAATTGATTTATTCAAAATTCTCTCCAAGCATTTGTTTGTTTTTTTTATAATTTCTAGGTAACCAGCCATTCATGAATGCAACTAACCTGCTTCTTCTAAAGTTACTAGTATAGGAGATATGAATTTTCAAATATTTAATATTGATATTAAATCGGCCATAATGTCTGGTTGTCTCGGAGAGGGCGGTTTATTAGGGTCAGTGTTTGGTTTTTATAAAATATTTCTAAAACAGCTGAATGTTTCAAAGATATAAAAATACTCCATATATTTTTTAATATTTTGCAAGAAAGTCCTGTAAATCACTAGCATTCACCTGATTTATTTTTGTGCAACAATTTCATTGAAGTTAATTTAATTACTCCTATTATCAATTCCTGTATGTGAAGAAAAACAACTAACTGGGAGTTGGTTTAAATTCTGTAAAGTAAACCATAATGACATTTAAATTTATTATCTAATTCCATTATAATGCAATAGAAATAAGATCATTTGTTTGGTTTTATAAATACACATATATATTCAAATTCATCAAAAATATAAAAAATATAATTATTCTTATATTTTTTTCAAGTCAGTTTCCAACCAGGCATTACATATTTTCATAATAGTGCTTTTATTAACAAACTGGTTGTTTCAGAGAATATCTACGTGCCCGTAATATAATGGAAAATTCACCTGACTATTACAATACGTTCTTGGTTATTGCTAACATTTAAAGGGTGTTCAAAATTTCTACGTTAGATTGCTTCGGCCATACTTTTATAGTAGGCAAAGAAAAAGCCTCTTGCAATAATGCAAAATCATAAGAAAATTCTTTAACAGGAGGTATATTAGACTTATATGCTAGATATCGATTGAATTTTCTCTGCACCTGTTCAATTCTGTGTATATGACAAGTATAAAAGGGGCGCCATACTGAAGAGCAATATTCTAGCAAAGGTCTGTGTTACCAGAATTCAAATAATATTGTCTCATAAATTAAATAGGCTTAGAGGATATTTACTTTAGCTTTAAGTATTTGTCAATCTTACTTAGAAGTTCATACAAATTTGCACCCAGGATAATCCTAACTGTCATAAAGAACTTGTTAAATTACAATTGTACCAATGCGTACCAGCAGATATTCTTTGAAGTTTATAACAATACTAAATATTCAATTGGTAGTTGTAGTAAACGAGAAGGAACCTCCAACCAATAAAATGTATCAAATTTTTTTAAACTGTTACCTGTTAAGATTAAACATTTTTTATAGTCAGTCTAATATCAGAGTTACACCAATATACTTGCACAAATACATGTGTATACACAATATAGTATAATTTCTAATACACATCTGTAAAGAGTGATATGTCAATAATAAACAGTTTATAATCATCATTTATATCAACAGTCTGACCAGAGTACAGTACAGGAACCAAATAACATTAATACCTTTAGTCAAATGTGTTTTACTTAATAAATCCAAGCATCTTAAGCGCTGTAGAAACTTCAATATCAATTTGATTTACAAAAGAAAGTGTGGAGTCCTAAATAACTCTTAATGTTTAGTAAACATATTATTATTATATTCAGAAATGAATCAATGAAGGTTAAGCTTATGTCTTTTAAAACGTAAACAATCTGGAAATGCAAAATATGAAGTGTGATGCTCTCGAAAAAAAAACAGTTGTGTTCATTTTGTAATTTATACATTTTCATAATATAAATTAAAACTCAAGTATGACAAACGATTAAAACATATTATTTTTTTTTATATCTGGCTACTTTTTAATTAACTGTATGCAGAAGCTAAATATGGTAGGCTGTTTTTAGCCAACAGTGGGTTTTACCGGTTAAACTAGGTACTCATGCATAAAACACCCTCAATTTAAATGTACTAATCTAACAAATTAAAAAAATAAACATGACAGTGCATTTAACATGCTTAAAGTAAATGTATTTTTAAATACACATATCTAAATTTAACAATCTTATCTTTGGGTTAAGATTTGGTAAACATATCTGCACAGTTAGTTACCAACAGACCAAACATACTAAATTGTAAACAATTTTTTAAAATATAAATCTTTAATATAATATTATTTTATTTTAATGTGTTTACCTCTCTTAGAATTTTCAAAATTTTTAATGGCTGCAGTGGCACTGAAATTATCACATTTTAACACCACTTGTTGATTTTTTCTAAATTCGCATAAGAGTCCTTTAAGATTTAAAATTTCTTGTGCTGTTTGAGATATTGAAACATGTACTCTGCTTCCATTGAACTTAAAACGACACAGGTTTGTTTATTGGATAATTAACCAAGCTACGGGATTATTATTGTGAAATGCCACTTACACTTTTCCTCCTTTGCTTATCAACACCCCAGTCAGCATCAGCCATCGCTACAAGTCCAAGTCACCTTTCTTGTATGTAAGTGCATATTCTTTAGTAGTGTTGAGATAACGCAACACTCTTTTTGTTGCTTGCTGTTGGTTTATCCAAAAATCTGGCTAATAATGACACACTTTGATCAATATCTGGTCTTGCAACAATTGATATGTACATTACGCTACAAATCAATCTACGGTAAGGAATGTCATGTATTATCTCTTCATCTTCATGTACACCAAAATTCACTTCCAAATTCTTTTAGCAGTCGTTTAATCATTTTACTTTGATGTACTTTTACACAATTTTCTATGTGTTCTACCTCCATACTTAGAAATGATTTGATTTGCTCTTTAATTCATTATAAACTTAACCGATCATCTACTAAATTCTCTTCTCCGATAATTAAAGCATCAACCACATACAACACTAGGTATATACTGTCCTCAACATAGAGACAATAGTCATAATTTGATCTTTTGTACTTTAAATTTGTCATGATTTGATTAAACTTCATATTCCAACGTGTAGGTGAATCAGCACTGGTATTGATAGCATCATTCTGATTGTTGTTATTTCACAGACTGAAATCTGGCCGTTTTATTTTAAAAACCCATTTGGTTTCTATAGTGTTTACGCCCTCAGGTACCTTTACTTCACTACATGTTTGAACAGTATTGTGGGAGTTTAATTCTTTATTTATTGCTTTTTCCCACTCGTCATTACCAAAGGCTTCTCTGTAAGGGTTCTGGGTTCTTCGTCAGATGAAGATAGCAAGCAATATGCAACATAAAGATCATAATCGTCCAAATTATTTGGCCTTTTTAGAATACAACCAGATCTTGTGATTTCATTTTTTGGCACTGAATCACGGAACTCATCATGTGAAGTGCCACTGTTTTCCTTCTGTCTCATTTTCTTGTAAATTGTTTACCTCATTCTCATTTTCTCTGGGCAAAAATATTGGTCTTTGTTCTTTATTCTCATTTTCTTCATTTTCTTGAAATTTATATTCCATTCTTGACTCATCAAGTTTAAGGTCCCTACTTATTATTTGTCTCTGATTTGGTATCCATATATTCTAACCCCCTCCACAATATCCAACCATTACGCCCTTCTTTATTTATTACCTTTGGGTAAAATTGTACACTACGCACGACAACCAAAAATTTTAAGTTTACTTAGGCATTTCTTCTATTCCATAAACGAAATGGATTATTTTTCTTGGTAAACATGACGATGGAGTTCAGTTTAGCTTGTAGACGGAACATTTTAAAGGTTCTCCCCACAACTCTTTTGGAAAACTATTTTCTTATGGAGTGTATGGTACTGTGTAGTCCAGACCTATAACTATCCGTTTGCAGACATTTTTAAAGTTGCTTGAAATAAATAAATTCTTCTCCATTGTCCAATCGAAAAGCTTTTACCTTGGTGTCATACTGTCTATCAAGTCCAGCGACATTCTTTTAAATTTTTTTCTGCTTCATCTTTAGACTTCAATAGCTTGATGACTGTAAAATGCGAATAGTCGTCAAGTATTGTCTGAAAAATCTATCCATTAATTGTATCAGGTTTTAACGGACCACTTATATTTGAGTGAATAAGTTCTCCTTTTTTTGTTTCCCTTTCCGATTTAGAAAACGGCTGTCTGGTACCTTTAGCCTCTTCACGTGTTGAACATATACCATTGGGTGCAACCAATCTAGTTGTCTTAGTGAATCAGCACATACATGGCCTAGACGTCGGTGTCATAAGTTTTCTTCAGCAACAGTCAGATTGCATATTTCATTTGTAATGTATTGGACTACTAATATGTATAGACCATTTTTCTTTTCACATTTTAAAGAAAAACCTTTTCCATTAATGGTTTTCTTTTTCAACAAGAATAGAATGTCCATTAGAAAGTAGTTTAGATGCTGATAACAAGTTATGCTTCATCTTTGGTACTATTAGTGCTTCTATTGATACCTGGATGTTTTATTTTTAGACATCCAATTTTATTACCTTTAAGTTTTCTCCATTATATATATATATATATATATATATATATATATATATATATATATATATATATATATATATATATATATATATATTTCTACCAGTTTTCTAACAGATTTAGGTCTATCATATGTTTCACCAGCTCCTCCTTCACAAAATGATTACTCTCTCCAGAGTATAAAACACAACAAATTTTGTCATCATTTTGTTGTGTGCATAGATTTGCATAATTGTATTTCTTCCAGATTTTGCTGTTCAACATTATTTGCTACTGCACCTCTATCATCAAATTGATGAAGTTTTTGTTTAAAATTTCCTTTTCTACAACCACCTCTACATTCTGTTTTTGGACAGTTCATTTTTCAATGTTTTTGACTTCCACTGTTTTAATTTTATTTCCTCATCTAAAAGTCTTGCTTTTACAAAGTCTAATTCTCAATTGTCTCCAATGTGGTTACTACAGTACTATATTTATCAGGCAAAGATAGCAATAACATACAAACTTTATCTCTCTCATTTAGATCAGTACCATGCTCTTTTAGATCTCTTATTGCGGTATCATATTTTAAAAACAAGTCCTGAAGTTTATCATAACAATCCTGTATTCGATTTAGAAGTTTTCTCCATAGAGCTAATTTTGTAAACAAACTTGTTCTTAAGGACACATTGCTGTTCTGCTATCCTTTATTAAATCCAGGTGTTTGTCAGAGATACCACCTTTTTCCAGTTTTCCTTGACTGTGGTGCCTACACCTTCGTCTGTGTAATCTTTTTCTAAAGCATCAATACATTGTTCTTTTCTGCAAATTGTCTTAATCCTGAAAACTCAATTATTAAAATTGTTGGCTTCTAACACTGGTATTAATGTTGCTCATTTTTCAAAATTATTTGTATTTGTGAGTACGTAACGTTTTGTTTAATCGCAACACTTGACTGAGTTTTAACCTATTTTCCAATTTTGGATTATTAGTCTGGTTGCAGTCCGTTTATAAGTTATTACTGGTAAGCTCTGGGCCCATACCCTGTTATTTTGTAATTTTTACGTATATATATATATATATATATATATATATAGTAGCTCTTCTTTTCCTCCTATTTCGGACCTGTACATTTTATTGGGTGTTCTTTGGTCACTCATTCTTATAATGTAGCCTAGCCAGCCGAGCCTCTGTGTCTTCACTACACCATCTATGTTCGATTCTCCATATAACTCATATATCTCTTCGTTCTTGCGCCTTTCCCATTGTCCTTCAACACATTTTCCACCGTAGATTTTCCTCAGTATCTTTCTTTCTCACACTTTCTTTAATGTTCACACCTCACATCCATAGGTTGGTTGGTTGCACAATTATTTTAAACACTCTTATTTTTGTTGATCGTGAAAACACTGTACTTGCAAAGATGTTTTGTAATGTTTCTGTACTTTCCCTACCTGCTGCAATTTTTGCTTTTCTTTCTGCGCTGTTTCCTGGTTCTATCAATTACTGCGACTGTCGAAAACAAACACAATATTTATTATGACGTTAGAACGAAAGACTGAAACACAAATAACTAATACAAATTGAATTGTTGGTACATTTACCATTAATCTACTCATTGGCTTGCAAGTCATGTTTTTATAGTTTATAATACATATAAGTAATAATAATACATATTATAATAAAAAATATAAATAAAAATAATTAAAAACTTTATTTTTTAATAATAATCCTAAAACGCGCCTTCTTCCAATTCTGCAAATTCTTCATTCAATTTTCGAACAGCTCTTTTTTTTTCTCCCTATTGGATTTGGAAGCCTCTTGCATGGATTTCTCTGCCTTGCAAATTCTTATTTTATCTTCGTATTTTAGATGCTTTATGCAAAAGTATCCTGACTCAATACCAAGTTTTTTTAGATATTACAGCGAGCAATATTTCCTTCATTGAAAGGAGAGATCGCATCATCTGTTCCGAGTTTTAATGTTTCTAAGCCAACAAAATTATTTTTAGGAATTCTGGCCCATATCACATGATTTATACTCTCATACCATGCAAACATTTTCTAACAAACTTGGTTGAGATAGATCTCTAAAGATTGGCTTCAATTCGTTCATGATAACCTCAGGAAGATGAAAATGATCAGCTCTTCATCATATTCTGTTACTTTTTTGTACTTGCACAAAGCTGATGCAGGTGAAAATATTCTGACATACAGCCTTTTTCACATTTTTTAGACTGCCTGTATTGCGTCTTATCGCTAGTTCGTAATATTTTGATACTATTTATAGCCGAGTCTGTCAACCTACCTCGACCACCCAGTGGTTTTCTATCACCAAGTTTTTTCTTACCAAAAGTGGCTTTGAACTTCCTATGGCGGGAACCCATCCTCTTTTGGACATGACCCACACATTCTAGTTTTTCTATCTTGAAGTCATCGCCATATGGATTGCTGTCCACAATTTTTAAAAGCCTTTAAGTCTCCGTCTCCAAGATAATTACCATACCTTACTTGATAATTTTGTAATGATGTCTGGAATATTTTCTGGGCACCTGTGCTAGTTCCATCGACCCATTAGTTCCAAAAAAATTAACTGCGCACCTCTGTGTGAATATTTTTTGTTTCATGTGGGCAAATACAGATGTTGACAATATTTCAGTATCCACAATTTTCCCATTGTCCATACTTACAGACGTTACTATTCTATTTAGAGAGGAATAAACTCTCTTCTGCCAAGTTCCGTCAATAGAAATAGAAATATCTCGAGATCCTTCATTTAGCTCACGCATTTTCAACTGCAGACCTCATAGGTTCTTCAGCTATTTTTTGTGCAGCAGAAGAAGAACCTAACTGATGGCATAAACAAGTTCATCATTGCACAAAATTGTTTTCCAGCAATGTAACCTTTCCCAATTGTACGGAGTGCATAAACCATTCTTATATTTTACTTTCAAAACTTGCCTCATCTGTATGGTCCGATACTTTCCTTGAATTTCTTTCTGTTAGAGCCTCTTTACAGTCACAAGTAAATTGTATTGTTGATACCAGCCCATTTCGATTCACAACCCATAAATTTAGTGTACCACCACAATGTTTACACACGCCAACTGACTATAGTATTTGATTGATTTCCTCAACGTCAACAATGTCATACATTTTTAAGTAATCAAATTCTTCGTATGAAGATTTATTAGGAGTAATTTTTGAAACAGAAGCGCTCAGTTTATTTTCATTTGAACCATCAGTTTGTTGTGATAGCAGATTTAGATTTTTCGATGCCGCAACATCCTCTGTATTTTCGGGTTGATTTTTCAAATTTTCTTCTTCCCTCAAACAATAAACCTTTTCTTTTTTTAAAAATTGTTTTTGATTTTGGCATTGTAAATAAAATAAAGTAAATGAAACCAATATGTCACTAATAAAAAAATAAATAAAATGAAACTGAAAGCAATGTAAAAACTTCGAAACCGATTTAAAATTCTAAAAACAAACTCCCTCAAATAATAGAGGTTACATTATTGCAGGTTACCATACGACTAACAAAACAATGTAAAAAATATGACTAAAAAATAATAATAAAATATTTTTTGCATGATTGAGCTGATTGAGCTTTTTCGTTTATTTACTATATCTGTTTCCAAGGCAGTAGGATATGTTTGCTGGTTGCGAGGCCCAACTCTTTTACTTACCAACGTAAAATTATATATACTACCTATATTTCATACAGCAACTTCCAAAGTACCAAAAGCAGCACACAGCAGCTTCCAAAAATACCAAGAAATGTTCGACACACAGGTGACACACTTTAAAACCATAAAAAAAAATACTGATTTCTTCCTTTATCTGGACCCATAACCAATTGTTTGTTTGTTTGAAATAAACGTGAATTATGAAATCAAATACGTTATTACAAAAATGCTCATTTAGTCAACAACCATATTTTTATCTGCTTCACACAAACGTCAGTTCTCATCTCCACACCAACCGTTCTCTCAATTTTTTTTAGGGTGTCCACAATAATAATAATAATAATAATAAAAGTTACTATATAAGTTAATAAATATAAGAAGTATGAATTTGAACTTCTCAATAGCTTGCAATCAGGGGAAGCAAACAAGAAATTCAGGCATCTCCAGGTGGTGCACAGTATTTTCTCATGTTCATCGATGATTATTCAAGAAAGGTCAGTGTGTATTTTCTTAAACACAAATCCGATGGTCTTAAATGTTTTTTGGAGCACAAGACGTTAGCCGAAAATCAAACTGAAAAAAAAAGTAAGATTTTACCATCTGACCATGGTACCGAATATTGCAATGAGCGTATAAAGACAATAATGTCGAAAGCGGGCATTCAACATCGAATCCATATAGTCCAGAGCAAAATAGATTAGCTGAGCGCAAGAATCCCACTCTGGTAGAACGTGCGAAATGTATGATTTTTCATGCTGATTTGCACACGCATTATTGGGCAGAAGCTGTTGCTACGGCAGCTTAAGTTATCAATTGCTCACCGTGCAAGGCAGATATGAATACAACACCAAAAGAGCGCTGGTCAGGAAGAAAACCGAGCATTGGCCATCTTCGCGTTTTTGGTTGTACAGCGATGGTATACCTTCCGAAAGAAAAACGTTCCAAATTGCAGCCGAAATCGAACAAATATAATTTTGTTGGATATTGCGAAGATACGAAGGGTTATCGTTTCATCGATTCGAGTAACCGAAGACTTGTGAAGAGTAAAGACGCTATTTTCTTGGAAACCGAGCGTGAAATGAACGTTATTGAGAAGAAGAATGACGTTGAAGTAGAAATCTGATCGAATGTGGAAAGGCGAGTCACAGTGGGAGGAAATTCTGAGGAATTCTATCAAGAAGATAATGCATCAGGCAGTGAGTCCGAAGGTTCTAGAGTCAATGATGTACATTCCGATTCCTCTTTCGTTCCCTATGACGATGATGACACATTGGAAGGTGAAGACGAAGCTACTCATGTCGTCGACAATGACGAAGAAGTCGCATTGCGCAGATCCAAGCGTACACCAAAACCAAAAATATATGAAGATTTCCAACCGGCAGTTACTCCTATGGATGCGCAACAGACACTGACGGAAGAAATGAGTGCTGTCACAGAAGAAGACAAGTTACAAATGGAGAAAACACGCGTCCAGACTTGTTTTACGCCGTGAACACTTTGAACCTCTTTAACAATAATCCCCGCAAAGCACATTGGCAGGCAGTTAAACTAGTAATGCATTACTTGAAAGATACTTCGAATTTTGGATTATCGTATAGTAAGGAAAATTCCAATGGATTAATGGCGTATAGTGATGCTGATTGGTAACGTATTTAATATGCATGGAGCAGCTGTATCGTGGAGTTTAAAGAGGCAACCAACTGTGGCTTTATCAATGGCAGAAGCTGAATATATGGCATTATCAGCTACGGCACAAGAAACTATGTGGTTAAGTAATTTACGTAAAAAAATTCTGAACAAAGATGCAGATATTGTTACAATTAACTGTGACAACAAAAGTGCGATTAATTTAGCGTCGACTACAGCATTTCATGGTCATACGAAGCATATCGATGTAAGGCATCATTTCGTCCGGAATATGGTTTTGGATACCAAATGAAAACGGAATTTGTTTCTACAGAACAAATGGTTGCGGATGCGCTTACGAAGACATTACCGCAAGTGAAGTTTATTACATGTATTAAAGCCATGGCATTGAGCACCATTTAGTGGGAGTGTTGGAAATTGAAAATTATGCTCAATCAAGCAACAGTTTGTTAGTTGTCAGTCTATACAAAAACAATGATGATGTTTGTTTTTAATCAGTTAGTTTAGTTAGTATTATTAAAATATACATTTCATTTGTGACTTCCCATTGTACTGAAATACAAGCGTGACTTCATCACTATTCTTGGTTAATCGTCATTGGGATATGCAAAACAAAATCAACAAATGAAGGACTGACTTGTTAAATTATTGTAACAAAAAATTGCAAAAGGATTAAATCTATTTATTTGTTGTTATCCTAGAGTTGATATATAAAATATTTCAGTTCTATTTTTTTATTTTACTTTTATATACTTTCTGAGAACTACAATTTTATTTTACATTGCAATATTAAATATGGGTATATCTTTCATCACATACTGTATATCTTTCTTATTATTAGTAAAGTGTTTAAATTATACCTGTGTTTTAAAAGCATGTACTATGCAGGTCTCCCAAATGTGTAAATTATTTACACAATACTTTTGCATATGGCAACAGTTGTTGGAAAGCATTGGTACATAAAGAGTACATATTTTGAAGGAAAGTGGTACTTATTTACATAATAAATTGCTTGCATTTGAGTATGGATGCTGCTTATATAAGGTCAAATTTTGATGCCTTACAGGTTTACTGATAAAAATTGGTGTCTTTACTGTTAATATAGCTACTTTTAACTTTAAATTAAACAGGATTTGTATTATTATTATTATTACATTTAGGGGCCTGCTTGTTGGTTATGGGACTATTTAAGAAGATCTGGCCAAGGTGGATTCTTTTTACCACTAAGTGGAGGCGCTGATTCCACATGTGCATCAGTTATTGTATACTCAATGTGTTCGATGGTGGTTGCGGCAATTCAACAAGGAGGTTTGTTTGATAATAAATAAGTTATGTTCTTTTGTTTCGGAATGTTTGTAAAATGTGGGGACTATATTATCTGGGAAGGAAGAAGAGGAGGATTTTTGATGAAGAAAATTAATATTTTCCCAAAAATAATATTTTTTATCTTATTGTTTAGACATTAGATTTATCAAAAAATATTTTACATTATTCCTTCAAAATAGATATAATATGCACATTAAAAGACTTGTTTTGTATTATTTATGTATTGTACAAAATATTTCAAAATAGTACACTTTTCATTTAGTAAGTTTAATTACTTAACTGTAGACATGTAGTTGAAATTTCAGCTAGACTATTAGTACAGTCGGTTAAGTGGTAGAATAGTCGTTAGTGAAACATTTTTTTTATAGATACAAGGGTTCTCTCCGATCTACGAAAAATTGTTGCTGACCATGAGTATGTACCTAAACAAGCCACTGAATTGTGTAATAGATTATTAGTCACTTGCTATATGGCATCAGAAAATTCTTCGAAAGAAACTAAACATCGTGCTGCTATATTAGGATCTCAAATTGGAAGGTATTAAAGTCCCATTGATTTGTTGCCACTATAAAATTTTTATTTTCTTAGTTATCATATGGTAATATCGATTGATAAAACAATTAGTGCAGTATTAGAAATATTTAGTTCAGTTACCGGATTATTTCCAAAATTTGCTTCAAAAGGAGGGTGTCCTCGGCAAAGTATTGCTTTGCAAAATGTTCAAGCTCGTTTACGAATGATTCTGTCATACTTATTTGCGCAACTTATGTTGTGGGTACGAGGACGACCTGGAGGTTTATTGGTTTTGGGAAGCGCCAATGTTGATGAAGCCCTAAGAGGTTATATGACCAAATATGATTGCTCAAGTGCTGATATTAATCCAATTGGGGGCATTTCAAAAAATGATATTCGTGCATTTTTGAGACATGCTAAAGATAAATTTAATATACCTATAATAAACGACATCCTACTAGCAGTGCCAACTGCGGAACTTGAACCATTATCTGACGGACAAGTTAATCAGACAGATGAAGAAGATATGGGAATGACTTATGGTGAATTAAGTGTTTTTGGCAAATTACGTAAACAACAAAAATGTGGGCCATTTTCAATGTATTGTAAATTGGTTCAAACATGGTCAAATCAATGTACGCCAAAGGAAATTGCAGAAAAAGTTAAACACTTTTTCAGGTATCATTACATACATTATTTTGTATTCCTTCTAATGTATACTTTTAGGTGTTACGCAATTAACCGTCATAAAATGACAGTACTTACTCCATCTTATCATACAGAAAGTTACAGCCCAGATGACAATCGCTTTGATCATCGACCATTTTTATATCGAGCTAATTGGGCATGGCAATTTCGCGCTATTGATAAACAGGTTTATTTAACTAACAATTATCAGTGGTCTATTTAGACATTTTTGTTGTAGTTGGAAGTCCAAACAAATATGAAAAAAGGAAATGCAGATAGTTTTGGTGTAAATAAAAAATTTGAAGGCACATCTCGACAACGTATAGGTGTACATGTTTAAATTAAAAATTAACACTACTTTTAACAGTTGCAGATAATATAAAACGTATATTTGTATACAAAACATTTATTTTTACCCTATTGTTATTTGTAAAATAAAACAAATATTTTAAAGGTTTCTCTTAATACTAATCCATGAAAATCAAAGGTGTATATGAATCCAACAACAAGGTGTTATTGGGAGGCTCCAGTAGTGATCCCAATTTCTTGCTACTTTAGATAATTATTAACAGCTGCTCATAATTCTTTTTTAGCTCCAAAAATTGTGATATTGAGAATTCGTTTATGATATTTTCTATTTTGATGTTTTATCATTGAATAATAGATTTTTTAAGAGTATTTAGAGTTAGTTTACTATTCTGGTATAGAATCAGGCTCAAGATGCCATTTAGGTATAGGCATAGGTATAGAATGCAATCATTACCAACCTTCAAACAAATCATGTTGTCAGTTAGGAAAGTTGTAGGAAAACAAACAATTTTCCAACTAACAGATCTCAAACTCAAAAATAAACGAATGCAATCTGAAAAGTGTAGCGTGATTTCTTTTCAAATACTTGGAAATTGAAGGGTTGAATTACATTAATTACCTTTAATCTAAAATTTCTTAGGGTGCAGTTTTATTTAAACTTACTCTATAAAAATGTAGATAATATTGTCACCCTGTGGGTAAATTTTAAAGATCATACGGTAGATAGTTTGTTTTGTTCTATTTTTTTTTTTAATTTCTAATTTAGAAAAATTTATAGATGGAATTTTTATTTGTGAAATTACGTTTCACTCACAGGATATGCGAGTGTTACTATTATGGTAATAGGAATTACATTTTATAAAATGAAATTCAGTGTAAAATTATTATGTTATATAGTACATCTTCTACCGTGGAAGTTTGGTTCCAAATACACCCTTAATTGGTAGATCATATATTGGCTTGTTCTCCCACAAATAATTTCTGTTATCGTTGTTAGCATCGACATTTCTCTATGGAAGTTGGATTTTAAGATATTCAGTTGCTATCCCTGTAACAAATTGTGAGCTCAAACTTCTCTTTACATCATACATTATTTTGTTACTGTTATCACTATCTGCAAGGCAATGGAAGTAGAAAGAATTCATGGGTATAGAATGGTTCCACCTGCTTTACTTAAGCAGGCGAGGTTATTTTATTGTAAAAGTGCCAAACCGAACGGTGTAATATATTTGAAGTGCATTGAAAAGGAATGCATTGTAAGGTAGTGTAATGAGCAGGTCTTTTGAAATTAGGCGATGATGACATACATCCACCGGCATAAGCAAAAAGGATGCTTGCAACTTAAACACCAAATGATCACGGCAGAGGTTTCAACAAATTACGATATTAAAACTATATGTGTACGCAACAGCGCCAGGTAAATACGAACAGTTTAGGTTTTAAGAAATGATTAAAAATATGAGATGGTACCAAAATAATATTTGAATACCGCAAATTATTAACCAAAATTAATCAACGACCAATACTAATGGGAAAATTACCCTATATTTAGTATTATAGTAAATGTATATTTTGCAAATTTTTGTTAGTTCTTTCCCATATGGAGAGGAGGCGCTAAGATTTATCATGACTGCAACATTAAAATTGTACGCTTTATACGAATGGTGGATTAACTACACATGCGCTAACTGAAATGTTACATTTTATCTGCTTTAAATTTGCATTTTATCAAGTTTTTTATTCGTCTGACGGCCAAAAATATATCAAATTTATATCGATAATAACTTAATAAAATTATTTTATAACCGTTTTTACTTTAATAAAAAATTAAAATACTGAAATATTGTACCATCTCAGTTAACATGGACTACTTAGTAGAGTAGGATACTACAATTTTCATTTCCAGTTCTAGTATCGATGCAGAAGCGCAAATTGCATTCACTGCTTTATTCAAATCCATGAGGAGGCAGCGCATCAGAAACCAGCCCATTATGCCTACTACTCTTCGAATTTGGCAAGTGTGCAAAGAAAGTTTGCGATTTGGTGTCTTAGATGGAAAACCTTGTAGAGGCTCTGTGGGTGTTTGCAGACGCAGCAACGGTTGTAATTTTTTGAGCAGAGGGTTTGTCAATTTTACTCAGTTCAAAGAACTCCATGTAGACGGAACTTTCAAGACAAGGCCAAGGGTGCCGGTACTAAGTTCTTTGAGTTGCTTTGCATCTAGTATGCGGATCTATGTGCATTAGTTCAGGTGTTAGTTTTGTGGACGATTTCATATGTACAGCCTGTTAACGAATATTAAAATAGCTTTTCATTCTTTTGATAATTTTAAATTAATAAGTGATATTAAATAATAGTGTAACGGACAACCAATTGTAAGATCAATCAAAACGCATTGAAACGAGAAGTATTCACCAGTTAAGTCATATTTGGAGTTCGAGTTTCTACATCGATTATATTGCCGCCGCCGTCGAGGCCATCTTCTAGATATTCTAGGTCTCTGTATAACAAATGGTCTGTTCCGAATACAAGGTTAACTTTTTTTGTGTATTTTGTTTGCAGTGGTTGACAAATTTTAATAAATTCCAGTGTATATTTTTTGTTATATATGCCGGTTTGAATATGCTGACTTTTGACATTCACGTTTGATTTTTGTATCGATTAACCTTTAGTGTATGCATTCATTCTTATTATGATTCTAAATTTATCTGAGTGTTTGTTATTTATTATACTGACGAATTTGTTGTTATGCGTTGCAAAGAGGACGCCATATTTTTGTTGTAATCTTTTGTTATTTAATTTACAATAATTTTAATAAGGCCGATACTGACATTAGCTAGTTTTATATATATATATATATATATTATATATATATATATATATATATATATATATATATATATATATATATATATATATATATATATATATATATATATATATATATATATATATATATATATATATATACATCATGCAATCATTATTGCGTCCGTACGTAATTCCTTAATTTGGCGTCACCTAGAACAAGACGTATTCTCTGATATTTTATTGAAGTATATAGGTCAGCATTTTTTCTAAGTTCTATGGCCTATTCCATATGTTTCTAGCTTTTTTTTACTATATACATAATTTTGTACGTTTGACAATCATTCTGGAACCCGTACATTAAAGTACTGCACTAAAAATCATTACGGCGTCTTGCTGCGTTGCATGCCTCTTAATGTAACAAAGCAATCATTTTGGCATCTCGGATTAGAATATACATAATGTTGTTGTTGCAAACATTTAGGCGTCAATATATTTTATATTAATAGTCTGTGAGCAACCAGTTTGACGTCTGCTTTCATATTATCCAAAAATTTTATGAATGTTTCTTTTTGGCGTCTTAGTTTAAAATATACACAATGTTCTTGTTGCAAACATATTGGCGTCTACATATTGCAATTAATAGTTTATGTGCAATCAGTTTTAGGTCTGCTTTCATCTAATTCGAAAATATATGTTCTATCACCAAAGAACTAGCCGATCATTTTGACGTCTTAGTTAAAGATATACATATTGTTATTATTACAGCATATGAGCGTCAAGGTCTATTCATATATGTTTAAATAAAATCAATACAATACTTATGTTATTTAAATAGCTCCCAATGTAGAAGAGATACATTTATCAAGTAAGGGTAAATTACAGGAAAGCAGTGAATAATGGGTGCGTACTAGAATTTTGAGTTTGGTACTATCAGCCTATTTCAACCACTTTAATTATCAGACAAACAATTTGATGAATTTATTTTCTCCACTTTTTAGTTATTTAAAAATTATAATATCTTCATCACCATTTAATCCAAAGAAAGTCCCTGGTTCGAAACTGTTTTAGGCGTGGATGTTTGTTAAGGTGTCGCTAAAAGATCGCCGACAATTGGTCACGCGAAAAATTGTCTCAAAATATCGCCAGCGAAAAAGGGCGCCGACGAAAAAGATCGGGACAAATGGTGGCACTAAAAATTTAAATTTTGTTAACAATTATCTAAATACCAGACTGGAACACTGCGACGCGGCGTTGATTTCACTCAGTACACTCTAAATGTGAAGGTGAGTGTATAGATCGTTTGGATCGACGACACCAGAGACGACAACCGCAGTTTTCAAGAAATCTTTGGAATTGTTTTGAATTCATAGAGGAAGTCATACCATATACAAATTATTCTGCAGAAGGATGGCACAATAGTGCTCCTCTATATTAAATGCAGCACATCTAAATTTGTAGAAATTTATCAATTCGTTAAAGAAAGAGGAAAGTTTACATTGTTTGAAAATTGAACACTACATAGCTGGAAACGAACAGCCACTCAAAAAATTTGTAAAGATACGGCGCAGCGACAGAAAACTATTTGTCAATAACATGCCAATCATCCACATTAGGAGTATTTAAGGGCGGTTGCTCATAACTTCGAGTTACAAATATAAAAAGCAGAAAAGCAAGAGCCAACAAAAAAAATAAAAATCATAAAATATGAAAACATAAAAAAACTTTTAAACATGGCAGTTATTAACTGCCAGTCCTAAGCCTGGATAAAATGTGGAGGAATGTTTAATAGTTATATTTTTCTACGCGACATTTTCTCACGCGATCATTTGTCCGCGACCTTTTTCGCTGGCGGCCTTTTGATGACGTTCAAATGTGCGCGACATTTTTCGCGCGACCAATTGTCCGCGACCTTTTTCGTACATTCGTTTTTAAGTATAGTGAATTAGATGTAAGCAGCCTTGCATAAAACCCCGCCTTTTGAAAGTCAATAAAATTTTCAACAGGGAAAAGAATGATACAGGTTCAGTGGAGGAAGCATTGTGTGTCGCCCTATCATTAGGAACTAGTAGTGCTGTTTATGGACATGGATGGGTGTCGTACTCATTATACCTCTCTGAGTATAACACAAAGTACTTAACTTTAGTTCTAAAAGTACAAATACGCCAGCGACATGGACGTCCTGATAAACGATAAACACACATGCACCCATGCTTGCACATGTACTGACGCACAAGCACAGACGCGCATGCGCAGACACGAGGTTAATTATAGAACTGGTTTCTAAACGCCCCAAACGGTACTAATTTAACTTGGTCGCACTAAAAAATAATTTTGAATAAACGGTCTCATCGTAACAAGTTATTACGTAATTCAAAATTAAGACACTTGTTTCTTAATCTACATTCTGCAGTTCGGTAGAGGTTTACTAAGCAAAATCCAAGGATGAATATACTTCGCGGTAAAACTTTCGGTTAAACTATCTACCTCTAAGAATTGAAACAAATACTAATTCAAAATTAAATCTATGAAGTGCCGATTAAAACTATGAATTTGGTGTACAAAGTTATTTAATTAATTTTAAACGGATTTTTTATATTTGTACACACACAACACAAATATAGAAGCGAATCCGAAATGCGATTTAAAAAGTCACCCTTTTAAAATAAGGGTAATAATGTCATCTCAACTGTTAATAATAAGTAAATTTTGCATTGGATTATATCATCTGGTAACGTTCGAATCAACTGGGTGTCCCAAGCAAAATTACTAATACAAACAACCGTCGTAGTTATCTACCTATGACAAAACTGTAAAACATATTAACCAATTTGCATTTTTAATTTTTTACATTTATCTGTAAATTTTATTATTTTCTGGGTGTGTACATAGAATGGTGTATTTGAGGTGCATGAGGTAGCTAATCTTGCTTAGAATAAACAGTATGTATATATGTTAATATATGACTTCAGAATGATTTACAAAATAATGCATGTGTGAGTTCATAATGATGTTAAGTAACATCAATTGTATATCTAGGTAGAATGACGCCAGAAGGCTGTAGACCGTAAATATGAAATTACTTCAAATTAAATAAGAAAGAATATTAGAAATTGGTTTTACAGTGTTGCCATTTAAAGACGTCTGAAAGATTGTAAATGTACAGAATAAATACAATAAAAGTATATTTAGAAATAGCGCCGTGACGGCAAAGTGCTGAACTAAGTTTGTATACAATTTTACGAATTACACGATTTTGGCGTCGACAAGTTTTAAAAATCTCAACGTAGGAGTATGGAATGGGCCCCATACTCAGAATGAGTATTATAGGATCCTATCAGAATTGTTTTTGTCAACGGTGCTTCTAACACTCATACCAAGAAAATTATTAAGATTGTAATCTGGCGTCCATATACAGACGCCACTTTGCAAAGTGTAGCCAGATTGATGGTAAATATATCATACATATACATATACATATACATATACATATATACTGCTGGTTTCTCGGTTGTTGGTTCGTAGCTCTACTGGTCTCAAAGACCATTTGTTGCAAAACGACTATTTCCATTGTGAACTTGATATTTGTGTGCACGTTGTTGAGGTGTTCCAAAATACCCTGAGTTTTGCATGTCCGTGACTCAGATGACAAATGTATCATCTACGTATCTCAACCATAGTATTGGTTTATGTGCTGCTGAGTGTAGTGCTTTTCTTCAAACTCTTGAGTGAATAGATTTGCAATGAGATAAAGGTGACCATTGGTGCTCCTACTTTCTGCTTGTAACGTGTCCATTGTACAGAGTGGCCAACTAAGAATGTGAGGTACTGTATCTGGGAAACTATCCATCGTAGAGGCTTGCGCAAAAAAAGTTTTACTAAAACGGCCAATACAAAACCTGGAAAATATTTTCAAGTTTCTGAAATGGCCGCTAGCGTAACTGAAATCTTGAATCTAAAAAGTAATGTTTCTGTGAATTCTGCTATATTAACTTAATAAAAAATAACTGATCTTTAAAGTCGAGGATATTCTGAACTTTTTGTTTGGCACTTTTGACGTATCTGTAGAAATAAAGTGGTGGGGGTATTCAAAGTTTCCTTAAATAACCCCTGTATCTTCGAAACGGCTAAGCCGATTTTAACAAACTTGGGCGCGTTGAAATGAGCTATTCTTGGGCTACAAATGTTATAATATTTGAAGTTTTGTTAGTTTCACATGTCGTCGCTAGAGGGTTTGTTCGACATTCCGACAGAAACGGTTAATTTTCGCAAAAAATTAAATTTTTCATGAACAAGTAGCTAAATGATGCCTAAACAAGCTCGCGAAAACCGCATCTCGATATTTGTTCCTAACCTAAAATATCGACCAAAGAAAACTTTATACGAAAATCCTTAAATTTTTATTTTTTAACTATATTTTTCTGGAATTGTTTCTATTATGTAAGTTGTGGCCCTAAAAGGACCGATTTAAATGAGGAAGGTTTTATGCCCCGTAAATGCTCGAAATGCTGACCATTACTCTGTGCATTGCTGAGGCTTTTATGGGTAGACAAAACTGCAGCTTCAATTTCGGCTCTGAATAGGTTACCTAGAAATTGCGATTTTAAATGTTTGTAAATTTATTCACCAGAATAAAATCACCTTTTGAAATTACTACGGGCAAGTAAGCAATGCTAAAAGTTATACGAAAGGCCTATTTTTGTTTGTTTAAATGCATATTCGCTATAGATATATATTATGTTGTGGACCTAAAAGGACCGATTTAGAGGAGGAAGGTTTTAATGTCCCCGTAAATGCTCGAAATGCTGACCATCACGCTCTATGCATGCTAAAGCCTCTCATGACTAGACAAAACTGCAGCTTCAATTTCGGCTTTCGGTATGTTACGTATTCGTTACGAATCCGGTTTTCATATCTTCTCTAGTAGTAGGTTGAGTCCGAAACACGATGTCCTTTAAGCGCCCCATAAATAAAAATCGAGGCAAGTTAAGTCTGGCGATCGCGGAGGCCATGGAAACAGACTTCCTCTTCCAATCCACCGCTGTTGAAATACTGCATTAATATGCTCGCACATTAATAGCAAAATGTGCTGGCAACCATCCAACTGCAAAAACAATTTTGCCTTGTTTCCAGAGGCACATCTTCCAACAACAACGGTAATTGATTGGCCAAAAGTCAAGAAATACATTGCCAATTAGGGGTTGCTCGAAAAATATGGCCCAATAATTCTGCCTCCAGTATGTCACACCATACATTTAAACTCCAACGTCCTTGGCGCTGAATTTCACGCAACCAATGGGGATTTTTGCAGACCAATAATGCATATTGTGCAGATTGACTCTCCGTCACTACTGAAGGTGACTTCATCGGTCCAAAGAATTTCAAATAAAAATTCTCTATTTTAGCGTATCATGCCTAACATCCAATGGCAATAGTCTAACCTTCGACCAAAATCTTCCTCTTTCAAGGCCTGACACAAAACGACATGATATGGGTGCTTCCTTAAAGTAATTAAAAAAAGTTTAAACGAATACCTATATATTTTGATGGCCATTAGAATTTACCTATGGCCTTCAAAATATTTTGTACCGTTGTCCGTGATATGCCCAACTCAGTGGATAATGCTCTTGTGCTAAATGAGGATTTCCTTCAATATAGCCCAGTACACGGTTAATATTTTGTTGTGTGCTTCCAATTCTTTGCCGTTGAAACGTAGGCAAAACTACCATTGGCTCGTAAGCTCGCCACTAATCGGGAAAAACTCTTACATCGCAAGGACGCGATTTGGATATCGAGCCGCGTAAACTCTTTAGCTACTGCGGCATTCTGAAGACATTCAAAATAAACCGCAAGCATATCAACAGCTTCATTATTCGTAAAACGCATTTTGAAAGCACAAAATTGCTCAAAGTAACGCGAGTATTGACAACTATTGACAATTTGAGGATTATGTATTTTTGTTTAGAATCTGTTTTTGCCTGTTCTTAATTGTATTTTTCTTTTCCAAGGAATATCTTTTTCCAAAAAAGGTTTCCATTAATTTTCCCACACTCGTAAAGTAAATTTTTTTCTGGTTAAAATTTCAAAATTTAAAATCCAATTTCTAGGAAATTAGAGGAATTTGAACTGATTTTTTTTAAAAAGGCTCAAAAGAAGATATTCAAATTTGGTTTTAAATTAAAACCTTCCTCCTTTAAATTCCTTTTAGGGCCCCTTAATAATAAAAATTTCCAAAAAATTGTTAATTAATTTAAATTTTCGTTAAATTTTTTTGGATATTTAGTAAGGAACAAGGTTCGAGATGCGTTTCAAATGTTTAACAAAATTTGACTTGTTATGAAAAGTTCCAATTTTTTGGAACCAAAAATATAATTTCAAAGCCCAAGTTTGTTAAAATTCTTAAAGGTTTAAGATAGGGGTTATTTAAGGAAACCTTTAATAACCAATTTATTTTTAAATATTTAAATGGAAAAAATTTTTTACGGACTTTAAAATCAGTTTTTTTATTAGGTAATATAGCAAATTCCCAAACACATTTAGCAAGATTGGTTGGCTAGGGCACAAAATTGAAAATTTCCAGGTTTACCGTTTTAGCAAAAATTTTCCAAAGCCTTACGTGGAAGCCCAGAAAAGAACCTCCTTTTAGTTGCCACCCTTACATAAAATTGAGTAGACGTGCAGCTAAACTTATTTTTGGCGCCTGTTGATCTGATGCTCAATGTGTACTGGGAATTTGTGAAATGAATTAAATAATTGACTAGGGGTTCCTGGTTTAACGGGCGTTGCTTTCTCCAATGAAATTGGTCGGCCTTTTACAAAGAGTAACCTTGGAAGCAGTTGGAGTGATTTTAACTACCTCTAATCCAACACAACCAACATTATTTATTTTAGGAGGTAACTTTGGGATTGACGACTTTTCCATCAGGGTTTTTTCCTTAACAATTGTGAAACCATACCCTGGTAAAGGTATGGATCCTGGTTAGGTTGGTGGGTTGAAACATCTTAAAGGTTATTTTCAAAAGGGTGCGCGTATTTACTGCACGCTTTGTCCCGGTAAATTTAAATTCCTTTTATTCAAAACAATTGCAAACCCGTGGAAAACGCTTTTTGTCTTAAGACGTCAAATATTACGGGTTTTTCTGAAATGTTTCATTTAGAAATTTCTTTAACTAATTAATTTTCGTTGGTAACTATTTTATGAAGATAAACTTTTTGTTTTAAAATTTTCCACTGCTTAATCCGAATTCCAAGGTTCCGGAAACTTATGGAAAAAGGGTTTAAACCTCTTCCATTTAAGTTCAAAACCTTTAACCGCGTAAAAAACTCCTTCCCCTCCAAATTTGTCAACAACTAAAAACCCCGAGAATGCCTTGAAATAACAAGCAATTTTGGCTTAAACCTCCTTTATGTTTTAAAATTTGTTTTTATTTTGGTCGTTCCCAAGTCCCGAATGATTAATTTGGTCGAAAGTTTATTCGACGGTAATTATTTTTATTAACATCTTACGCAATATGTTTTTGTTCGAGTACATGGTACCTATAATTACTGTGTTTGCCGATAATTAACTACCACCTGTTTTCTAGCGAATATATCATACACCAGTGGTGGCTGGCATGTGTGCCGGGAGGAGGTCCAAGCCCCCCATAGCAAAATATTAAGCAATACATTTCTTTTATCACTGCATGAATGAAAACTTAAGGCGTCTAGGTTGCCCTCTGAATTTGTTCATCACCTGGTCAATAAATTCAATGTCCTCCTCTACTCTTTTCCTGTGAACACTACACAGGCCGCTTAGCCTCGCGTCTCCCATCGTTGACTGACTCCATCGCGAACGAACTAATTGTACGATTAATGCTACATGTTATTGCTGGAGTACCAATTTTGATTACTTCGCATACCGATGGATAAAATAGGGTAGCTTGAGCAACCAAATCTGCGTATTCAAGGGGTACATTTAAGACCGCATCACTCGGTTCATCTGTCTTCAACATCTCATACCAGGTGGTAGCCTCGGCAATAAAATTGCGTAGAAAATCTTCGTAAAGGTTCTGTATATTTTCTGCTATGACTAAATCTGAGGATTTGTTCAATTTTTTCATTAATTCTAGTTGGAGCTGCATAAGCGAAAATGTTTTTTGTGTATTGAAGAAAATCGATTTCTCATAAGAGAAATGATAGATTCTAAATATGGGAAGAACCACTCGAGGACGTTTAAATTCAACTCCAGTTCTTCGCAATTGAAGCATATTCATATTTACTTATTGTAATTGGTTGCACACGGGATTGAGTTTGGCAGAATAGACAGCAATTACTAGGAGAGTCAATGTTGGAGTTGTTGCAGTGGCGTAGAGTTGATATACTTTGATTTTCGTTTACGAGCTTGGTGCGTCGTGCGAAAGTTCTTCTAAAATTCGTACAATAATCAGAAAGCACCCCCATAAAAATAATCTTGCCGGCGCCCATGGCAGCTGGTCTAAAGGGCTCTCAGGCTCAAGCCCCCAACCAGAATCAGAAAAAAAGCTATTACACGTATTTAAAAATATTATATCAATATATATATATAATATATATATATATATATATATATATATATATATATATATATATATATATATATATATATATATATTTATATTTTTTAGTAAAATGCGATAGATCTAATTATAATACTAATTTTTATTACATTTAAAACGAATTTTAAATATTTTATTACGTTTATCTTAGGCACTTACGCAAATATGGGGCTATAAAATTGTGAGCCGCAACGTTCTAATGAATTTAAATTAGGAAACACGAATTCGTTTTAAAGGTGTGCCGTATCGCGTGTAATGTAAAGCCCATGGGCTCAAACGATGCAAATGCTATTTCAGAATAAGTAGCAATTAATATTTATATAAAAATCTTTATATACCTAAATAGTTATTCAATAATAATACAGCCATTATCATTACTATTATTTTAATAATAAACTTAATTACTTTACTGTGAATACTATAGGCGTTTCTGCATTCAACGCTACGAAAGTAAATAGACTTGGATAAATATGAATCAACATATTATCAGATGCGTCATATTAACTTATTTCTATTTATTGGTCACTATAGTCATTTATAAATGTACTTGTAGTTATTAGAAGCTTCCCACAGTGTCATTAAACAGCGCATTAACGTGCGATAAGGGCTTGTTTTTATGTGTATCTCTAAATTCATCTTTCATACTTTATATATTAAATGAAGAGCCCCTTAATAATTATTCTCGCGAGCCGCCATTGTCATTCGGGAATTAAAACCTCAAATTTTTCCTCCGTAACAATTGGCGGTTTAAACTTCCACTAATTTTCAAATGCGGCCCTGCACTTGGGTTTAGACTCCGAAGAAAGTTTCGGAGTCCTTGTGGAGTCCGACCAGATTGACAAAAGACCCTGGTATTGATATTAATTCATCAACATAAATGAATTCATATTATTACAAACACTCAACTAAAGATATTCGAGATGTAAAGATTTAATCGTAAATTATTAGGCCATAACGTTACCTGACGAAGAATTGGCTAAGGAGAGTAATGTTAATGTTATCACAGACATCGAGAAGACGAAGACAGACGAGAAAAAGAAGAAAATAATGAAATCGTGGAACTTATAAACTTATTCCCCGTGTAAATAAACTATTAAAGTATTTATCTCTCTCTCTCTCTCTCTCTCTCTCTCTTTTATATATATATATATATATATATATATATATATATATATATATATATATATATATATATATATATATATATATATATATATATATATATATATATATATTGGAAAATAAACATTGTACCTAAAACATTTTATTTAGAAATATTTTCAAATTGGAACCTAAAGGTGATTGAACATTTAATGCCCTTCCATATGGTTTGATTTTTTACTAGGAAAGAGAGGGGACTCGTAACATGCATTTCAGACCTGCTTAAAAACTTGAAACCAAATATTAATCGGTCGCCATTGGTTCGGTGCCAAACAAACTTGAGCATCGTCCGTTTTCCGTAATATGACAGATAGAGGAAATATTTTTCTCTTCCTTCAACATTTTGGTGCCGAATGGTAACAGATTGGTATCCAGTATTACGCGTCCCCCCTATTTCCTAGTCAAAGGGTTTGGCAGGTTTATACTCAAAGGTAGTAAAAATATACACATGTAAATCAAAGTTTATATATTATCATTTTTTGTACTTACAATGACAAGCAATAAATATATAGTTTACATATGTGTTGAGCGCATATTAGTCATAACTATGTCTTCATTCAACGGCATTACTACTGTTGGATATTGCAAGGTATGTGATATTGTTCGTTCTCGAGATTTCTTGTTCTGTTCATGACGATCTCTGATTGAAGCATATTTGTGTTTAATTTCATTGTGTACCTCGGAATTTAGTAAACAATATACCAAAGCAACAAAAAAGCCCTGAAAGAAGTGTTTATTTTTAATCTTAAATTGCAAAATCTAAATGATTATTGTTTATTGAAAATCGATCGAGAGGTGTCTGACTTTTAGCGTTACTTGCACATTTTTGATTACTTTGTTGGAAATTGCAATCACAATCAGCCATGGAGGAAAATAGGATAGTCGCCAGGCAGTCGACTATATATTATTTGGCAGTATAAATACCATATTCTTTTCTCTGTTAGGCCACTCTTCCTCATTCTTAGAGTGGACGTGTTTTGTGTGAACTGTAAAATGTACTCCAATTATAATCGTAAATTGGTCACCATGTTATAAATACTTATCTTCCATGTTTTTGAGGTTTTGTAGAAACGTCAAACGTAATCTCCATGTATTTTAAGGTAAAGGGATCAATGTTATCCCTATCATCATTACTTAATCTTGTTGAAGGCTGAAAATGTAAATAGATCTTTGGCGTTTTTGTCCAAATATTCTCTGATCATATGAATTTGATTACGTAGAAGTGTATATTCAGTTCACTTATAAATACGATCAGCTTGTCTTTTATTACAATTTCTTTTAATGTCTTAGGATACTTTTTTGGTCACGGTCTGTAGTAAAAACGTAAATGATGATAATAGCTGGGCTTTAGGTTTTCTCAATTTTTCAAAATGTGTTTTCAAATTGAGGAAACGATGTTTCTTCCGCGCTGAGGAATAAAATATGAAAATTTAAACTTACACGATTTAAACTCATAATTACAAATTCTTATCTTTTAGTTTTTACGAATTAATTATTTGAAGGTAAATTATACAAAATTTATACGTTTCGATAATAATTAGTTGTGACCGTCAGAAATAATTAAAACTTGAATAAAATTAATTTAAAGGTGGTAAATGCATTCTCAACTAAAAACTTTACATACCAATTAAAACAAGTACGGTGTTAAGTCATTGAAAACGGAATTCAATAGCTTCTTGTTATAAATGAGTATACTAATGAGTTTGCATTGATAAAATTGTCATGTTATCAAATTGAATGCCATGATTTAAGATATGTTCAGCTACTGCAGATTTCTCTGGTTGACTCAATGTACAAAATCTCATATGTTCTTTACGTCTAGTATCAATGCTACGTTTTGCAACTATGAAATTAAATTGTGAAAGTTTACATTTTCATATGGGAACCATGTTGATTTCACTCCATACCAAAAATATTTGTCGCTGCATTATATGTCATAATTGTTGATTTTTATTAATTAAAAGTTTAGTAAATTAATTAAACATTATACTCATTAAAATACGTTTTAGAAAAGCTATTTCTTGCTGAATCATGTCAGTTGTCAGCATTTTGGTCTGCTGCACATGTGATAACAAAACACGCTCACTCTTGTAGTCCACAAACATATGTTTGTGATCTAATGTTGTGTTACTGATGTTGCTATATTATGGACTAAACTTGGCTGGTTGAGCAATAAACTCATTAATTATTACTATTAATGTTTTACACCGTATTATCCCAAAGAGTATTCGATCAGAAAGAACACACTACATCAGAATTGATCCATGCGCCAAGAGGATCTTTTCCCATTCATTGCTAATCGATAGTTTTCATTCGCATTCCATTTTCAAACTGTGACGAACGCCTTTAACACATTTTATTCTTTTATGTCTCTTTTGGTATATTTCTTTAGTTTTCCCCACTTTGTCAGATGTTAAGTAAATAGAGCAGTGAGTAGTAGAAAATGATTTCTAATAGTGGGTTATCGTGGCCTTACTTTATGGGGAATATATTTAGTTGCTATGAATTTAATTAATTTTAAAGATGTCAGACGTATGGAGAATTTATTACCTGGAGAGACTCATTGTAGCAAAACGTTTTTTAATAGTGAGACACCCCCCGAAACCGATATAATTCATTAAAACCCATCCGTTAATTTTTTACAAAACTTACATTGGTAATAAAATTTTGAGAAAAGTTCACATATACATACATATATATATATATATATATATATATATATATATATATATATATATATATATATATATATATTACAGGGTGTTTGGTACATTGATGCAAATATTTGAAGGGGTGGTAGAATACGTGATTTTGAGTCGATTTAAGCAAACATACCTATATACCAAGTGTTACCGTTTTTGAGATAATGCCACTTTTAATATTTCTTGATTTCACCGTGCTTTTCTGCAAATATCGAAGTGTACAAGAGTAACAAGCCGTCTTATCGCAAATTTACACTAAGTTTTTTTATTCCTTATGAAGTGATTGTTCATATTCTTTTATCAGAAAAGCCTAAGATGTCTTTGGTTCTTGCCTAGAACTTCTTAAACATGAAAATTTTAATTTGTAAAAAAGCAATCACTAAAATTCAAACGTGGATTTAGTCTAAAATCTTTCGTTAATTTTTTTTCCAATTTCAGTAAAACTTCCTTGGGCAATGGTCTTTAAGATAGCATGAATAGATTTACAAAAAAAATTTTACAAATTGGAAAAATTGAATTTAATTACTAAAGTACCCCCTAGGCGCATTCGCCAAAACGTAAAATAGGCCTTCATTATTTAGTTTAAAAAAAGCAGATTTTTAGAAAACGTCCGATTTATTAAAATATTAATAGTATTATTATTGGTGTTCAAAATGAGATCCACCGTTTCGAATACAATTTCGAGCCCGTTTTCTTATTTCCCTCGTTGTAATACTTAAATTAATCTCTCTCTTCATTTGAATGAAATCGTCGTTTATTCTTTCGATTAAGTGTTCCCGATTAAGAATTTCAACTTTGTAAACTAATTGTCTTGCTCTTCCCCAAACATAATAAATCAACGGGGGTTAGGTCAGGTGACCTAGGTGGCCATACTATTGGACCATTTCTTGCTATCCAACGATTAGGAAATTCTGTTCCAAAAATTCCCTTACTGCAGGTATTGTGCGGGGCATCCATCGCTTTGAAACACAATTCTATCCCTTACATTTAGTGGTACGTCGTCCTAAATATCGATAGGATTATCTCTTAAAAACTGCAAATAATTCTGACCATTTAAAGTGTTCGGTAAAAAGAAAGGTCCAACTAATGTTTTGGCAATAATCCCTGCCCAAACGTTCACATTAAATTTGTACTGAAACCGTGATGGTTTTTTCATGTGGGGATTTTCATGACTGTTTGCCCAGAAATGCAAATTATGGAAATTAGTAATTCCTCCTTGTAAATTGTGATTCGTCTGTCCGCAGTATACTTTTCAAAAAGAGTCCATCTTCGATGTATGCGTTTAAAAGAAATCGACAAAATTCAACCTCTGTAGAGGATCTCTGTCTTCTAAAGCCTGTACTGATGTGTAATGGAAAGGATGTTGCTTCGCATTTTTAAGAACGGTCCAAACTTTCCAAACAGACAAGTTTAGTTGCTGCGCTACCTCTCTGATACTCCTTGTGGGATCAGCATTAAAACTTCAAAATTTGCTCATCAAGATGGACCGCGTACTGATAATTATTAATTCCAGGTTCACGATGAGACAAATTTCCATGTTCGCGTACACGGCGATATGCATTCGAAAATACTCGGGTATCAGGAAGTCGCCTATCTGGATATATTTCCTGATATAGCCCTTGAGCTTGATCCATTACCATTACCTTTTCCATACATAAACAAAATGTTCACATATTCGTTAGAAAACGATGCCATAATAACTACAATTTGACAAGAATTTACGAAGGTTATTTTTATAATTATTATCTATTATTTACCTAATTTATTTCTTACGAATCCTTTAGAACTAATAAAAAATTAATGATTGAATTGACTATTCATTATTGTCAAAAATGACATAAAAATTTCAATTATTCATTTGTGTTGTACTTGGCTTCCCATAATTTATTTTTAATAACAAGTTGTAGTTATTATTTCATCATTTTCTAACGAAGAATATGCGAGCATTTTGTTCATGTATGAAAGAGATAAAAAGATACTGCAAACCAGCATCCTTTCCATTACACATCAGTATAGTATAAATATCTTATCAAAATTTTGAATATCCTACCACTAAGAGTAAGGGATAGAATTATGGTTCAAAATGATGTTTGCCTCGTGCAGTACTAAAACGGGCTCGAAATTGTATTCCAAACGGTGGATCTCATTTTGAACACCAATAATAATACTATTAATATTTTAATAAACTTTCTAAAAATTTGCTTTTTTTAAACTATCTAAACTAAATAATGAAGGGCTATTTTACGTTTTGGCGAATTTTTTTTTTTAATCTATTCATGCTATCTTAAAGACCATTGCCCAAGGAAGTTTTACTGAAATTGGAAAACAACGTTTTTTATTACTCCCAAACAGAACATTCTAGGAACATAATTCAAGAGAGCTTTTATTTTTCAAATTGAACGAGGAATTAAAATGTAATTTTGTTTTTCAAGAAATCAGTGGCATATCATTTTTTTTCTTCAAAAATATCCAAGTGAGTGCCCGTACGCACGCCACTGCTGAAGCTGGAATTTAACTTCGCATCGAAAAATATCCACTTTCATGCACTCTAGCTTCGTACTAAATTTCACTGGAAAATGTTTAGCGATTTAGAAGATATCAATTAATTTTCGTATATCTGTGACACCCCGTATTTCCGTAACGATACATTTTAGGACCGTACTTTATTAATCAAACTATAATTATTTTTTCGTGTAGATTCATCCACTTCAATATTCGCATATCATTAAGGAACACCCTGTACATATATAGGGTGGTCCGAATTTTATGCTCATAACTTTGAGGACGTATTCTACTTTAAAAAATAATATAAGTTTTCGATATAAACATATATCCAAAAATCCTTCGTTTCCAAGATACAGGGTGTCAAAGTTTTTTAAAATTTTTCGATTTTTTTTAATAGCTTCCACAGTTTTTCAGATATTGATTTGAAATTTGGTAAAGTCCTTATCAAGAAGCATTAATTTGAGTATTTTAAATTTTTTTAAATTCTACAGGGTGTTCCAATTTTGGGGGTGTCGGTACCTTAATCCCCCACAAACTTTTTTGTGGTACGCCCCTGGTGTATTTTGATTGCAGATTTAGATTTCTTATTCAATTTAGAAAAAATTTTGTCTCTTGAGTTTTTTTCGTAAAGTGCACGATTTTCGAGATAATTGAGAAAAACTGTTCAAAAACATAGGAATTTTAGTTTACCGCTTTTTCGCATTTTTCTCAAAACAATGCGTTTCAAATCAATATCTGAAAAACTGTGGAAGCTATTAAAAAAAATCAGAAAATTGTACAAAACTTTTGACACCCTGTATCTTGGAAACGAATGATTTTTGGATATATGTTTATATCGAAAACTTATATTAGGTTTTAAAGTAGAATACGCCCTCGAAGTTATGAGCATAAAATTCGGACCACCCTGTATATATAGTCTTGTGTTATTGCTATAAGCTGATATTTATTAGGTACTACGTAAAGTTACATTTTCTAGTTTCGTTATGTAGATATTTATATAATAAGAATTACCTGAAATGCAGTAAATGTTTGATCCAAAAATATCCAGACTACTTCAACTGTTATATTTAAAGTTGAACTAAATGACATTAAAAGAGAAATTACATATGGAACTCCAAATAGAGGTATCAAAATCAACGTTGATCGCACCAATCGCCTATATGACATCTATTAATAGGGTACTGCAATTTTAAATTGCATTCTGCCAATACCTGTATTTAGTTCGTTGATGTTGGATGTATATAGAATTAAGCTTTATCAGCAAAATACGGACTATCATTATAAACAACACAAAATTCACCTTAAAAAATGCACTTTAGTTAGAGTACACTTAAGATATCAAATCTCCTACAGTGTATAATAAATTAAAGCCCATAGAAAGGACGTAGGTATATACATACAAACGAGAGAACTAGTAACTCCGCAAGCCCATCAGAAGTTCTTCGATAAGTCGGTCGATACTAAGAGAAAGCTAAGTTAAAAAAAAAGCACAAGCACGTCATCTTCTCCGACGAAACTCATTTCAGTCTGCATCTACGTCACAGAATTGGGGCCCAATTTCGACAGACCTGTTGCTTTGTTGTCCGGTAAAACCGAAAGTGTTAATTGATGAATTATTTTGGCAGTCAAAAGCCACAGGCAGATTAATTTGACATTGATGAAGCTGAATTTATGGATAGCATAATTTAGCAGTCAGAAAGTAAAGGATGTAAAAATATTTCATTAGGGATAAATTGTAGTGAAGGCGACACGAAAACGGGTGCGGATGCGCCGTTTCATAGTTTAAACATTTTTCAACTTACTATGATAGATAAAGCAATAGGCCCATGGATTAACATCAAGTAATTTTTATTTTCTGATGTAGTCCAACACATTGTATCTTCATAATAAACTCTCATTAAAATCCATGGTATCAGGAAAAGTAAAGGAAAAGCTGTGACAAGTAAAATATAGTTAACTAAACAAGCTGAGTTTGTTAAAAAAAATTGTAAATACAAACCCCATCCAATTACATAGTATGAAGTAATTCTACTCTTATCAGAACAGAGGGTTAAAAAAATCAAATTATGCAAATAGATTCCTTCCATTAATATTAACATATAATTAGCCATTATAAAATAATTTCTCAAACTCATAATTGCCTTACATATCCAATTCTGGAAAAATAAAAACCTATACTCAATTCTTTTTCTATTCCTTCTTACGTTATGTTCTTTCGTATACTTTAGTTTTCCATCAGTGTAAACTAGATCTGATTTCAAAGCAATACCCTCTACAAAGATTGTATCTTTTAGAAGAGACATAAATGCACGCATAATAAATGACGCAAATAAATGCATATGTAAGCGATTTCTTGCACACTGCAGTTTCCTATAATACACATATAATTTACTGCATTTTGGAATTAGTTAATATTACTTTATGCTTAGAAAAATAATCATTGCAGCAAATAATGTAATTAAAGAAATTATATAACCACTGTGAGACACACGTTTAATTATTGGAAACCATTCATGATAAAGAGTAGAATTTTCTATAATAGTATCAAAATTTACTAAAGCAGTCTCATCATCTATTATTTGTAAACACTGACTGTAATTTGTCCAACTTCGATTAAAATCTTTATCAATATACCATTCTCCATCATCTTCACACTTTTTAGTAGCGTAATTCTAAAATATTTATTAACTTCTTTAGGATACTTATCACATTACTTACTTCAGAACTTAATAAATACGATGGACAGGGTTGTGTAGCCAAAGTTCCGTTTTTAGTGGCAGTCCAGCACATTATACCATCAAAAACTAGTTTACAAAATGTTTCATTAGAGTTAAAATGGCCCTTTAATGAATTTTTTTGATAACATTCTTTTCTTTTTAAATCTAACAGTTCATCCATTTTTAACCGGTTGGTAGCTGACTATACATAAATCAAATATGATTTATTTAGAGTAGAGTAACATGATATAAGGCGTGCTATCGTGATATATTAATGTTGCTGTTTATTTTCATACCTACTGCAAACACAACTATATTAATATGTATTAACTGGTGTAATGTGACACAATAGATCAAATATTTACATTTACATACATATGTCGTACTTATAATTTTATAAGATTTGAATATTGATGAGAAACGAAAAAAAAAATCATATACTTCATGATTAACAAGATTTTAAGTGTTTTCTTAAATGGTTAGTAATGCAATTTTCGTTTATCGGTTTATGTGGTTTTATTTATGAGACAATTATTTCAATTGTGGTACACGAAACAGCTCGTAAATATTGTAGGTGCCTATAAACATTTTCGTCATTTCACTGTACCAGTTTGTCTTTAAATCTGGAAGCTTAATTAAAAGAGAATAAAAATAATAGTTTCCTTTGGGTTTAAGTATCGTGTAGTTTCTTTCCCATTTAAAGGAAAGTTATTGTAGTCGTTCAAAAAATTCGAAACTGAATTAAGACCGGAAATATCCATTTTGAGATCAACTGAATCCAAAAAAGTGATTTTTGAAAAATGTCTGTTTGGGGGGATCGTGCGTGTGCGAATTCAAAACATGAAAAGTAATTGCATTTTAACACCTAATTGGCTAGATATCTGTGGTGATTTTTTTCAAATAAAAATTTAAATTAGGTACAGATAGAAATTTGTGGTTACACTTTATGATTTCGCCAGTGTAAAGATGGTAAAGTGCCGTTCACTAGTATTGAAGACAAGTAGTAGTTGAGCTTCAGCATTGTATACAATGGTTTATATAATGGTTAAGTGAGTATGTTGTTGGGTTATTGCTATAGTACCCCACTGTGGATACAAAGATGCTCTTACTCGAAAAACTTTCCCACCTTCCACTATTGGGCTAGATTCAAACAAATTTGAATGTAGGTTTTCCCTTTATTGCGAAACAAAGAAAATAAAATCCATCTCTGTCACTGTTTATCCCAACAGATCCTCCTCTATCACAAATCGGTAGGATCTAGGTATTTATGTCAAATTTTGAGTTCAATCACATTTCAAGTTTGCAAGTTATTGCGGCGTAAAGAAAATAACATTAATCCCTCTTACTCCTTACTCTGCAAATCCACCACCGTCACTGGGATCGATACATGTTGGTGCTAAAAATTTATGTTAAATTTAAATTCAGACAGAGGCCTAAATATTTAAGCGATAAATCAATTGCTTTTCAAGTTTACGTCCAAACTCACTTATACACACGCACGCACACCCACACAATCACACACTCGCGTGCGCACTCCACACTACCCGCACGAACACCCACCCACCATAAACGATTTCTGCAAATAATTCAATATTGATTTATTTATAACTTCTCTCTGATTTGTAATCGTTTTTATTTATTCCACCTAAATCCATGCCATCAATTTTATTTAACTAACAGAAAGATGTATCAATAAACTATTAACTGCTGCTCAATTTTTGTTAAATCGAAAGATATAAATATAAATTTTGTTTTAAGTGAACCGAAGCGACTGCGAATATCCAATCACTGCGAATAATATGAAATTTTGCGCGTTGCGTTCGGCTGCTAGTAAATCTAACGTTTTAGTGTTTGTAACTAATGTTAAAAATAAAAATTTGGGCATTATGCCCATCATAAATAACTATATTATTTGCAAACTTGATCTGAATCTAGAAAAGGAGCTGTCTTGTGATAAATGCAAAAATCCATTACACTCTACTTGGCCAGGTCTATCGAGAACTGAAGTACAATGCAAACTATCGAAAGAACGGCGTGTCACATATCATTGTCATAATTGCACAAACGCTTCAAACAAGGTTATTGAATTAAATAATTTAATTCTTGATTTAAAATCGATCAATTAAAACGGGGTGCATTGCTCGTGTAATCTTTCACGGCTTCACCGGGAGAACTTGTACGTGAGGTTGCAGAAAGACATCGTGGTGAGACTAATATTATTTTATACAATATTATTGAAAGTGATGCAAAATCAATTGATTCTCGTATTACCGATGACAAACAACTTCTGGAAAAGCCGATGAAACGCGGCTACCTACGAAAATTACGTGATAAATTAAAGGACAGGCAATCAAAAGGCGAAAAAAATCTAACCATACGGTTTATTCAAGGGTGTCCTAGAGTTATTGAAGAAAAAAATTCCTCAAAAATAAACAATTTTGCTGTTTTGTATGAGGATTGCGCTCTAAGCTGCACTTACACAAATACCACTACTTTACCTCTAAGTTTGGACTTTATGTTACTCACTGAAGTATGGCTTAACCATAATATTATGGCTTCAGAGTTGGGTTTTCTTAATATGTACTTCAACCTTTTTAGAATGGTTAGACTAGCAGTAGGCACTAGAGGCGGAGTCCTCGTTACTATTAATAATAAATATCAGGCCGAGCGCGACTACTCGGTTACAACTGTAACTGGTAGGTAATATTAAGCGTATTGAGTTACTGGTTGAAATCCTCAACCTACTCAATTGTGTTAAATTTAATTTAGTAAAAAAACGTTGGGAGTAGAACACTTGATTTAATATTTTCAAATTCATTCTCAATTTTTAGTTCCTGAAGACTCATACCATCCATCTTTAATTTTGGCATTTGAACTGTTATCAGTGAAATCTAAATTAGATTATTTTCATATTGTTACAACTTTAAGAAAGGTTCTGTATTATGTGTTTTGTAACTGTGGTTTCATATTAACTTGATCAGCCTATTTCCACAGTTTTTGCTTTTACAACGCGACGTTTCGGAGAATCGGCTTCCGAAACGTCGCGCTATGAAAGCAAAAACTGTGGAAATAGGCCCTTCAACTCAACTAATTTAAGATATGTGACTACATTCATTTGTCATTTCTTATCAATTTTTGATTGGAATCTGTTACATATGTTGAACATGAATGAAGCAGTTGCACTTTTTTATTAAACAGTTTTCAAAGGTTGTGATCTCCTTATTCCTGTGAGAAAAATTAGTAATGACTCAAGACTTCCCCCCCATGGTTCTTAAGAGACCTGAAAAATCTCATACATTAAAAAAATATATATTACTGGTATGGAAAATAAAGTCGTCTAACCCTAAACTTTTTTGGTCATTTATAAAGAAACAAAAATCTGAAAACAATCTACCATCTAGTATAATATTTAGGCACTTACAAAGCTCATAAGGGGCAAGACATTGTAAATTTGTTTGAGCATTTTAGTACTGTCTGTTCAAATGATACCCTTACTTGTGTAAGTACCATAGATTGTTGGAATAGTCATATAAATATTAGCAATGTAGACATTACACTGCATTCAATCTTGTCCAAAATAAATAACTTAAGGATAGTTTTTAACTTTAGGATCTGACGTTGTTTCGTCATTTTTGATAAAACAATGCCATTTTGTTTTAGTATACCCTCTCCATATTCTGTTCACCAAATCTCTTAATGAGGGAATCTTTACTAAACTTTGGAAACTTAGCTATATCACTCCAATGTTCAAGGTTAAAAGATAAGGCCGATATAAAAAACGATCGTGCGATTTCTATCATGTCAGTATTTCCTATGCTGTTTTGAGAGTATTATCAAAGACGAACTGTTTCGTTCTTTTCGAAATTTTATAATCAATGAGCCACATGGTTTCCTTCCAAATGGCACTACCAATACTAATCTCTTAACATATAAGAATCATATTGCTTGATGCTTTGAAGATAATATATAACTAGACTCAATTGACGCAGATTTTACAAAAGCTGTTGTTAGGATAAATCATAAAATGCTAATCATAAATTTAGGTCAAATAGGTCTGTGTCATCCATTGTTATCTTTGTTAAACTCTTACCTTACTGATGGTACTCAAATAGTGAAATATCATAATTTCTAATGATGATAGCTTATTCTATACCCAATGTTATAGTTAAGTGTAATGTAGTTAAATTCAGTACTCAATTTTTGTATTTTTTCTATTTCTTATGTAAGGGTTCAATGTAATTGTTAAATTGGTTCCTAATTCAATTATGATTAATTAAAATGTTAAATAGTACTCCATATTACATGTAAATTTGACTATCTTTGTACACTTTCATAATTGTTGTATCTTCTGTTTTTGGAGTTTTCCTGAAAATGAATGATGTAATATGGCGGTGGATGATGTAGACGTTTCTTGTAAAATTGTAAATAAAGCTTGCAAAAGGTGTAACAAAATACAGCAAGTATTTCAAAATGTGTTATTTGCAATTCGGTTTACCACCTTTTATTAGTTTCTAAATTAACAACTTTTCTACTACAACACGTGACACTGGTTTCTCTTATCATTTAGGACAAACAATTCAAGCTTGTAATAATAACAGTCACCTACTAAAGAATACGAATTCATCTCTTACTGTCGTTTGTCTCAAGTTGGCTGTTGTAAGTTTTTTTCACTTTTAGATTCGTACAATTGGAGATTGTTCCTTAAAACCAATCAAAATGGAAACCAGTCATTCACAATTTTCTTTAATGAATTTTATAAATTGTTTGTTTATATCATATTTCCCAATTCAAAAAGTAAAAACCATAGTTTGTGATGTCAGAACGTAAATGGTGCAACAACAATCTTAAGATTTTAAGGGGCAAATTACAACTAGTCAACAGTTTGTACAATGAATACCGATGGCCTAACTTGTACGTTATTAAAAAATATTTATACACACATTACAAAAATGAAATTAAAAAAGCTAAACTGGGTGCGAATGACTATTACATTCAAAACGCTGGTAATTCCACAAAGGCAATGTGGTTCATCATTAATGCTCATCAAACCGTAAATACATCAGATCAATCAACACTGTTAGGTGAGGATTTCGCTTCATATTTTTCCAACATCGCTACTGATATCATTAATAGCCTTGAAATTTCTGATAAGGATCCACTTGATTATTGTAATAGTTCCAATGATATCCATTTTAGATTTAACAACATATCCCAAGTATTAATTTGGGATATGATATGTAAGTTAAAGAACAGCTACTCCAAATATATTCATGGTCTAAACACTAATGTTATTAAACGTAACATCAGCGTTTTAGTTAATTCATCAACCTATATAATTAGTTCGTTAATCAACTCTGGGAAGTTCCTAGATCTACTCAAAATTGCTTTGATTACGCCTGTACCAAAGAAAGGTGACAAGGACGATCTAAATAACTATAGACCTATTACAATTCTCCTGGTGTTCTGTAAAATCCTTGAAATTATTTAATTTAACCAAATGATGTCTTTTTTTGAGAATAATAACCTATTTTATAATAAACAGTATGGCTTTCGCAAAGGATGTAGCACGAGTAAAGCTATTATTAATTTAACTAATAATACGCTTAATAGCTTTCAAAATGGTTTTCACTTAGTCGCAACTTTTATAGATATCTCTAAAGCCTTTGATTGTATAATTATGACATATTGATCAACAAATTGAAATTTGTGTACAATTTTGATGAACTAAGTTGCTCACTAATTTCCACATTTCTACATGGTCGATTTCAATGCGTATTTTGTATGACATAACTAGCGGAATCCCTCAGGTTTCAATCTTGGGACCTTTGCTGTTTCTAATCTGCGTCAATGAGCTACCACTATGTTTACCGCCGGACGTCACGTGCATCATGTATGCTGATGATGTTCCTTCAATTTTATCAAATTCTGACATCAACCTCTCGTTTAATTTTTCCTCTGAAAGTGTCAATATTATTAATAAATGGTGTGTGTGTCAAAGAAACTAAAGGGACAATTCAAGAAATAAATGGATTCAGAGGGGGAATCAAGGGTCCTGGATCTCGAATAAGAGTGATTATATTGGATATTGGCAACGAACACGGCTGATTATCATGACAAAATGAATAAACAGCATTATGAAGAATGGTTACAATATGTGTTAGGAGTGTACCTCCTTAAATCGGCGACTGCGCTAGATCAAGTACCGTACCACATAATGATAGATCCTATTTTAGAAATCCTAGAACTGCCTGAAGAAAACAAAATGTAATTGAATGGTTGAACGAAAAGTTCCGTTACGAGAGCAATTCATTTAATGAAATGACGAGTGCTTCACTTTTGGAATTATTTCATATGCACAATTATAAAAAACTGAAAAAAATAGTCCAAGAATTACGAAGAGACTGTGTTAAAATGCTAATGCTTCCAGTAGCCCACGTGAGTTTAATCCAATTGAATTGATATGGGTTTATGTCAAAAATAGAGTTGCAAAGAAAAACACAACATTCAAAATAAAAGACGTTTTGGAACTACGTTAACACTACAAACTGTGCCAAATACCGTTTGGAGTAATTGTGTCGATCATGCCCAGAAAGTCGAAGAAGAGAAAAGGAAAATTTAGTAGACGTCGGCATCGGCATACAACCGTTAGTTATAAATTTAGGTGAGAACACTGATGAAGATGATAACGATTTTTAATTTGAAAAAAATAGTTTTCGAGATCTAGAAATTTCGCCCTTTATTGAAATTTTAACGTTATCCTTGTTCAACAAAATATTTAATTCTATCTCTTAGAACTTAAGAAAAAGTCGAATCTTTCCGTATTTATTGGTTATAATGTATCCTGAAAAAATAGTGCACATAACGATTAGAATAAGGAGGCTAACAAGCATGGCATTTTTCCTTTATTACACGGTTTTTAAATAATAGTAACAAGCGTGGCATTTTTCCTTTATTAAATAATAGACAGTGATGAAATTAGCATCAACCTCTAAGCAAAGGTGTACTTTGGCATATACCTAAAAATGAAGGAAATCCATTAATTAGTGTTTCAATTCATAAAGATTGGTCTTGCGCGAAGAGTGGTGAAAAATGGTGTTTTCTCGAATATATTTTGCTTTAGTATTTAGCTAAATACAACCAAAAAATCAAATTACGTTTACATACACAGAAATAAATATCGATTATGATGAGAGTTGTTTGACTAAAATCGGTCTAATAGTTTTCCAAACATAAACGTTTAAGGTCAGGTGACTAAACTTTTTACTTTGATAGTAGTTATGATCAAAGCTTCACAACATCCTTTCTGATGATATCTCACTAAACCTATCATTCCATTAAAGTTTCGAGGAGGTGTAACCACCCCTAAGAGGTCATGGGTGTTAAATTTTGACCCAGCAGATGTCCCTCTCTCAAAAAAATTGACGGTTTTTTGAGAAATTGTTTTCCTGTGAGTTATGACCCATTAATGGCTCACCTTTTATATTCAAATATGTCATATAGTACACAGTTGGAATCAACATAAAAAAGCATTGGTTTTATTTTTCAATCATAAATGAAAGCATAATACAAAAACAATAAACTTATTAATATGTTTATTAGCACAATAATGTACAAAAGTTGAAAGCCTACAAATAAAAGAATTGTGAATATATCAAAACATCGACTTACTTTAGATTTTTATATAAAACCATCAAAGATTTGGACCAGTATACCTCATGCACACATAATTACAAAACAAACATTTAAAATATTTGTAAGAACTTTTCAAGTATAACTTTCAAAACAATTTTGAACATCAAGTTGCTACCATTACTTTTTTTTAATATTAGATTTTATTTTGAAACAATACAAGATAACAAAATTTTAGAATCCAACTCTGATGTCTGATACAATGTGAGTCATAACAAGGTTAGGTTTGAATTAAGAACATAAATGGTAATTAATGGGGTACATTCCATTCTCGAATTAATTTGCAATATTGGTTTACATGTATAAAAATATATGATTAAGAGACACATCTAATTACATGAAAAGTAACCACATCCAGGGGGACAAGTATCATAATTTTTAATGTTCCTTTCCTTTCTACCCTTCTTAACTCTATTACTGAAACAATTCCTACTAATAGTGGGAATGCAGACCTAGACAATGTATCTGAACCTTGCTTACTATAAAATAAAGTATGCAATGTTTAGGAGGCCTTTCACCATATACTTCTTTGGCTTTGGTCATTGTAACAATACAATCATTAAATGTATACCAATCTTTACCATTCTGTGGATAAGTAAATAATGTCCAGAATCCATGCTAAAACCAACGTGAAGCACAGCAGCATATAGTTCATATTTAACATTTTTTATATGTACAATTGAATCTAATTTAACATGTCTCAATAATTTGTTATGTTGCTGAGATGTTGGATCATAATGAAAATATTTTAATGTAATACTAACATAGCAGGTGGTTCTTGCACACATCTCACTTTTTTACTGTCTCTTAAACTGTGGCATGTATCACAATAATATTGATTAATTATTTATTGTTGTTTTTTAAACAATATAATTTACGTATAAAATATTTGCGATACATCAGTACATTTGGTAATTCTTTGGTGATGTCTTTGTTAAAAATATTAATTCATGAGTCACACTAGAGGTCAGAGTTGAATTCACACATAAGGAGTCTTAAAATTAAAGTATATTTCGTTTGGTGAAACATACTAGTTACCAATAACATACAATTAGCAAATTGAACACACATTTTCCTAACAAAATATACCTACATTACCAAATTTCGATCTCTCTATTAATAAACAGATAAACAAAACAAATAACTAGACTGCAACTAAAGTTTATCATAAATATTATTTTAATTTGTATAACAATAGTGTCCAAATTTAATTGTATTTTTTCTCTATCAGTTTTAAATAAATCTATAAATAAATACAGTACGATTCATTTTTTAAAACAGGTGCTAGTGCAAGTATATTCTATCATTCTTTTCTAGGCTTTCTCTTTCTAGGAACATCACCTTCTCCACCCTGCTCTGATGTTACCTAGAGAAAAATATGTCATCTCTTTAGATACTTTTATACAAATTCTTACTTCTGATTCTTTCTCATCTTCAATATCATCCTCATCTTTATCTGAATACTTTTCTTTATCTTCCTCGTCTTCTTCATCTATTTTGTTATCATCTGATTTACTAGGAACTACTAAATCATCTGGTAAAACTTCATCAGTCTTTTTTGCTTCGGCTGAACGTTTTTGTTCTTCATTTTCCTACATATATTAAACATATTGTTCCTGTATCTTTAATTGTATGTAATAAGGCTGTATGGGAAAAAAGCACTCTGATGCATATAATTATTATGCAACACATAATCCTATACAATTTTAAGGCTTTTTTATAACTGAATATAAAATGCTTTACATTTTAAATACGATAAACAAAAGTCGCTCCCTTGTTACAGTAAAAATAAGATTTCTCCTGATAAACACAAATAAAAAGAAGTTTTAGAATAGGCTTTACAAATATATAATTATAATACCTGTAATAATTATCATATACCCATACTTACCTATAACACATTCAATATTTTTATTAGATAAGTATGCATTCCTTTAAATTCATTATTGGATCAAATCAATTGATGAAATTCTCGAAAATTACTTTTGCAGATCATCTTTAAAGTTGATAACTGGTTTTTGAAATTCCAATCCATCAAATAATAATACTAATCTTTATTATGCTGCACCAAGAGAAAGTACTTACAGTCGTCAAAAAAAGAAGAACAAGAAACTATATCTAACTACATATGTACAGGGTGGCCAAATTTCGGTGTTTTAATAGGGAATCTCATGAACTATAGTTCGTATGAAAAAATGAACCACTCAACCACTATCTCTTCTTTGAGAAAAACTCAATGGTACATTTCAAATTTGGCTAACGTCTTTTGTTTTCGAGCTATGACGAAAAATTCAGATTTTCGAGTTTTCATTTTATGGCCATATCTCACATATTTATGAAAATAGAAAAAAATAATTTCTACGTTCTTCAGGCACTTTTTTGATAAGAATGCAAACAGTGTAGTAAATTCTTGAAATCCGAGTTATAGCATAAAGTTATTTTATATGGAACGTGTAGTTGGCTATGGCATCAAAAGGTTATTAATTTTTTTCTGATTCCAACGATATACATCGTGTGGGGTCAAATTGTTCATTTTTAACTGCTTTTTAGCAAAAAATAGTTTTTAATGTAAGTACGCTTGTATCATTTACAATGTTTCTGATAAACAAAGTAGTACCTATCTGCGTTGTTACAAAACAAAACTGGCAATTTCATAACATTTGATTGTTTATTATCACCTTAAAAGTGTAAAATATGGTTTTTGAAAATAATGAAATTTTGATATGTTAGAATCTTTTATTCAAAGTAATAATAATTCTGAAGTTGCAAGTGAATTATATTTTAATCGTTACGTGGAAAGAAAACAGCTAATAATTCTATGTTCAAACGATTAAAAGAAAATCTCATGCATCATGGGACTTTTAACAAGTCAAGAACAAAAAATGGTAATATTGGAGATGCTGAGGAAGTTGTCGTCAATGTTATCAGAATGGTAGCTGCAAATACTTCGATTTCAAGCCGTCAAATTGAGGCAGAGCCAGGTAAACCACAAAGTCAAGCATTGTCAGTTCTAAAAAGATACAAATTCAAATAACACAAAATAATAAACCAACATCTCCAACCAATCCATCCTGCATGACGCCTAGAATGTTGTAATTGATATCTTCAGGAAATAGAGCTATATGTATTACTCTCAACAAATATTGTTTGGACAGATGAAACATACATTAGTAGTGCAGGGATTTTCGCACTGTACGGTTGACGTTCAAAATCAGGGACAATTAGGTTTTAGTGTTTGGTGTGCCCTATTCGGAAATCGCATTTTAACGTATCACATCTATGAAAGAAAAAAAAAAGGGTCATATTCTGAAATTTTAACCAACATATAGTCGACGATCTTTTAGACAACGTACCGCTGAACATTAGACAAAATTTATATTTTCAACAAGACGCGACAACCTCTCACAATAGTAGAAACGTCTCTGAATTGTTAAACATTCATTTTTAAGACAAATGGATAGGAACACATGGACCTGTGAGGTGGTCACTACGTTCACCCGACTTAAAATTTAAAAAAATAATCATAGTAATATTATAAACGAACTAAGACATTCTCTACAGTGTGTTAATTCCGTCTTTAATATTCATATTTACAACGCAATTCGAAATGTATCAAAACGATGCAAACTATTGCAAATAGTGGACATCAATTTGAAAATTTAGTGTAAGTGACTATATATAATTATTAAGTAACTTATAGTTTGTTTAACAGCATCTTCAATATTATAATTATTTGTTCTTGGTTAGTAAAAAAGTTATAATGTATGAGTTTTTTTTTTTTAAATAATTATTATTACTTTCAATAAAACATTGTGTTCTAAAAAAATATTTTTTGCTAAAAGGCAGTAAAAATGAATAATTTGATCCCATATGATATATTCTTTGGAATCAGAAAAAAATGGTAATTGTTTGATACCGAAGCCAATTATGCCGTCCATATAAAAAATACAACTTCATGTTCTAACTCAAATTTCATAAATATCTCTGAAGAATTGACTAGACCACTGCATTCTTATCAAAAAAGTGTCTAAAGAACGTAGAAATTATCTTTTTCTATTTTCAGGAATAAGCGACATATGGCCATAAAATGAAAACTCTAAAATCTGAATTTTTGGCCATAACTAAAAAACAAAAGAAGTTAGCCAAGTTTGAAATGCACCCTCAAGTTTTTCTGAAAAAAGAGATTGAGGAGCTATTAAAACATCGAAATTTGGCCACCCTGTACTTCTTATAACTGTTATTTCATTATTTTGTACTTCAAAATTTGTCATGTCGTATAGCTAAACCGTTTTTGAAATCTTTGTACATTTAGATACAAAATTCACATTTTTCGTCGAAGATCAAAAATTCATTTTGACGTTACCATCAAATCTATTTTTCTGTAACTTCGCATTTAATTAGTGCTCACATTGACCTTTCAAGAAATACCATGATTAATTTTTATAGGTATACCACAAATATGTATGTATCTTCAAGTGTAAATAACTATCTTATCTTAAATACAACACCCTGTATATTACTACATTATTTGATAAAAAATTAAATGACCTACACTTTTTGTAATAAGAAAATATTGTCTATCTGCAACGGTTTTTAAAATATTTACAATTTATATATTTACATATGTATAACTGTACCATCGATATGACACTGTATAAAGATATGATATCCGATATATTGTTAAATTAGTTGAAAGAAATCTGACCTAAATTTAACACTTTTTTGGTAATTGCAAATTTATACTTACTCATCAAATAAATTTGACCATTCTGAAAACAGTAAAATAACAGCAATTATCTATTACAATTAGCACAAGCTCAATTATAATTCACTGTGGTATAAGGTATTACTTCGTCAAATGCAGATTAAAATATGATTTCAAACAATTATAAAAGATGTTCAAAAACATCATCATTAGCTTGAGTACATTTCAAAATGCTTTGCTTAAAACATTTATCAACATTACTAAGCATTGTTGGTGTAATAGATGCGAATTCTTCACGGATTCGCTCCTTCACGTTCTCCTTGGTGGTTGGCGGCGTTTGATATACAATATCTTTCACATAACTCCATAGAAGTCAGGCTTTGTTAGATCTGGAAGAAACGAAATTGGTCCAAATCGACCGACCGACTTATTCTCAAATATTTCATCTAAATAATTCCGGACCATATGGCTAGTGTGGATGGGGACCTCATCTTGCTGAAACCACATAATTTCTCCAACATTTTGTGAAACATCTGCTAATATCTCTGTTAATGTAGTTTAAATAATCGTTACTTTTTATATTGCCCTCAAAGGAAACAGGACCTATGACATAATGTCCTAATATTCCCGCCCATACTTGTAACGACCACCTATGTTGACGATCTACAGGTCGGCTAAAATAGGGCTTTAATTGACCATACAGGTGCGGGTTGTGTCGATTACCCACAGAAGTGCTGTGAAATGGTGACTCGTCCGTGAACTTTACATTCACGAAAAATCTTCTATTTTCCTGCAACGCAAAATTCTTATTATCTGTGTTGCTTATCATCCTCACTAATTAAATGGTGCGTTGTTATGTGGTATGGGTGGCACCTATTTTCCCTTAATGTGCGCGCACTACATTGTAGCATAACATCTAATTTTCATTGACTTGTACTCGGCTGCTCAATTACTCCTAATAGTGTTTAGAGTCGTTTCTTCATTTCTAGCAGATTTCTGTCTTGCTGTTTCTCATGCGCAACGCTACCAGTACGAGTAAACCGCTCGATTACAGCTGTACGAGTTCTTACTGATGGACGTCTTCTTTAAGGGTACCGCCGACAATAGTCTTTGTGTCACCGAAAATAAACATGATAAATTTTATTGCTGGCAATTGGTTTTAGGAAAATTAAAACAATTTTAGTTTAATTAATTCTAGACTAATACAACTTTTCACAAAAATTGGTACGATAGTTACCTCACCAAATAAGGAAAGGTACCCTTCAATTTGTCATAAAAATTTTGCGACAGTATCATATTGAATTTATATTTTTATGTCAAAAGTTTTTTATGAAATTACATTCTCACTCCCATACATAATACAAAAGTCAATAGACTTAACCATTTATTTAAGTATGGCAACTGTTATGATCGTTTTCTGGTCAATGTACCTAATATTATACAGGGTGCACATTGATTATACCACGAAGAATAAAACTCTTCAAATTGTAAATATTTCAAATACTGTTACAGATGGACAAAATTTACATAAAAAAATGTAGGTCTTTCAATTTTGTTTTGAATAATGTAATATACAGGGTGTTGTATTTAAGATATGATAGTTATTTACATTTAAAACAAAAAAATTATAAATTCATATTTCTGGTATAGCCTGTATAAAAATTAAATAAGTTATAATATTTCTTAAAAGATCAATGTCTGCACCAATTATATGCGGAGTTACAAATTCAAAGAATTGGTAGTAACCTCAAAATAATTTTTGAATTACGACAAAAAATGATAATTTTTTTATCTAAAAGTACAAATATTTAAAAAACGGCTAGGTTTAGATATATGACATGTTTAATAGAAAATAGTTGCTTTTCAGAGTAGAAAGGAAATCCACAATAAACACTATACCATTCCATTTAAAATAAGAAAGATGGGTTATGTACCGCTGTTACGGAACACTGTATACAGGGTGTATCTAAATAACACCGAAAAACTTTTCTCTGATGAAAAGTAAGGAGGGTTTCCGGTGAATATTTGTGATGGTAGTATGATGGGATAATCCACGTTCCAGGGCACTGTTCAGCATACATTCTTTGCGCCTTCAATGCATTACCGTTCGCACGCCCATATGTAAAAAGCATATCTGCCATTTCAAAATTTGAATAGTTAACCATATTTTCGGTTTATCAACTATTTTCTTCACAAAATCATAAAACTTGCGAATGAGTAGGAATAAAGTAACAATAAATGACGTTTCACAATCCCGTTTTCAATGCATTCTATGCATTCCGGTCGAACATGCAACTTTGTTGTTTTTACACATGTTATATGACGAATACGGAAAAAAATTTGTGTACAACCCTGCGGGTGGTGAACTAAAACCTACACTGTACGTTAAAACGTAGGTTCAATTTAGATGCATATAATCAAATTGAATAATTCCCATTTATTTAAAATATGCATAAATAAATTCATTATGACAATATAAACAATTAAGTTCCTAAAAGTACCTAAACAATAATTTCTGATGAGGCCGAATACCTACATAACATATTAGTATACAGGGTGATTCGCGAGGAAGTGGCAATATTTTAAAAATATGTCGAGGAAGCCAAAATAAGTAAAATAAACTCATATGTTCAAGTCCGATTTTCATTTGTTTCAGAGATATTTAAAAAGCAAACAAAAATTTATTACAAAATCAATTACAAAAATAAACAAAATAGCATTAATTTACGAAAAATGTTCGAAGCATTAATTTACGAAAAATTTTCGAAAACACCACCGCCCACTTGGATACACTTATTTGCGCGTTTATAAAATGCACTAGTAGCGAGTTTCAATGAACGATTGTTCGCTCTAATGATAGCTGCTGCATTAAGAATGCGATCTAGTAACGCTTCCCTCGTTTCCACTTTGGTAGCATAAACTAACGACTTCATCCATCCCCAAAGGCAAAAATTGAGGGGAGTGAGATCCGGTGATCTCGGTGGCCAAGGAAGCGGACCGCCTCTGCCAATCCAAAGATCGCCGAAAGTGGTATTTAGAAAATTTCGTACATTATTTGAATAGTGAGGAGGCGCTCCATCATGTTGGAAGATAATTCGTTGTCGAATATTTAAAGGTGCTTCGTCCAATATTTCTTCTAAATGGTCTTCTAAAAAACTTAAATATCCTTGTCCAGTAAGGCGCGCATCTAATACGAAAGGACCGATTAATTGATCATTTAGAATACCGCACCAAACGTTAATGCTAAATCGATGTTGGAAATTGTGTTCTATCGTAGCATGGGGATTTTCGTCCGACCATCGATGATTATTGTGGCAATTGTTAATTCCATCTCGCGTAAATTGAGCTTCATCCGACCACAAAATGTCTTTACACAAAGTCGTTTTCCCGAATCCAATGACAAAATTGTAGCCTTAAAGGATAATCGCCTTCGTGAAGATTTTGTACTTTTTGCAAATGATAAGCGTTCAAAGCTTGTTGCTTAAGTGTTTTCCAAGCCATTGTTTGTGGTATTTCAAATTGGATTGCGATGCGCCTTGTACTTATCTCTGGATTTTCGTCTACCACATTCAGAATATCTTCTTCAAGTCCAACAGCGATTCCGTGTTCTCTTTCAGAAACAATACTTGCACTTGGAAATGTCCCAGTTTCGCCGGCATGTGTAAAAACAGTTTGAAATACTCGCTTGTTAGGAACTCTTCGATTCGGAAAACGACGTCGATACTCCTCCACTGCACGAACATTACTACCATTACAGAACCCATAAACAAATATCATATCGGCATATTCTTTATGACTAAATTTGTGGGCATTTTACAACTTCATAAAACTAATGTTGAACAACTGTCACTTTAACAACTAACTGTCAGTTTTCATTTCAGTTGCCTACTTTCACCTAATTACACATAAGTTCTGGTTGCGTAATCCAGAAAGTCAACTCTTAAAAATAAATACTCTGTTAGGGAATTTTGCAAATATTGGCGATAGTGAGAACGTTCTTGGTGAGAATTTATTAGCCGCCAAATTTAAAGTTACTAAAAGGGCAATAATTATTTTAAAAATTTCCTTTCTGGATTTCGCTCTCAGAATTACGTGCATAAGGTCAATACATCAACGTACTTCGTAATAGGCAAAAAATTGATGAGATTTGACATTTTAAGAAAAAGTCAATTATCCCTGAAACAAATGAAAATCGGACTTAAACATATGAGTTTATTTTACTTATTTTGGCTTCCTCGACATATCTTTAAAATATTGCCACTTCCTCGCGAATCACCCTGCATAATATATGTTGATGTACTTTTACAAACTTGAAAGTTTATACCGTCATAATGAAAGTATTTATGCATATTTTAAAATTAAAATTTACAACGATTTTCGAAACCAAAAAACCTTCGGATTTAAATTTTCTCAACTGAAATTCTTTTTTTTTGTATAGTTAAAAGTTATAAAAATAACTGAAAATAATAATTTGTAAAAAATTCCAAAATTTAAGGTATAAACTGTAAGCAATTACATAGTAAAACGATTTTATATAAACTGTATATTAATATGTTATGTAGGTATTCGGACTCATCAGAAATTGTTTAGGTACTTTTAGGAACTTAATTGTTATATTGTCATTATGTCATTATGCATATTTTAAATAAATGGGAATTATTCAATTTGATTATATGCACTTAAATTGAACCTACGTTTTAACGTACAGTGTAGATTTTAGTTCACCACCCGAAGGTTTGTACACAAATTTTTTTTCATCTACGTCATATAACATGTGTAAAAACGACAAAGTTGCATGTTCGCTGTAGTGCTTAATAAAAGAGCTAATCCGATATCGGAATTCTCTCATAATTTCAACTATATTTAGGTAATGATGAAATATGGGAAGTCATGATTCATTACGTTCTGATTTAAAATTGGTGCATAAGCACTATTCAGTACATTATCTTTCAAATTTTAATTATTTATTATAATAGTGTTTATTAATCAGCAAAAAATGTATAACCCTTAAAATACTTTTTAGAAACATAACTACTAACTTCAACAGTAGTTCACTAGAATTGTTGGGGAGCGACTTTAGTTTTCTAAAAAAATAAATATAAAAATAGAAAAAAGTAGCTTACCATACGACTAGCAGAACTAGGTTTGCAGCACAAGTACAAAACAAAAACAACAGGAAGACCCAGTACAATGATATAAACGAGCCATAAGAGAGGATATTCATTGGTCAGGTTCGCTAGTCTCTGCACTACACTCTCCTAATAATATCAAAATTTAGCAAGCATGTTTAAAACATTAATTTTACACAAATATAAGTTTTTTTGCATAAATTCTAGAGTGTAAAAACAGGAATTTATGCAATATAACAAACAGAATTTAGACAAATTTAATAATTTCTTCTAAACATTTTAGTAATGAAAAAATGTTATAGACAAATTAGTTACTACAGCTCTGTGTTATCTTTTACTGTGAAGGTTGATTGAAAACGCGTTTTTTCGAGTATGTCATAACATTTAACAAAAAATACTTCAAATATACGCCTAGCTTATGTTGCTACACTTTAGGGTGCCTATGACATTATTAAAAAGCCTTAGCGTTTTCAAGATAAAACACAAAATTTGAGAGAAGTAATATACCAGTAAATTGAGATTATTATTATTATTATTATTATTATTATTATGTATCACTTTCAGTTTTTGGTGACCCATCATTTTGAAATGTTAAGTAAGATATTTCTTTAGACCACAATAATAATAGCATTTAGGGTTGATATACAGCCTGTCCCCCTTAAAACTCCCGGCATCATTTTCTCGACGACTGAAAGAGACATTCGATTTCTGTAAAAGGAATTCACTATAATGTCTTTAGTTTTGAGTGACAACGGCCTTTCTCCTCATTAAGGTATAGATGGCATTGAGATGCAAAGAAATTAACAAATTTTGACCAAAAATTTGTAATAAGCAACTTCAAAACCCACAATACCTGAATTTGAGTCATATCGGTGTTTAAACACGATAATCCCTCATTTTTGATCCGCCATTTTGAATTTTTTAATTTTGACAAATGGTTTATATTTGCGATCTTAAAAAACCCCAATACCCGACAATCAAAAAAATCGGTTTATAAATTAAAAATACACAATTTTGCACCCCAAAAAACGATGCATCACTGGTTATTATATTTTTTTAATTGAAATTGTATTAGTTTGTTTTTTAAATTTTATAACTTTTTAAAATTTGAAGCAATGAGTTTTTTTTAATTTTCTAAGCCCCTAAAAATGCCCCGCCACTGGTTAGATTTTGCTCATTAACGAACTTGACCTAGATTTTATAGCAAAGAATTTTTGTACCAAATTTCATATCGATAGCTTTAATGATTCAAAAGATATGGCCCGCGCACGCAACACACACAAACACGAAATTTTTTTTCTAAAAATATGTTTTTCGTGTCATGAAACGTCGAGAAATGCAAAAAAAATTTTGAAAATTAAAACCCATTACATAACTTTCTCTTTATACATAACTAAGTATATGAGAGAGCAAAACAAATTTATTTAAACTCCCGGTTTAACCGGAAATTACATTATTGTTTTATATTCAATGGGATACTCTGTACATTTTGATAAAAAATGAAAGAAAATATATTTTTTTATATGTAACCAATGTAACCGTACATCTACAATTAATAATAATAAAGTTTATAAAACAATTAGGTAGATAATTCATTTTTATTTTGCATAACCCAAACCAGTGAACAATTATTTGGGAAGACAAACGGAGATTTCATCTAAAAAGTCAGATTAAATGTTCAAAATTGTTTCCATCGTTCTGAACACACATTATATCTCTTTAAGAATTCAGTTGTACAAACTTTTAACAACGTCTCTCTGTTAATAGCTGCCACGGAAGCATACATGTTGATATAAAGGTTAGCAATATCTTTAATAGGTTTTTCGTAAACAGTACTTTTCAAATAACCCCACAAAAAACCTAATGGAATTCGATCAGGTGACTGAGCTGGCCCCTGACCACACCATCAGTATCCATCTTTCTGGATATTAGGTAACTCAATTGGAACATTATTTGATAAAAGAGATAAAACATTTTCTAAAAAATCTAAACATGCTGTACGTTTAATGTGCCATGCAAAAGATGTGGTCCGACTATGTATCCATTAACAAATTCACACCAAATATTTACTCCAAAGATGGTTTGGTTTTGTGTTTGCCTCAACCATCGAGGATTTTCCTCTGATCAGTATCTACAGTTATGTTTGGATGCTACACCATTATTGTGAAACCTGCTTTCGTCTTCACATGATTCTATTTAACAGATTGTCCTGCTCCTCTAACATAAGAGTAAATTGCGATAAAAAATCCATTCTCCGTTGATGATCACCTGGTTTTAGGTGATGAATTAGATATACTCTGTAAGGGAAATATTTATTTTGTTTTAACACTCTGTCGCAAGAAGATTTAGAAATATTACATAGTCTCTAGCTGACGTAAGGAGGTACAAGGATTATTATTGACCGTTTGTAGTATCAAAGCTGTGTTTTCATCAGTTCTTACAATTTTCCTTCGGGTATGTTTTGGCCTTTTGAAATTACCGTAGTTTTTCAAGTTTTCACTTAAACTTACAAAAGTTTTGGGGGTTGGTTTGGGTCGTCCTGGAAAACACGCTCCGTAAATATCTGTGGCCTCTGCTGCAGTTTTATGACATTCACCATATATTGTTATCATATTATCTTCATCTTCATTAGTGTGAATAACCATTTTTTTAATTTAATAAATTTTTTTTAAATAATAAACGAATTTAAAGTATCAGATTTAGTCGAATATAAAACATACACTCACCACATACATTTTTACAATAAACAATAAACATAAATGTCAAAATCTCTCATTCCAAAACAACAGTTCCAGCCACCTTTGTTTAGTTGAACGAAATTAGTTAAAAATTAATTATCTACCTAATTAGCATTATTAATTGTAGATGTATGGTTACATTTGAAAAGATGCTCAAAATAATATTTTCTTTCATTTTTTATCAAAATGACTATTTTACTATGAAAAATGACCTCTCGTTTAAAATTCGATTTAAAAAAGTTTTGACATTTTTCATTAAAAATAAATTATACTAAAATTAAAATATCTCAAAAACTATTGCCTTTTCGAAAAATCTTCATATTATAAAATATTCTTAGAATTAAGTGCCCTTTCACATTCACCTTTTTCAAAATTCCTGGGATCGATTAATTTCTTTGTATCTCAACGCCATCTATATATATATATATATATATATATATATATATATATATTCACATTATAGTGAATTCCTTTTACAGAAATCAAATAACTCTTTCAGTCGTCGAGAAAATGGCGCCGGAAGTTATAAGTGGGACACGTTGTATAGGAACAGTGTTACAATGAGTACAGTGTTGCAATGACTTTTGCTGTCATCTACGTTTTAACAGGTTAACTATACCAAAGTGACATTGCAGATTTCTAGTACAAATTAGTAAAATATGCCATAAATATTGTGTGCATAGATGGCCAATTTATATACATTTGTTTAGTAAAATTCTTGGTTGTCGAAAATATTGAATCATCCTTATTGTTATGACCATACACATAACTTTGGCCCATTTCACCTCCTAAAATGATTTTTTATATTCAATCAATCAATGGCGTCTGAAAATGAACAGTGTTGCAAGGTACAGCGTTACGCGAACTTATTTGTAACAATGTACCCTGACAATATTTTTAAATTTTTATGTTTTTACAAAGGTGAACAGGAAAGTCTTTACTGTGTTTTGTCCATCTTTCTGGCAACTTATGAATGCCATTAAAAAAAAAACAGTTTGTCCTTTGAGCCAAACCATTCATTGAGCCTTTTTTCGACTTCGAAATTTGCAAAATGCTGCTCAGCCGGCGAAAAGGTGATAATCGGACGGGGTCAGGTCTGGAGACTACGGCGGGTGCGATAATACGTCCCATCCAAGCGGTTTCAATGCGTCTTTCTCCAGTTTTTCTATGTGTGACAGTGCATTGTCATGCAACAAAATCACTTTACCGTGTCTTCGGGACGATCCTGGACGTTTTTCGATCAACCCATGGTTCAAATTGATTATTAGTTGTTTGAAGCGATAAGTATTAATTGTTTCACCAGGTTTCAGAAGTTCAAAATACACCACACCACCTTGGTCCCACCAAACACAGAGCATTGTATTCTTTCCGAAGCGATCCGGCCTTGGAGTCGATGTACCAGCTTTGCCAGGCGATAACCACTATTTTTTTTACAATCCGATGCAAAAATGATTTCCCTTTCATACTGTTGAAGCAGCATTTCACAAATGGTTTTTCGATTTTCCATTTGCCCATCATTCAGTTAATTGTGGCACCCATCTTCCCAGTTTTTTGATATTTCCCATTGCTCGTAAGCGGTCGCTAATCGTTTCTTGTGCCACATTTAACGTTTCTGTCAATTATTTTTGAGTTTGGGTTGGGCCTTCGTCTCCTGCAATTCCGCATCCACAAATGTATTTGGTCTACCCGAGCGTTTACTGTCTTTCAAATCAAAATCACCCCTTTTAAATTTTCGAAACCACGTCTCACATGTTTTTATGCTTGGAGCACGCTCTCAGTAAGTTTCTACCAGCAAACGATGACTTTCAACGGTCTTTTTCTTTTGATGAAATAAGCAATGCATATGGCAAGTGCTCTTTTTGAAGCACGAAAAATTCGACATATACACAGAGCTATAACACTATGACGCTATTATTTAAGCGGAATGAAACCTTGTTGTTTTTAAAGCTTAATGACAGTAGAATAAAATGACATACATATAGATTAAAAAATGCGACGTAAAGGCAAAGGTTTGAGAAAACTATCCAAACTCAATGTACTAAGTGTAAAGCAAGCTGTCTTGGATATTACACAAAATTAAATGAGTATTAGAAGCGCTAGCAAAAAATATAATTTGTCGTATGACACTAAAACGATATTTGAAGAAACAAACATATTCAGGACACTGGAACAATCAAGTATGAGTCAAATTATAGACTGAATCTAGTCTAAACTGATGACACAGAAGAAGACAAAAGCGTTATTTAATAACTGCTAGTAAAATTCACCATGGCCTTACGCGCAAGGACACATTAGATCTAGCTTATCAACTGCGGTTAATGAATCTACTGAAACGTGGAATATTCTGATATTAATTTTTCGAGGTTCGCATTGGTCTGGAAGATTCCGTAAAATTCGGAAAACAATAATTGGTTGGTAGTTTTCAAGGCAAGGATCCTACCTCTATTCCATGCAACTAGTTTTAATTGAACTACTGTAGTTTAAAAATTTGACCAAAAATTTCGAACTCCTGATCTGATGTATAATCTAGATGCAACTGTGGTTTACAACCGTATATAACACACTTAATATGCAATCTGTAAAAGGTCAAAAATAGCTCGGGCAAGTCACGAGAAGTTCTTGTAACTGCTTATTGCATAGCAAATGCTTTGGGAAATACACTTCCGCCGTTTTTAATATACCCTCTGCCCCAAAATAAACCGGAATGCATTACAAAAACACAAATAGTTAATTAATCGTTACAAAAATATTTTATTTATTCGAAATAATCTCCCTGAACTCAAATACATTCGTTTATACGTTCGACAAGTGCATCAAATGACTTTTGTATGTCGTTGATTGGGATGTTGTTGAGAATGGCGGTCGTCGTCTGTTGAATTTCTTCAATTGATGCAAAACGGTTTCCTTTCAAGGTCAAATGGAGTTTAGAAAATAGGAAATACTCGCAGAGAGCCAGATCGGGCTAGTATGGGGAGTGTTGAAGCAAAAAAATTTGACTTGAAGTTAAAATATCGTAATTATTGTCGCTCGATGAGAAGGTCTCCAACTGCCTGGTTCTCGATATTCAGGCCTAGCAAACGCTTCAATACTTAACAGTATTAATGGTTGTTCCACTTGGAATGAATTCTTTATGGATAATTCCCTTGGAATTGAAAAACGAGATGAGCATTGTGTAATTTTTGGTCATCATTTAGTCTATGTGGAGTAAACTTTGAATTCAATTTTCTTAGACCAAGTTTTTCAGTTAAAATGCGATGAACTGTTGTTTTCGGTAATCACATGAGATGAAAGTTTATCGTCACCCACATCTTCCCCACCTTCCTTAAATCTTCAAAACCACTTAAACACTTGTGTTTTGGATAAACCATTATCACTATAAATTTTTTTCAGCAATTCAAACGTTTAGTATTTAGTATTGACTCTTTGCTCTTTACACATTTTTCGACCGATGCACAAAAACTACCGTCACTTAAAGCGTTGTATTTTGGCGTCCACTGACCGAAATGTCATCCGACTTTGATGGATTGGTAAAGAAGGTTTCCCACTACATAAATCAATCACCAGCCGACAGATGTCATCAAAGGTTCCATCTGTATTTCTTAAAATGTAATTTAAAACTCAAATGTTGTTTGGGGGCCCCCAGGAACCAATAGTAGTGCATGAACAAACGGTTGGAAGAATGATAAGATTTTTATGGATGTGTTGCATATTTAACACTTCAATGTACCAAAAAGATCCGGTAATACTATTGCGTGATAACTACAAATCTTACATTACTGTTGCCTCTTTGGAATTTGCAAACAGGAATAGGATCATTATGTTAACCTTTCCGCCTTACACAGCCGCAAACCTCCAACTAGTGTGTCAGAGCTTGCACTATAATGCTAGTTGTAGATATTGGATCATTTGTAACATTGAAATACTATTTCAATCTATGAAAATCATTTTCTATATGAACCATTGTGAGTGCTTTTCCCTCAACTGGTATATGATCTTTAGATCTGGACATCTTTAATAATTTTGACTTTCTATCGCCTAGTGTTACTGATCGGCCTTATCCTATAGTTTTACCTCTAAATGGGGATGGAATGTTATTGTCCCTTAGACATCGCAACAAACTGTTGTATCTCAAACAATCACCTGTATGCTATAAGCTATATCTGAGGTCAATCATAGTTTATCACCCTTGCACTGACTTGTGAAATCGTGATTCCATTCAGTCAACGTATGAATATAATGCGTTCAGTAGGTAGTCGACCGCCGACATCTGGGATATCTATCCAGAAGGAGAGATTATTTTCACCATAAAAAGCCAGCCCCTCTCCCAAAGCCCCACCTAGAACAAACAACGTAATTCGGAGAAAGAAATGTAAAAGCTTGATTTTGACTGATACGCCCATCATGGGCGAGTAAAAGGAAATGTAACAAGCTCAAAACCTTTAAAAGAAGACTGGACTGAAGGAATAAAGAAAACGATCACATAACAGACGAGAACTCTGATAACTTGAATATTATTTACACAGGAAGTGATGACAACTGGCAAGAAAAAGAAGTTAATATTGATTTCTCTTCTTTTTCAGTACACGATTATGCTCTGGTTTGTCAAGATAAGAACAATATATTTGGATTGGACAAGTTATTAAGGAGCTGAATCATGAATATTTTCTTCCTTATGTTAAGAGGGTAACTCTTAAACTCGTAAAAACTGGCCAAAATTTTCATAAGAATTGTGTGATTCATAAGCTTCCTCCCGAACCACCAGGGGGAACAAGCAGAATGACAGAGATGCTGGTTTTTGCAATTGACATTACCAGAACTTAAGTTTTTTTTTATTGTTTGTTTTTGAGGTTCCATTGTTACTATGTAGTTACCGACCGACCATATATTCTGCATTTAGTACATATATAGTACAATCTGTTAAACATTTCACATGCCATGACTTAAATTCGGATATGTAACGCTGTTCCAATATAAGACAGTATACTATGGCAGGGTACAGATACAAATGACATTTTTTGATAGATCAAATTTTTTACTAATTTTAATTGTAATATATTTGCCAAATTGGACACTTTCTTATGGAAACATACATAAAGGTTAAACCATAAGCTACAGTAAGGTACTGTATTTTAGCGGTACTCGAAAAAAGTTGTAACACTGATCCCACACTTTTCCTAAAAGTACTTTTAAAACGTAGATTGGACTTAAGTAATTCATATGAAATATGTATTCATCTTACATCTTTACATTTTACATCTTTTGGTGATTTAAAAGATTAATATTTAGAGTTTTGGTTATTTAAAAAAAAACATTGCTCTTATTGATTTCTTTACTATAGCCATTCTTTATCGTTTTTTAATTAAATTTTACAGACAGTATTTTGGTTGACTAAACGAAATTTTAAAAGTAATCCATAGTGCGATGTACCAAGTGGTCCAAATTGGACACTTTCTTATGGAAACATCCATTGTTTTAAGAGAAAAAATGGACCTACGTGTCTGGAGCTCAAATTTAATGAGAAAATCACTGACCCAAACAATTCAGTTAACTCAAAACGTTTGGCCACTAGGGGGCGTTTCTCGAATTTAGTCGATTTCTTTAATGCCCCATAACTTTCCTATTATTAAAGATAATTGATTTTGGCAAAATCTTTCTTAGATTTTTTACGTAGAATCCATCGCGACAGACATTTTTTATACAGGATGTTTGGTTATTTTACGACAATGAACTACATTTTTTTCATACGAACCACCCTGTATATTTTGGGGTTTTTGAAAGGATGCGTAAAGTTTCCTGATATATCACTTGTATTTATGTTAAATACTATTTGCAATATTGCATTTTATACATTAAAATATTTTGCTTGTAGACATCTAGGTTTCCATGGCTAACAAAGACGGCAGCATGATTTAAAACGACAATTTCTTAGTTATCTGAAAATTTTCATAAGCTACAATTATCTTTAAATTGAAATAACAAACAAAAAACAACGAACGTGATAGAAAACTTATGTGAATAGCACAAATACAGTGGTGTGAAAAAGTCATGCATCACCCACGTCTACAATGATTTTTGGACTCTAACATAAATCTTTCGCATTCTTTCATTAACTACCTTGAATTATCTGATTGTACTTCGTACATCATTAATGTTATTGCTTATTATATCATTATAATTAATCATTCCTGGCTAATTAAGCATATTTTAGAGAACTTCAAAAAATAGTGGAATTATTAGGCCGTAAACGGAAGTCGTTAAAATATATTTCAAGTTAATTTGACGAAAAAATTTCAATTAAATTGTGAGTATATAAGGGTCCAATCACTTTAAGCGATTTTGCATTTCGCGTAGAAAGTTACAATGTGTTCTAAACCGAAGCAAACGAAATTATCAGACCAAACGCGGTTTGAAATTATGTCTCACCATAACCAAGGTGCTTCTAGTCGCGAAATAGCGTCATTAGTAAAATGTAAAGAATTTACAGTAGTTCGGATCATTAAAAAGTATGCTGAGTTTGGAAAAATCGACGACAAACCGAGTAGTGGGCGACCAAAGAAAACCTTCGTCTGAGATGATGCTGTCTTAAGACGAACAAGCCTTGCAGATAGAAGTCTCAATTCCACCCGTTAACAAAAATATGGAGGGAAGCTACAGGTATAAGCGTATGCACTTCCACTGTGAGGAGTAAACTGAATAGTTTTGGATTGAGAGGGCGTAAAGCACGTAAGAAACCATTGCTTTCCGAGAAGCAAAAGCTGAACCGTTTGAAATAGACAATGGAACATCTAAAGTGGGCAATAGATCAGTAGCAAAGAGTATTATTTAGTGATGAATCAACTTTTAACTTCAATAATCATGCTGGAAATACGTATGTCAGATGGTTTCCAGGGGAACAATTTTCGCCAAAATGTATCATTCCAACAATTAAGCATCCAACCCCAGTTACGGTGTGGGGTTGCATCTCCTCCCGAGGAGTTTGTCGGCTGCATATCATCTCTGGAACGATGAATGCCACAAAATACATCGAAGTACTACAGAATAAAATTCTTCGAAGTGGAAAAGATGTTTGGTGAGGAACGCTTTCAGTTTCTAGATGACAACGCACCTTGCCATAGGGCAAAGCCTGTTAAATCATGGATGGAGATGAATGGAATTAAAGGATTGGACTGGCCAGCGCAAGTTCCAGACCTTAATCCCATCGAAAACTTGTGGAACAGAATATCAAACATTATATCGAGAAAACACCAACGACGAAGGTCGCCCTCATCGAATCTCTAATTGACGCCTGGCATCACTGTATCACTAGAGACGAACTGGAAAACTGGTGAATTCCATGTCAACTAGTCTTCAAAAACAAGGGTTGGCTGATTAAATACTAAAATTAGTTTTAAATAAGATCATATTTGGAATAATGCAGTATACGTTTTTTTTGTCAATTTTGTGATATTTTGAATAAAGCCTCTATTTTACTACGTAGTTAAGATAGAGCTGATAATAATAAAAATATCAAGTAGGCAGCTATGATCATGACGTTACTTGTTTTTGAAAGTTTGTAGTTTATAAATATTTATTTACATGTAGTGTAATTCTGTAAAAAGTTTTTAAAGCAAGAAAAGTGTTGTTTTTGTTAAGTGTTTGTGTAAGTTGTTTTCATTTTGATTCCGTTTGTTTTTCAAAATCTACGAAAACTATGAAAAGTACGACATGCTGGAATGTTACATCGAATAATGGAAACTCTGACGGAACAGGTAATCTGTATTTTAACAGATACCCTGAACGACGCAACCCTTAAGAGATATTTTCGATCAGCTGCAACAAAATATAAGAAACTATGGTTCTTTCATTAAGCCTAGAGCAAATTACAATTTTAATCAAGAAGCTCAAGATGAAAATGAAGTGAAAAAATTGCAGTACTAGGAACTATAAATTACAGTGGCAAAACGTCAACAAGAAAGTTAGAACCAGAAAAATCCTTCGTGATTTTATACAACGAACGCGTTTTTGTGAACGGTTCATTGAAAACAATTCAAGAAGATCAAAATTTTGCTTTAAATTGTATTTGGACGGACGAGGCCTCCATCAGCAGTGCGGAATATTCAATTATTCAATAGACATAACGAATATACTTGAGCTCGCGATAGTTCTCATGTTACTGTGGAGAAAAGGAATCAATGGAGCTTCAGTTTTAATGTGTGGGTGGGTAATTTACCCAGGACAATTTATTGAACCGTATGATGACGGAGCGCTGAATTCTCAGCGATTATTTACAAATTTTACAGGACCAAGTTGAACCGTTTATCGAAGACGTACCAATTAATTTATTACAGAGTATTTTTCCAACACGACGGGGCAACAGCACATTGTGCGGAATTAGCTAATCCAACGGCCGCTCGGTCTCCAGATTTAACTCCCTTGATTTTTTTTTGTGGTAAAATCAGAGACCTCACATAAAGCAGCCTATTAATACCATAGAAGAATTTAACAAACTCCCTTTGGAATTAATAAATGCAGCAAATTGGACAAGGAAAAGGTATAGAATCTATTTGGAACAAAATGGGTTACCAACATTTTTTACATTCGTTTTACTGTTACTATTTATCTGAGTATATTTAGATCGGTATTAATTAGTTACTTTTGTTATGTTATTTATAATACATGTTTGTTTTATTCACATAAGTTTTCTATCACATTCGTAGTTTTTGTTTGTTATTTCAAATTAAGATATTCGCAGCTAATAAAAATTTCCAGATAACTAAGAAATTGTTTTAAATCATGCTGCCATCTTTTGTTAGCCATGGAAACCTAATTGTCTACAAGCAAAATATTTTAATGTATAAAATACAATAGTGCAAGTAATACTTAACATAAATATAACAAGTGATACATCGAAATTTAGGAAATGTTCGCTCTTTTCACAAACCCCAAAATATACAGGGTGGTCCTGTAACTGGAGCTTTAGAGAAATCAAAATTTCGCGCTAAATTAAACGAGATAGATATTTATATATTATTTTTCTGGATAAAGAAATGGTTATTGTTTATTTGTATTTGAATATAACTAATATTAAGATGAAAAGCTCGAGTTTATTTCATTAATTCAATAAATTCAATTTGAAAATATTTAAATACGCAGCATTTGCAAGTGCATTAATGTGTTGGAAGGGAATGACGCTGTCATAATAATGATGTGCAGCTTTTAAAACAGTCGCATACAGAGAGCGATCACAAACAGTAGCGGTAAGAAAGCAAACAAAAGGAATCGCATAAAATAAGCGATCCGAGTTAAGTTGTCGGTCGAGTGACGCCGCAGTCTAAGCGACATTCATAGGGAAGAAGTAGAAAATCCTTATTAAAATAAAAAGTGCAAATGTCGGCAAGCTGGCGATAATAAAAAGGTTGCGTAATAGTTTACTATAGCGTTTTAAATGGTTGTTGAATTTTTGGTAGCGATAGATAAATGTACAATAAGACAATCGACCCAATTAATAGATCGGTATACAAACTATAATAACTAAAAAACATTGATAATGAAAATATGGCTTTCCGTAGCTCGCTTGCAATTGGTAGCGCATGCGGTTTGTGATTAAAACTAAACAATTAAGTAAAAACGGTCCAGTGTAAATATATCTAACGATTATTTACTATAATCATTAACTGATGGAAGAAAATTAGAAGCGTATTCAACTACACCAAAGTACAAGAAAAGATAAGAACAATAGAGAAACGGTTCCAGGGTGCAGGCAGATAACATCAACGGAAGAGCAGGCTCTAACCTATCCGAGGCCTCTTTAGCGGCCAAAGAAACGTCAGCATTACATCACAAGTTTTTCAACGAAATGTTTGTGTTAATAAATAAAACTTTTTTGTGTTTGATTTCTCGAACTTTTACGTTTAACTGTCACAATTAAACGTGAACAATCGGTTAATTCTGATAAAGATTTTATTTGTTATATGTTAGTTTTAAGAAGGTTATTGTAGATTATATATGTATATTATATATATATATATATATATATATATATATATATATATATATATATATATATATATATATATATATTTGTAAACAACATATTGATGCATTTTCGTTCAGATTTGGAATTTAATTAAATGAGTATAACGTTTGATTTACTTTTATTGCTAAAGATTTATTAATATTACAAGCTTACACAATTATTGAATATATAAATGCAGAAAGACGTCAACTCAATAGGAATCCATACAAATAAATAAATCATTTCTTTATTGTTAACTTTGAGCTAGCCGTCGCAATAAATTAAGAAAGGAATTAGTAAACGTACAGCTTAGAGTTCATTTACTCAAACCGAAATTAATTAGCAAGCGAAGTAACATTAACTAGCAAATGATATCTTTATAAATTGAACCCATTCAGTTTTAATAAAACGTAATAAAAAGCATTGATCTCAGGTATTAAATTTTATTCAATAATGTTGAAATTATAGAAAAGTTTAAAAGAACTCAAATCTTATTCTTTGGGGCGGGTTAAATAAACAAAAGTAGTATCTAAGGGTAATACGCCCGTTGCAGCCCGTATGAAAAAAATGTAGTTTAGGGTCGTAGAAAAAAACACGCTGTATAAAAACTGTACCGCGATGGATTCTACGTAATAAAGTGCTTTAAGAAAGATTTTGCCAAAATCAATTATCTTTAATAGTAAGAAAGTTATGGGGCATTAAAGAAATCGACTAAATTCGAGAAACGCCCCATAGCGGCCAAACGATTACAGATACCTAGTCTGTTTCCGCCAGCGATTTTCTCATTAAATTTGAGCTTCAGACACCTAGGTCCATTCTTTTCTATCTTTTAAAATAAAGGATGTTTCCATAAGAAAGTGTCCAATTTGGAATCACCCTGTACAATTTAAATAACTAACGTCCAAAAGGTGTTGTTTGAATTCATTTATTTCTAAGAAATTAAGCATTTGATATGCTTGTAACACGTATCAATCAATGACATTTTTTTATTCATAATGTAAACCAATAAGACAGATAATTTCCTTCAAGATGCAAGAATTTATCTAAAAAATCTAATGCGTACCACTAAGTGGTAGGAATCAGTACCTGAAATGGCAAGAATAACTTGTAGCATATTCGATTTAAATGGCGGGTCAATTACCTGAAAAAACTGAAAGTGATAGCTGATAAATGAAATATAATCAGCCTTTTATCAACCTTTGTCAATTGTAAAAACTCTAGAAGCTTATTACTTGTCTTGTACATGTCACGGCTAAAATCCACACTTAGCTAGTTTTATAACTAACCAGCTATTTTGCAAACTAACCAAAAGCGATGTTATTTTGGAAGAATCCGCTCATTCTTATACAATAGTGGGTGGCCGACTGCTGGTATACAAACTAGCCCGTTTGGTTTGCAAAATGATTTCATACTACCGTTTTAATATTAACCAGGTATTTTAGTTAGTTTGTATAATACCCATTCATGATTTTAGCTAATATGACAACTCCAATCATTTTAGTCATCCAAAACGGCAAGATCCTTGGCTAGTATATAAAGTAACAGAATGGATTACTTGTAACTTAACTTGTAATGTGGGTATAAGGTTATGTCCATAACCTTCTGCACGTTGCTTGTGTTTGAGGGGGTTGTTATGTGGTTTCCGACAATTTAAAAAGTGATAATGGTTCGAACGGAAGAACTTAATAAGCCGATGTTGACAAAATTCAACGAGAAGGTGTGTAACACTAAATTTTAAAGAAAAGTGAGTACGAAGGGTTTGAGTTGGAGATTGGAAGGGTCAAGTGCAAGTGATAAGTGCTGTGAACTAATAACCTAATAGAAAACAGAGAGTGCATTAATTTTTAGTGGAACCAGTATTCTTGGAGAATCACTCAATATAACAACAAAGAAATTAAAAAGGAGGCCAAATACCGCGAATTCTAACTCTAAAACCACGCCTGAAACAACTAGGTCGAAAATCAGATAACATACAATGTTAACGTTAACATTGAAACTTACCAACCTAATAAAATCGAAAAGCCCGGTAGATTTAAAAATCTCACAAGATTGAAAAACCATCTACATATGATTACATTAGCATAAATTATATTCTAAACACAGTTTAAAACGAGGGATAACACTATGGGTGACAAAAAAGAATTAACACTAAAAGACATTATGGATAAAATAGAGTAAATAGAAAAGAAAGTTGACGAAACCAAATCAATGAACAACAAGCAAAATAGGAGGATTAACAAACTAGATGAAACTATTCAACAACATGAAATAAAAATACAATGTCTAGAAAACGAAACAAGGAAAAGAAACCTAATCATCTTTGGCATCCCCGAGACAGAAAATGAAGATACGGCAGCACCGAAGGAGATATTAATTAAAGAAATAGCAGAAAAAATGGAGGTCAGAGTACTCAATCACGAAATTGATTCTATAAAACGAATTGGATTTAAAAACAACAAACAAGGAAGACAAATAAAAATGAAACTGACTACTACAATACAGAAAACCAAAATTTTGAGAAAACAGAAAAATGTGAAGGGATCCAAGTGCTGATAAAAGAGGGAATGGACAAGAAAATAAAGGACACTAAGAAAAAACTGATACCACACATGTTAGAAGCCCACAAAGGGGGAGCAATAGCAATCATTATCAGAGATAAACTATTAATAAATCGAGACGAAGGGAGAATAGAAGATTTGGAGAGACATGCCGAAGATGAAGACTCTGAAGTAGAAGCAGCCATAACAACAGAAAGGGAAAAAACTGAAAACAAGAAAAGAGAGATCTACCAACGAAGAAAATGGACTACACCTTAAGCTTAAGGGGATAATGCATACAGTAACAATCCCTAAGAGAAACAAGTTCTAGTCACAAACAATACTAGCTCTATACAAGAAAACAGATAAAAACGAGAAACGAACAAATAACAAAAAAGGGAAAAATCAGAAACAGGAGTTTTACTAAAAAAAAGTTTCGGAAGCCTCATAGAAAATGATGATCAAAACTAAAAGACGACAGCTGGAACATGGAATGTCAAACCATTAAATGGAAAAGAAGAGGAAATGAAAAACTTTAAAATACAAATATTAGGAATAAGTGAGGTAAGAAAACAAGGAATAGGAGAGAAAAAGATAAAAGCATTAATAGTTAATAAAGAAATAGCACGTGGGTAACGAAATGAGAACCAATAAACTCAAGAATCATCTTTATACATGTCGAGCTTTCAATAAAAATAGTGATAATTCAAGTATATGCACCGATAGAAGGAACAGTCATAGAGGAAATAGAAAACTTCTATGAAGAATTACAAGAAACAATTGAAAAAATAAGAGAATCACATAGCAACTTAATAATCATTGGAGACTGGAACGCAAGAACAGGATCAGATGTAGAAGCCCAACTAGGAATAATGAGAAAAACAGAGAACAAACAAAAAATAGAGACGAAAAATACATGATCTAATGGTTTAATAATAGGAAATGGCGTTTTCGAGAACAAGGTAGAAGACAGATTGACCTATATAGCTTCAGGAATACACGGGAGGAGCATCATAGACTACATTACCTACATTAGAGGAAGAGAAACGATAATACACCAAATACAAGTAAACAAAAACGCAGAACTAGATACAGACCACAGAATGGTAATACCAGCAATAGGTCTTGACAATCCAGAAATTATTGAAAACTAAATATATACAAAAATTAGACTAGAAAAATTAAGAGACCTATAATTAAAGAAACCTACAAATTGGAAGTAGAAAAGGAACTATCAAAATGGATAAATAGTATAGACCATCTCGACGTGGAGAATAAATGGAAAATTTTGAACGAAACTCATAAATAAAGCTAAGCAGGTTTGCGGAATAAAGAAAGTCAAAACCAACACAAAGAGAACAAAATGGTGGACAGAGGAAATAAAAGAAATTATCAGGAAGAAGAAAAAACTATGGAAAAAATTTATATCAACAGAAAGCAAGGAAGATCAGAGGAAATACCTAGAAGAAAGAAATGAAACAAAAACCAAAATAAAACAAGTAACAAGACAATCCTGGACAGACGTTGGTTTAGAAGTAGAAACAACATATAAAAATAATAACAGAAGGTTCTGGAATTTTGTGAAGTCTGTAAGAGGGAAAAACGGAGCACAACGAATAGACTTAAACGAAATATTAGATACATGGAGAAAATATTGCAAAGAAAAATTCTCCGAATCATCAAACGACAAAACACATACACCACAATTTGAAGAAATAAATGAGCAAGAGGAACAAGCAATATCAATAGAGGAGGTTCAGGAAGCAATCAAGAAAACAAAAATAGGGAAATCAGGAGGACCAGATGGGATAACACCCGAAATGATAAAAGATGGCGGGAATTTAGTAACATGGATTCATAATGCATGTAAAACAAATAAAATTCCTAAGGAATGGGAAACTAATGCAGTTCTAATTTTCAAAACTGGCGACCCAAAAAGATGTGACAATTACAGAACAATAATATTGTCTCCGACAATACTAATTTCTACAAATATCGTCGACAAGAGATTAAGAACTAAAGCATTACACAAACTAGAAGACGAACAAGGGGGAAGCCAAACAAACCACTAATCATGTACATGCCACAAGAAAGCTAATAGACACAGCTCTAGTGAGCAAAACCAACTTATATCTCACTTTCGTTGACCTTAAAGCAGCTTTTGACAACGTAAATAGAGATGTAATATGGAAATGCCTAGAAGAAATCGGAGGAGGTAGCAAAACAACACAGGTCATCAAGAGTACTCGTGTAAGATGCAAAGTACAGGTGATAGGGAAAGCCTCGGAAGACTTCGTAATTGAAAAAGGAATTAAACAGGGTGACACACTAAGCCCCTTACTTTTTATCACACATGTTCAAACAAGCCACAAAACAGACCCCAAATATCCTAATCGGACACCTCAATACGACCCCAGTAAAAATCGATAATGTTATTTATATACGCTCATGACATAGTCTTAATATCAGACATAAACAAGAAAATGCAGAAATAAATTAACATATGGGAGAAAGGAACTTACTAAAATGGGAATGAAAATTAATACAATGAAATCAAAGGTGATGATGATAGGACAAGAAAGCAAAGAGAAAGTAAATCAAAAACTAAAGTGTAAAGGACAAGAACTAACAGAAACAACTACTTTTGATTATCTCGGAAGCATAATAACAAACAACGGATCTCTAGGGACAGAAATATCAAATAAAATAAATAAGGCCACAAAAATTTACCATGCAATAAACAGAATAATTCTAGGTAAGAAAGAAATAGATAGGGAAACTAAAATGTGTATATACAACACCGTAGTAATATCAATGATACAATACGATATCGAAGTACTACCAACTCAACTAAAACACGAAGAACCATAGAAATGAAATACATTAAAAAAATAATAAATGCAAAAGCACACGTTTCGAATCATATTGTCACCTTTTAATTTCACGGGTTGACACAAAGTACCATTTTTTATAATAGATACGTTGATTGTATGATTAGATTCCACACTGTCCCATTCGGGATATTTATCTAAGTATGTTTTCTTTTTTACGTGTCCATACTTTTTTATTTGCTAAGCCCATCCAGTTTTCTTCGTAATTGAGAGTTTTCTGAAACGGAAGAATCTGATATTACATGGAACATGTTTTTATTGCCAGACGAAAGATAAATAACCGACACTTACAAGTAAATGATTAAAAGATTGACATTTTGTTAAAAACAAGTCTTCTTTATCACCTAGGTAATGTTGTGTTTTGGTTTTCTTTTTTTTTTAAAATTTGCAGGTACCATCTATCATCTGGTTCATTTTTAATTTTTCAAAATGACTTACAGAGTGGAAGAAAGAATTTAAATTATTTTTATTTAGGAAGCGGTGCTGAAAAAATGTGCTATTTAAGAGAAGCCCTTACTTTTTTAAAGTCATACGGGAAGCTTAAGGGGGTTGAAAGATACGTCGTTTGTATTCCCTCCCGTTGTTATAGAAACGTTATTTTTATTTTTTTCATATCTCTTTTTGTTTAAAAAATATTGCCATTGTAAGTTTTCAAAGGCCCACCCGGTACATAAACTAGCACCTATTTTAGTAAACTTACATAACTTTACCCGCTATTTTACCAGAATGAGTGGATTCCTCCACAGTGCTTTTAATTAGCTTGCAATTTCGCTGGCAAGTTTTAAAACTAGTCAAGTATCCATATTAGCCATAACATAAATACCACAGGCACCTTTTATAGTGACTAAAGGATAGTCAGCTTTCTTGCATCAACTTATTTTTTACCTCTTTCATGCATGAGCATAAATACCATATATACCCAAGGATTGGTATTAAACAGTAAATAAAATAAAACCATGTAGTCTTAGGTCTAGAATGTAACGATTGCATCAAGTATCCCCATAAGGTAAGCTAACAATTTAAAATTTATTTTTATTCATATCTTATTTCCTAGGAAAAATTCTGAAACAACACTTTCAAATATCAGATTTTGTTTATAGCAACAAGATTATACCTATAATAATAATCATGTTTATTACTGTTACTATTTGAGAAAAAATAGTAGATTGTGTAAGACGTGTAAGTTGATCATTATTGACCTACCGCTTCGACCGCAAAATTGAGCGAAATATTGATCAACTTACACGTCGAACGCTATTTTATATTCAAGCCTCAAATAAGTATACTTCGGAGTGATGACTTATGACAAGTGTGCATCATTCTGACAGATTGGTTCTATCTGAAATTTTCTATCAAAATCACATTGTCCTAGCCCCGTTATTAGTTTTAACTTCAATTTCATTATTAGGTTGAAATGAATAATGGCGCAAGACGTACGTGATTTAAAATACACAAATAAAAGATAACTTAAACTATCGAAATTGACAGCAATAATGACAAATTTACTAGTCTCTTGTAGACAAATACATTTACAGATGTCAAAAAGAACATAATTTTAGATATTAAATACAGCTTAAATCACTATTTTCAATTTCTGTTATACTAGGTTTTCTGTAATAGAGAAGTATTTTGTTTAGTAACCTTAAGTTTCTTATTTCTACATCTTAAGAGACGTTTAGACAATTTTGTGAGTCGTCCACTTTTCACCAGTAACTCCGCCCTTGAGTGCCACTATTTTCAGTGGCGTACGCAAAAGCAATACAATTTTTATTTGCATTGCCATATATTTTAGAATGTTAAACAAGACAACATTTTCCGTTATTTATGTATACATTAATATAACATTTAAAAATATCATACAAAATAAATCACATAAGTAGGTACATAATTAATCACTCGTCTTCACTAAAATTATCGTCACTGTTGCTACTTTAAACAATGTTTATAATGACCATTCACTATGGAAAGCGACAAGAAAAGTGAAAAGAATCCTCCCCCCCAATAAGGTACTACAATGGCAAATGGGCCGGAAGCAATAAATAAAAAGCCACAATATTTGCAAACCACCAAGCTAAAGTTTTTGAACCTCAAAACCTAGATGCTGCATAAAATGAACGAGAAATACTAGAATTTCTTGACGCACCATACCAAGTGGATCTCCCATTACAAAACATTAGTCTTAATGATATTTCAAAAACAATTCTACAGCACACAAATCCAAAGAAAGTACCAGGGTTCGCCCTCATAAGTAAAAAACTACTATAGGAACTACCAACTACAAAATTTAAAGTTGTGCACCAAATCTTTAACGCAGTAATTAGACTTGTGTACTTCCCCAGACATTAATCATGCTGTTAAAACATGGAAAAAAACACAAACGAAATAACCTCCTACCGCCCGATAAGTTTACTGTCAACTCTTTCAAAAGTGTTTAAAAAAATATTCCTGGAACGACAAACCCTTTTTGGAGACCAATGAACTTATTCCTGATCACCTATTTGGCTTCAGGAGCCAACATATTACCGTAGAACAGGTAAACCAAATAGTTAACATAATCAACAAAGCATTTAAGGAAAAAATATACTGTGCTACATACAGCGTTGCTGGATATAATCCAGGCCTTTAACAAGGTCTGGCACGAAGGCCTGCAGTACAAGCTCAAACAAAAGTTGGCACACAACTTCTTCAATATCCATAAGTCCTATTTAATGGAAAGACACTACCTAGTAAAGTAACAAGACGAATATATAGACTTATCACTAATTAAACCAGCAGTGCCGCAAGGTAGCGTAATAGGACCTACATTATACCTCTTATATACAGCGGATCTACCAATAACCGACAGAACTGTAGTGGCAATTTATGCAAATGACACTGCATCAGAACACCATCAAATGAATTTAAATTTGCTACAAAAATGGCTAACCCCATGGAAGATCAAAGCAAATGAAACAAAATCAGTGCATATTACATTCACACTAAACAGAAATACCTGTCCACCCGGCACACTAAACGGCAGACAACTAAACCAAGCGGATGGTATAAAGTATTTGGGAATACATATGGACTGAAGATTAACATGGAAAAAACATATATTCATAAAGATCAAGCAACTTGCATACATTGGCATACAACTATGGGATACAGTGAGCAACTCCAACATGGAAATTTTTCAACGTTTTTAAAACAAAGTTCTTAGAATAATAGTTGATTCCCCATAGTATGTTCCCAACACCACAATTACAAGAGACTTACTAATACCTTCAATCAAAGAGGTAATCAAACAGTTCAGTGAAAAATATAATGTCGGACTCATATACATACAAACATGCTCGCAGGAACTTGTTTGAAGACAGTGGTGAAGGGTGTCGTCTAAAACGAGATAAACCAAATGACCTAACAGATCGATATTAATTATTATTAGTAAAAACCTAGATCAAAATATATATATAGAACAAAACAGTTCTACACGAGTAACGAGAAACATTAGCCCAAAATAAACCGTATCCTGAACATGGCGAGTGGGATCTTGCGAAATGTCGAGCTAACAGCCTTGAACACCAACGCGGACCAGTACCCGGAACATCGGCACACACACCCACACTCACGCACGCGCGCACACACACACTCCCGCACCCCCCCCCCACACAGGGTGTTCAAATTCCCCGTATTTATTCCACTATGCCCAAACGGTTTGTGATAATTTAATTCTGTTTTTGTGAGGTGATGTAGCGGTCAATTGCGCACTCTGTAAAAATATTTACCACTATACAGGGTGTCTCATAAACGTGGCATACCAAAGTTGCGTTTTTTTAAATAGCACCCTGTATATTTTACCCAATGCTTCTATTTATACTTCCGAAACAAGAAAAAAGTTATTACATACTATGGGTTTATTATGAACCTGAAGAGATTTTCTGTGAAAAACAGGTCATCTTTGAGAATTTCTTGTGAATTGACTAAATTACATTTTGCAAATTGGAGCTTAGCAAAAGTCTTCTAATTTTTGGCAGATGTAAATCTGAAGAAAATTTTGTCGCTAAGGTAATCTTATCACGTTATTTTAACGCTATCACTTTATACTAGGGTTCTAATGATACAGAATTGTTGTTGTTATTTGATATTTGGATTGGTAGCTATTATTATTAATTTTTTCGTACGGGTGTTCATGTTGCCAAAATAAAAAAATGCAATGTTTGACAGTTCTCAAATATCTGTTAGTGCTATAAAAATTAATTTTTCAAAAGAAGAAATGTGTCAGATGATATACGTTTTGGGAGAATGCCACCAGAATTGTCTTTTGGCTAAATGTAACACATCCGCAAGTGACCATGTCTGGGAAGTTGAAAGATAGATTTGACGCTTTGGAGAGCGTAAGTTATTAATTACAGCCCCATAAAAGAACCATACCCAATAAAAATAGAAGAGAAGTTAAATGTCTTACTTCATTTGCAAGAAAATCCACATGTCAGCATGTGACAAATTTCAAGAGAAAACGACATTAGCTTGGACTCCGTACATAAAATTATCCACAAAGAAAAATATCATACGTACAAAATTATTTTGCACCAAGGTTAGCATAATTTGTTTCTCTATTATTGAAATATTAAAGTTCTTTACCTTTCACAGTTGCACGGGAATGACTTTCAATATCGATTGAATTTTTGTAATTCAATGATAGAAAATATTAAAGGTGATCCTGACTTTCCTCGTCTCATTTTACTTAGTGATGAAGTGACATTTAGAAACGATGAGCACCTCAATGCATTATTATGCCACAGAAAACCCACACTGGAAGAGAGCAATTGATTCACAACGTCTATGGCAAACCAATGTTTGGGGTGGCATTCTAAGTGACAAAGTAATTGGCCTATTTTTCTATGACAGTGTATTAACTGGCCACGAATATTTGATAATAATCTAATGGTAACTGTTCCAAATCCTTTTTACAATTACAAACATTATTACTGTTTATTTTAATGTGTATCATTTGCAAAAGTAAACGTTTATTCAATATCTAAAATCTGAGTTTTATATAATCAAATAAATGTTTATTTTCAATCGAATGTTTTGCTAAAGCGGTACTTTTTGGTTTTACTCTTACATCCGATTTATGCTATGTGATGCGATTTTTTAGAGGTTGCAAAGAAGTGCCTATATACATTTTATTACAATTACCACAAGGAATTTTGTAAATAGTGCTTGTTTTCTCAACACTCTTAGACTTCAATTTTGAGAATAAATGTGATCCTTCATTTTGGGATTCAAATACTGGTATTAAATCGAATTTTGATAATGATTTATTAATTAAATATTTTTTGTTAGTAAAAGGAACTGAAATAAGCTTATACTTTTGATTGAAATTATTTCCTGTTATAAAATTATTATAATAATCTCTTAAATGATTTTAAAAATTACAGGTTTAGGAAGAAATATAGAATTTTACAAGTGTAAAGAAAAACCAGTTTATTGAAGGTCTAAATTGCGGTTTAAACACAACGTATTTTAAATTTAAGGAAGATTATATAAACAAACTTTTGAATGCACTATGGGGTCTCCCATATCAGCTACGTCTGCAAATTTAGCGATGGAATTTTTGGAAGATTTTTGTTTAACAAAATTAAGTTTTTCACCGTCTTTTTATTTTAGGTATGTGGACGATGTTGTTATGACTTCAGCAGAACTAAAAGTAGAAGAAACATTGAACATTTTTAACAGTTTTCATCCAAAATGAATTTCACAGCAGAGATTGAAACAAATAACAAAATTGATTTTTTATTATTATAAGAGATGAAAATTCAGTAAAAATTGATTGGTATCAGAACCAATTCATAGTGGGAAGTACCTTAATTTTCATTCAAATCGTCCGTTAAAATCTAAATTAAACGTAATTATTAATACTGTTGACAAATGGTTGAAAATTTCGGTTCCGTAAAGCACATATTGGTAAGATTTTATTGAATTTTCAAACAAATAATTATCCTGAACCTGCAATTTTTAAAATCATTCAAAAGAGAGTTCACCAATTTTATAATAATTTTAAAACAGGAAATATTTTAAATCAAAATTATAAGTTTGTTTCAGTTCCTTTTACTAACAAAAAATCTTTGATTTCTAAATCATCGAAATTTAATGTAATGCCAGTTTTTGAATCCTACAGTAGAGAACAACTTACATTCTCAAAATTAAAGTTTAAGAGTCCTTATGATGAGAAAACAAACACTATTTAGAAAATTTCTTATGGTAATTGTAATAAAATTTATATATGCGCTTCTTTGCAACCTCTAAAAAATCGCATCACAGCATAAATCGGACCTAAAGGCCGTCTGACACTGCACTAAATTTAGTACAAAATTTAGAATATAAATTTTGAGAAAAATTTTCTTAAAAATTTTAAATATAATTTTCAAACGAAAAATAATCCTGTCTGACACTACACTAAATTTTCTACAAAATGTACATGCGCCTGCGTATTTTATCATAATGTCTGGGAAATTTAATTATTTAATTATACACACGCTTTTGAAGAAAGAAACACGTGCACGTTTGTTTACAACCAACATAAATTATGTGAGGTTATGAGTTAATGATCATAAATAACGTTCCACAGACCTGCGCGCGTACTTTAGTACAAAATTTAGTAGTTTTTAGAACATGTTCTGTGGTTCAAAACTTTTAATCAAGCTGATCTTACCAGTTTCCCTCTCAGTCGTCGATCTACACGTTCAAAAGTTTTGCTATTAGGAACCCTTCGATTAGGGAACCTTTGCTGGTACAGTCTCAGTGCTCTTAATGCATTACAACAAGCCATTCCACACATCTAATGCATATCCGCATATTCAGTATTCGTGTAGTTCATTTGTCACCAATTACTAAATTAAATGAAGCTCTTAAACCTTAAAAAAAGACCTGCACTAATACCTATACTATTGTTTAATCTAATTGTCACGATTTGACAGATAATGCATCTGTTTCTACATGAACAGCCAACTTGTGTTTATGTACCTATTACCTACTATTAAGTAATTACTATTAACACGCAAATAAAAATTGGAACTACTATTCGTTACCTAAAATCAAATAAGTATATCTATTTTACGTAGTAAAAGACTGAGGAATGAGACATTAACTTAAACTAAAAAACAACTTATGGTTGCCTTTCAGATTCACGAACTTGAGACGGTGTTCTGCTCCTCGCCCTAAACAAGATAATTCAGGATTTGAATCTTAAAGATGTTAAACAATATGACGTTCTGAGTCGTTTTGATACATTCCAGATTATTGTGCTTGTAAATAATGTTTTATTTAAATACAGCCAAACTAAAATCATCATCGTTATCATTAGTTGCGTTTACCTCCAAAACGGTTAATTTTAGCGAAATTAAACTAGTATACCTTTTTGACGTAAAAAGGTTTACTTGGAAAAGGTAAAAAAGCAGTCCAAAATTTTTTTGAGATCAGAAAGTCACATGGTGCTTGTCCCTCTGCTCCCTACAACATCACTGAACATTTAAATAGACGGGACCAAAGAGCATCAAATACCGTGACATTTGCCCAAAAAGTATCTAAATTTATTGAGCAGTGAAAAAGTTATAGCGAAAATTCACTTTTTTAACCCTCAACTTCAAGAGTGAATATCTACGTAGGCAAACTTCGGAGGAAATTTTTTTATAAAAACTTGTTACCTTATTTTCACTAGATCTACCTAGATCCTGGAGATTTCCCACTATTTCTGGGACATCCTATACGTGAATTATTTAGTATGATATTTATTTTTAAATGTTATATTAATGTATACATAAATAACGAAATAAAATGTCTTGTTCAACATTCTAAAATAATTGGCAATTTAAATAAAAATTTTATTTCTTTTGCGTAAGCTACTGAAAATAAAGGGCGTAGTTACCAGTGAAAAGTGACCGCGTTGCCGGCACGTCCTTTCGCCAGGCTCTACCTTACATTTGAATATTTGTGGTCATTTTGTGTAAATCTATTGTATATGATCAGAACACTAATGAAACAAATGCAAATCAGTAAGTTAAGATTACTTCCACCTTTTCCATCCTTTACGCAATAAATGTGTACATGAAAACCTAAGCACATGACAATTTTCATCAAATTAGAATAGAAATTATTTTGAGATATATTTTCTGTCTTCCTGGTTTCCATTTACAAGTGTAAACCTGGTAATAAAGACAAAAACCTGAATTTTCTAAAGCGTTGTTTCAGAACAATAATCTACAATTATTAGTAAACCTAAAGCTCATTTGATTTAATACCAATTAATACCAATTCTACTAGTTGTAACTTACCGAATCTCGGGCAATTTTTTGACGTTTTTTATCAAAAGTTGATGCTGCCCATTGCTCTGCCACATAAACATCGTCAGTAATAATAATATTATCAAAATATATATCCTTAGACATGGACCATAATTCAAATCCAACGGCAGACTAAAATTATATCAATACAAGTAAATCATACAATTCCTTATAAAAAGATCTAACTTACAACAGTATGCATTTTGAACGGTTCCTTATCTTCAAAGAATTCTGGATTAGGTATACGCCTTGGCCTCCATTTTCCTTTATAATTAGGATTATCTATGAGTGTAGCTCTCCATTTGCCTTTGTAATTAGGATTATTTATAAGTGGAGGTTCCCATTTTCCGCAACCCGGGGCATTTGCACAAACTGGATTATCAATAAGAGGAGGTTCCCAACTGCCATCCATTTCAGAGTCCCAATCAGACGGTTTTTTTGCGTCGGGATCTGGAATATGTGTAGGTTCATCTTCTAACCAACCACTGGGTATAGTTGCAAATTCATCTATGATCTGTGCAGGTGCATCTTCATCCCAATCTTCAGGTTTGACAGCGTCGGCATCTGGAATTTTTTCGCGTTCATCCCAGTCATCTGGTTTTTTATCATCAGGATCATCAATTTCGGCTGGTGGATTTACATTTGGAGTAAAGTCCTCTAATAAACTGCCCGAGTTTATTACAGTTTTATCTACTTTTATTTCAAACGAATTATCAGGATTAAGTATCAAAGTGTACAAATGAGGCAACTTATCAGAGAAGTAATCTTCGAGCCGTTCGGTGGGCTTTTTGCAATGTTTCTCTTCGATACTTCCATTTCGAGGATTTTTATGCCTGAATATAAAATGTAATTTATGATCGTTACCACATTTATCTGGTCCAAACATAATAGAATAAGGTGATTTGTCATGAAATTGTCCTAAATTTCTGGTATCTGGACCATCACTTAACAATTTTAAATATGCACCTCCACATTCCTGTCCATCTTGAAGGATAACTTCGTATTGTACAATTAATGGTTTTGTATTGAAAACAAACGGTTTAAGCAAAGATGAAGCAATAGCAGCATGTTTCGCTTTTGATTTTAAAACCAATCCTAAATCACCAACTAATGCATCTTTTACAGGGGATTCAAGTTCCCATACACCATCATATTTAGCAATATCTTCTGAAATACCTTCTTTTTTCGCTTGTGATTTAATCCATCTTTTTGAAAATTGAGCTGGGTCATCAAAATGATCAGCAAGATACACTTTACTTTGATCAATTGGTATGGGACTTTCATAGGGTACATCCACTGTGGATGTTTCAGTTTCTACCTCCACTGTTGCTTCATCAGTATCCTGTAAAAAATTCTGCTCTAAACACAGTTTAAACACTTGACAAAAAGTTACAAATGACAATAAACAAAAAAACTGAAATTGTTTTAGGGCCGTTTTACATTATAATAAAACCTGAAGGAAAAATGACACTAAAATTGTAAAATTTTAAATAATTGTCATATACAAGAAAATTATTTTCCTAGTGTTACAGTAAATCGGCACAGAAAGGAGTTTCTGGTTAGTGGATGCTTCGACCATGCTTCGACATATTTGAGGCCAAGTTAAGGTTGTTTATCTTTTTGTGGTTATTGCTCACGTTATTATAAGCAAAAATTAATTAAATTATAAATGTCATGGCCTCACAAGCAAGTGGACGCTGTGAGTGAAGAGTATAGGTTGATATAAAGTTAAATGTGCGTCGTATAAAAATAAACATGCTTTACATTTTATTTGGGTTTAAGATACTAGCTTTTTTGTGTTTATAAATGGTATATTTTTGTATTCATATTTTGCATAAATCTATATGTTTCGATAACAATTACAGTTATCGTCCTCAGTAGTGATTTACAAATTATTTAAATACGAAAGATATGAAAACGCCAACATAAGCCTGCTATTAATATAACTGTTAAAGATCTAGTCAAATCTAACAAAGAAATAGTTTGTCATTTTACAGTGAAAACACAATGTAGTACGTTAATATGCTTTTTAATTTCAACTATTTGTATCAGCATAAAATTCTACTTATAGTACAGTATCATAATGTAAGGTTTGTTGCGGTGTTGCCAAGTTATGTGTAATTTACAAAAATGTGGAAAAACAACCTATCCAAAAAGTCGTTAAAAAATCACTACTTTAAATGTAATAATACGGTGTTGCGCTTGTATAAACATCAGAAATGTCGGAATAATTCTGTAAAAGAAAACTGGTTATAACTTATACATAGCGATTTTTACGGCGGTGCCAATATTGAAATTTTTTAAGTAACAGAATTAATTTTTTTTAAATTGATCACTATGTATTTTATTCCGGAATGTTATATAGTATGTTATGCTCTAAAAATGTGCAATTACAACTGATATTCTAAAATGGACCGTTTTGCCACAATTGTAGGTTTTATTTGAAAATGCACACAAATATCCCTGTTTTTGTTGTTTTATTCCCGTGCTATACCGTGACTTCAGCACAAACGGTCATTATCAGATGTTAAAAATGTGCTTTTAATTGCATTTTTTAATTCGTGTTTATAATATTATTAAAATATTTCATCCTAAAAAACCAACGAACGGAAATGGAAAACATGCTTAAGAAGAATGAACAAGACTTCGTTTTACAAACTAAAGATAAATATTTATCTTTTAAATATTTCTATTTAAATATTAATTATTTATCTTTTTAAATATTTATCAGGTAAAAATGTTTAATTTTTTGTAAGAAAAAACAAGTCATTCATAGTAAGAAATAAAAATAAATGACAAGGGAAACAAAACAAAAGTAAATAGGTTAGGTACTTGTCAGTTTTATTGTCACTGTTGCGACTTATAATTTAGTGAGTTTAGCAATTTTTTCATTTAAAATGCAATTTCCAAGAGAAGAGTTGGTAGATATGATTTTTATTTTAGGGGAGTGTAATAGAAATTGTTTGTTAGCTAGCAGAGTTTATAAAACAAGATATCCCAATAAAGAAAGACATCCTAGAGAAGAGTCATTCAAAAATCATTTAGAACGGTTCGAAAGAACTTTCATGAAACAACGAAAACCAATGAAGAATGAAGAAAATGAATTCCGTGTGATGACAGCAATTGTTGAAAATCCTCATAGTGGCATTAAGCGAAAATTTAGAAGTCTGTCGGACATCAGTTCAAAAAATGATCAACAAGAATAAGTTTCACCCGTACCATATTCAACTCCATCAAAAACTCTCGGATGATGATTTTATTTAATAGACAAATTTTTTGCCAGTGGGTACAAAATCAGTTTGCTGGACATGTTCAGTTTTTGGAAAACGAGATGTTTTCTGATGAGGCCACCTTCCATAAAAACGGCACCATAAATAAACATAATTTTCATTATTATTCAGGTCACAGTCCACATTTTATGTTAACAGCAAACAGTCAATACAGGTGGTCTGTTAATCTGTGGGTTGGAATTTTAGATGGATATCTTATATCGTGCTTTTTTGACGCTCATTTAAATGGAGAAATGTATTATAATTTTCTGAACAATCAATTATTTAGTCTTTCGCAAAATGTGTCGGCTAATACCGTTCAGCAAGATGGAGCACCCCCTCATTGTGTTAGAATTGTTACAGAATGGCTAAATCAACAATTTCCTGGTAGGTGGATAGGACGTGTAGGTGCAGTAAACTGGCCAGCCCGGTCACCCCACCTAACTCCCCTAGATTACCGGGAGGTACTAACAACCAAAGAAAATATGAATATTCGAATTCGCTCATTCGTTTATGAGCATATTTTCCATTTCCGTTAGTCCGCTTTTTAGGAAGAAACATATTAATAATATTATAAACACGAATTAATAGCACATTTTGAACGTCTGATAATTACCGTTTGTGCTCAGGTCACGGCATACCACGGGAATAAAACAACAAAAAACAGGGATATTTTCGTGCATTTTCAAATAAAACCTACAATTCTGGCAAAACGGCCCATTTTAGAATATCAGTTGTAATTGCAAATTTAAAGACGATAAGATATTGCATAACATTCCGGAATAAAATACATAGTGGTCCATTTAAAAAATTAAGTTCTGCTGCTTCAAAAATTTCAATATTATCACCGCCGTAAAAAACGCCCGATATAAGTTATAACCAGTTTTCTTTTACAGTATTATTCCCACATTTCTGATGTTTGTAAAAGCGCAACACCGTATTATTACAATTAAACTAGCGATTTTTAAACGACTTTTTGGATAGGTTGTTTTCCCACATTTTTTGTAAATTACGCATAGCAACACTGCAACAAACCTTACATTAAGATACTGTACTATACCTAGAATTTTATGCTGAATTCGATTCTGCAAAAAAATGGGGGTTGCCATTAAAAAAATACCTTTCTGCCCACCCGCCATTTTGAAACACTCTATACTAGAAAATATTTTAGGAATGTGCACCTCCACGAATCCTATAACCCTATGTTTCCTTTAACTACAAAGATATGGACCGTCCACGTACTAAACGGCCACCCGGTATATGTTAAATTATACTATTATTACTATATTATTTTCATAATATGAAGATATTGTCAAGGTAGACTCATTATTATGTCGGTTTACAACATGAAGATATTGAGATATACAAACATCCTAATAAACTCAATAGACAAGTAGATCTCCGTTTAAATACCTAGGTTTTGGCACGCATTATACAGCATAAAATATTCATTTTATTAGGAAATTCGATGAGGTCAACCGAAGCCGAATCTTGTACCATTATTTTCCTAAAAAAAATAAAGCCATTGTATTGCTGTCTAGCATACACTCGACACCTGAAATTGATGACACCGCAGCAAAAATTTTGAAATAATTTTTATTATAACGCAACAAAAGCTGGCGTCGATCTAATGAGCCAAAAGGTCTCCCAGTATTCAACAAAAAGGAAGACAATCCGTTGATCATTGGCATATTTTTATAATATTTTAGATATAGCTTGTCTGACCACGAATATAATATTTACAGAACACAATGCTGAAAATACAAAAAAAAAAAACTGATCGACGTAGGGTGTTCCTGAAAAGTTTGGGAAAATATTTATGTCTACTTTCAGTAGTGGAAAAAGCACCCAACCCATAATAACTCGCTCTTACTTTGTCAAGAGTGCAATGGAAAATGTTTTGGGTACAAATAATATCTGCATAAATGCAAATACCCATGTGCGGCTGCTTAGGCGAATGCCGGGGTAATATTTCCTCCCTCAGAACCATAACTCCGTTCCTTCCGATCTTATCCTGACCACATACATCCTTAATCCCACCATGCATATATACGTAATGTATGTATGTATGCTGGGAATCCGTGATTGTGGCTGAAGGAGCTCGAGCACCACTCGGGGAGGGAATGAAATACGTGACCTTCCTTTCCTTTCAAATACAAATACTAACAGCAACCCAGCGACGGGACAACACAGGACGCCTTATGACAGCAGGCCGTTGTGATGTTTGCAAATTGACCGATCCAAAGAGAAGACGAAAAATACGAAAAGGTTCGATATGCAAATCACCAGTATGCGACGAACATACTTCAAAACCACAAACTACATGCGTTAATTGTGCAAAATAAATGTTTATTGTACAAAAATTGTTTATAGTTTCTAACATTATTGTACGCAAATAACATTTAATTATTAATATATGACCATTTGTTGCAAATTAAGGAGTTTTATTAAGTTTCAGCTTCATTTATTTATAATTTTACTGCTAGGTACCCAGATACCTCAAGCGGTAGGAATAAGGTGCAGTTTCTAAATTTGTGAAAATAATTATATCCCTTTAACGTTTTCGAATAAAAACGAGTTAAATAAGGTAAACCAGTTTGTTTCAGGATGGCTTTGGGCATCCGGGTTTCCACGCGGTATCATAAGCCTTAAATTTCATTTGTCATATAATAAAATCTTAAATTATTATGGTTGAAACCTTGACATCTAAATCTCCTGGTTTACAATGTTCAATTTGCGATAAATCATATCACCTAAAATACATTAGTTTAGACAAAAATGAATTTGAGGTGTTAAAATCTATACCAGCAACAACATGGAAGTGTGATGTATGTGTCATGTATAGAGGTAACGGTCAGTTATGTACACAATCAAGTAATTGTGAAGGATGCAATCCTCATTTACCTATAATTGAGGATCTAAAATCAACAGTGAAATCTTTAACTCGCAAAATTAATGAAATCAAAGCTGATAGTCAATGTAGCACGTCGCACGGAGGATATTTGAATGAAAAAACCGGTTACATGTTCAGCAATGAAAGTTACATTAACCATAATGCATGTAGCTGTTTTTAACTCAGTACGAAGTACTTGATACGGATACGGCCCACTCACCGCTTTCCCACTTCACTTCCGGCTGAGAAACCAGTTGAAACTCGTTCGTTCACAAGCCAGTACGTCTTTGTTTCAGATGCTAAAGTTTTCGCTAAAAACTAACTACCTATTTTAGAGTTGTTAAGTGGAATTAGGAGGAAAAAAAATTGGATATGGAGAAAAGGGGTACGTATTTTAATTAACTGTAATTAATATTGTTCAATGTGCTAAAATAACAGTACTGTTTTGCAACATGACATAGGGGCAAAATATGTTAATAATGCATGCTTTTCAAACAAAAAATAGCTGCTTTGTTTATGTTCCGGGTCTTTCCGAGAGTAGTTTTTTAAATTTAAGTAAAGTTTAGACATTGGTTTATAAAAATGCGAAACAAAAAGATCCGCATGTTCACATTATTTTTGTTTATCAGTGGTTTAAACTACGTAGTGTTGTCGCTCTCACAGTGTTAATATTGCATTGTTTCTTTTCAGAATCTTCCCGAAGAACTCAAGAAATACAAAGGAGGTCATTGTATGAGTTATTTAAAGAGTGTCCATTCAAACAAATTTTAATGACTCTCATATATGTAAACAGAAATTATTAAAACTACCAATTGTTCAAATATCGACGAAGAACGTGTAATTAAACATACATTGAGTGATTTTAAATCAGATTTCAAGAGAAAATGGGCCACCGCAAGTCATAAAGAAGACTGAATTCCTCAATAAGTATTTCTTCGTTTACTTCACCAATAGTCCGGGATCTAAAGGGGGTTGAGAAAGCACTGAAAGGTTGACGCAATTTTATTTTTATTATTGTTCTGGGCACCTAGGTGATGCTAAAACCACATGTCGTCGCCTACCTGGGTGGTTGACAACTTTGGGGCTGGCGGAAACGTCGTTTGCTGAAACGCTTGTATCTCGAGAACCACACAACACAGAACAGTGAATAAAACGGCGTTAGACTCAAAAATATTCCTTCTTTGAAAAAGGTTATTATACAAAAAGTGCTAACTCTTATGGTTTAGGAGTTAAAAACGGTTTACTATAAATAATAATATTTTAAATACATTTTTTGTAAAAAAATAATTTTTCACTGATATTTCATGTAGATAATAAAACTATTTTACTAACATATGGTGTATAAATAACTTACACAAAAGAAGTAATTCGTTTGGCTTTAATGTCAGTAGCAAACGTCGATCAAAACTTAATAACGAAAACATGATGTACCGCACCACGATGCCGTACACCGGTGTTCAGGATGTATAATCGTATTTAAATGTCTAATTTACTTTCTACAAATTTAAATGTAAGACAAATGTCTCGTAAAAAATATACTTACAACTATATACTATTGTATAAATTAATTTTAGTATATACAGGGTGTATTTTAAAATCACCGACAAACGAAAACTGGAGATTCTATGATTCAAAATAAGACATAAATGATCATAAACGCTTTTCCGAAAATGCTTCCTAACAGAGATCCAGGTTGATTAAAAAATAGAAGCGTAGAATATTTTAAGTTAATCAGATTAAGTAAAAAAAAAAATGCACGCATCTGGTTTTTTTGAAGAAATATTTTTTTGATAGATTCAACATTTAATTCTGCAAATAAAATCATACCTAGTATTTTTTTGATTCGAGACCCCGTTTTTGAAATATTTTGCATTAACATAAACGACCACATTATTCAATAAAAATCAAAATTTGTTTTATTTTACAAAAAAATAACGCAGTTAACAATTAGGTACATTATTAAAGAGATATTGAAGGAATCAAAAACAAAATAATAATTATTTTTATACATATTGTTCAAAATGTCCTCCTTCCTTTTGAATGCAAGCTTGTATTCTTCTTAGCAAATAAAACCTAACACGCTGAAAAATTTGTGGCATAGCCCTAATCTCATCCATCCCATCTGTATGCGATTCCAAAGTTGCTCTCGATTATCAATTTGAACAGAATAGACACGAGTTTTCAGATACCCCCACACAAAAAAGTCAATAGGTTTAAATCTGGCGATCGTGCCGGCCACGGTACTTCACTTCCTCGTCCAATCCACTGTCCAGGGAACCATGCATTTAAAAATTCTGTGCCGTTTCGTGTAGAATGTGGTGGTGCACCATCATGTATGCATGAAATACATGTTCATTCTAACATCTAAAGGTACGTCGTCAAACAATTCTGGCAAATCTTCTCTCAAACAATTTAAATAGAATTCGCCAGTAAGTCTTTGAGGAAAACGGATATGTCCGATTAGGTGATCGTCTAGTATACCTATCCAAATATTTTCGCTAAATCTATGTTGGTGAGCTGTAACTACAGTTGGATGCTGATTTTCATCTAACCATTTGTGGGAATTATGCAAGTTTATTATTCCATTTCGGAAAAAATACTCTCATCAGTGGTCAATAAGTTTCTAACAAATTGTACATCTTCAGCATTTTTATTTAAAAGCCATTCGCAAAAATTCATTCGAACTTTCCAAGACTTGCTATGCGACACACCAAATTCTAAACCTGACTCACGCGTGCTTATCTAAAATTTGTTCCTCAATTTCAACTGGTACACGAGCATTTCGTCCGGAATTTTTCTTTCCTTTTAAACTTCCATACTCTAACAAATTTCGTCCGGAATTTTTCTTTCCTTTTAAACTTCCATACTCTAACAAGTTACGATGAACGGTTCTAAACGTAGTATGATGTGGATGTCTTCTATTTGGAAATCTTTGTTCATAAAGTCGAGCAGCTGCACGAGCATTGCAATTAGTATTACCATAACATAAATGCATATCGACCAGTTCTCGTTTGGAATAATTCATTTTTTCACAGTAATTAGACACAAACAATGAATTACAAAACACGCGTAAAAAAAAGCCATCAATCAGCAACTGCTCACGTTCCTTGAAACTAACAAATTCCTTAGTGACCACCAATATGGGTTTAGGCAAAGTCGTTCAACAGGAGATCTTCTTTCATATGTGACCCAAGTTTGGAACAATACTGTAGATCAGTCCGGTGAAACAGTTGTAGTCGCTTTAGATATCTCAAAGGCATTTGACCAAGTTTGGCATAAGTGTTTACTTGCCAAACTCACCTCGTTTGGGTTAAATAATACGCTCACCAACTGGGTTTCTAGTTTCCTTGATAAAAGACGAATACGTGTCGTAGTTGATGGCTTTTTTTCCAAAGAAGTTAGCATTAACGCGGGCGTACCACAGGGATCCGTTATAGCGCCTACACTTTTTCTACTGTACATAAACGACCTTATTTCTTCAACAACTAACCCCATCCATTGCTTTGCTGACGATAGCACTCTTCACTGTAGTTCATCTCAGTCTACTCCTAGTGATAATCCACCTTCTATGTCAAATCAAGAAATTAAAGCTGAAATGGCAAATTCAATCAACAAAGACATTCAACGTATTCTCGAATGGGGAAGCAATAATCTAGTTAAATTTAATGCTAACAAAACTCAGTGTTGCCTTATGTCCGCCAAAAAAGGTCGATCATTTCCTGTTGTAAGTATGAATGGCTCAGTTCTTAAGTTTTCAGACTCTATTACTCTGTTGGGTATGACTGTATCTTCAAATCTCTCATGGGATGACCATCTTCTGTCAGCTACCAAAACAGCTGCTCGTAAAATAGGCTTTTTGTACAGATCTAAGCAGTACTTTACCTCTCGACAACTCCTTCTGCTGTATAAGGCCCAAATTCCACCTCATCTGGAATATAATTCTCACCTTTGGGTTAGTGCTCCCCAATACGCTCTCGATATCGTTGATCGTACTCAAAAGAGAGCGATTAGGCTTATAAATGACCCGTCCTTAACTTCTCACATACAGTCCCTTGAGCATAGAAGGATGGTTTCAGTTCTTTCTTTGTATTATCGTTATTACAACGGCTATTGTGCTGGTGAAGTACATTCTTTGATACCATCTCTGGCTATCTTTGCGAGAAACACTCAGTTCGCTCATTCACATCATCAGTATGCAGTACAAATCTCCACTTGTCGTACCAAACGGGCGTAATCCACATTTTTCTACACGGCTTCTAAACTCTGGAATAATCTCCCTAGTTCCTGTTTTCCTCTCACTTATGATATGAGAAAATTTAAGGTAGCGGTTCATAGGCATCTATTGGCAATTCATTATCCCTCTATCCATCCTCCTAAGTGTTCCTGAGTGCTTTAACACGATAGGCCTTATTTAGCCTGTTCAGGTCCACAATCATAAAAAAAAAAAAAAAAAAAAGAAGCAACTATTTTAGCAAACATAAGATACGTAACTGTCAAATGCAAAGCAATCTCTGATTTATTTAATTTGGTTATTACTGAATAATGTAGCAACTTTGGAATCGCATACAGATGGGAGGCGATGAGATTAGGGCTATGCCACAAATTTTTCAGCGTGTTAGGTTTTATTTGCTAAGAAGAATACAAGCTTGCATTCAAAAGGAAGGAGGACATTTTGAACAATATGTATAAAAATAATTATTATTTTGTTTTTGATTCCTTCAATATCTCTTTAATAATGTACCTAATTGTTAACTGCGTTATTGTTTTGTAAAATAAAACAAATTTTGATTTTTATTGAATAATGTGGTCGTTTATGTTAATGCAAAGTATTTCAAAAACGGGTGCCGAATCGAAAAAATACTAAGTATGATTTTATTTGCAGAATTAAATGTTGAATTTAACAAAAAAAATATTTCTTCAAAAAAAGCAGGGACGTGCGTTTTTTTTTACTTAAAGTGATTAACTTGACATATTCTACGCTACTGGATGGAGCCAGTTGATTCAAACTCACCTGATTAATTGTACTTAATTAGACATTTAGGTGTACCAAATCTCAGTGTAATATCTTTTGTAGTTTTTGAGGAATCTTAAAAAAATCTTAAAACAATTATTTTTTAATCAACCTGTATCTTGGTTAGGAAGCATTTTCGGAAAAGCGTTTATGATAATTTTTGTCTTATTTTGAATCATAGAATCTCCAGTTTTCGTTTGTCGGTGATTTTAAAATACACCCTGTATAATAGGTCATATAAGAATGATATTTGACACATCTTCATGGATAGAATTCAGTAGACATCCTACATGATGGGCTGGATTCTGACTGCGAGTTCTTTGGAGGAATGGCTGAATTCCTTGACACATGACACGAAGATTTTCAACATCACTTCAATATGCGAATGGTACGTCACTTATTAATGGGATTAGTAATACCATTGCAAGTGCAGTACGAACAGCAAGAACTTTCATTCTTAAAACACTGGCAAGTTGGTTTTGAACACGTTTTACACCTACAAGGTGGAATTAACTTGTCTGGTAGAGCTGTCAATGTCATAAGCCGTGGTCGCAGGCATTTCCACAAAGGCAGTTGTTGAGTTTGTCCAATAATGAAGTTGGACGATGCATCTCAATACATGTTGGTGAAAACTATCAGAAGTGCAAGGTAGGCAACTGGTGTTGGAAGCTGCTGCTGGGTTTGACAAGAAGTGTAGGTAACGGCTTTCACAAGAATTTCCTTTTTTCGTACAACTTTTAAATATAAATTTTCTAACTGCATCAGTTGCTCGGTAGAGATGTTATTTTCTTTCAAAAGGTTTATTACATTTGATACTTTAAACAAACAAATTTTGCTACATAAACTAGAAAAAGCAGGTATTAGAGGTAATTCAAACAAGTGGTTTGAAAGTTATTTAAACAACAGGAAACAATGTGTCAGAATTGGTTATTCTACTGGGTTCCCCATATTAGACTATACAATTTAAAAGTCGAATAAAAACTTTCTAATCAAAGTAAATTAACTTTTTAATGGACTAATACGTAGCTTATTCTGTGGGATTTATGACTAAAGTAAATAACAATTCAAGTTTTAAAGATCAAGGAGGCGCCTGTCTATAAACAACGACTTAAGTGTTTCTGTCAAATATGCGTTATACGCAAACGATATAATTGCTCCAGTGTAACAATTTTCATTGCATTATGAATTATTCGATTCAAGAGCGTGTGTTTTCTGTGGAAGTCTACATTAGAACTGGTTCATTTGAAGAAGCTCGGCGTGCATTTCGACGGCAGTTTGGAAATAATAATAGGGGCGATGCACCAACACGCTTTACAATTGCGGCGTGGGTTCGTCATTGGCGTGAAAATGGCTCTGTGCAAAACATTAAAAAACCTGGACGTCGAAGAACGGTGCGTACGCCTGAAAATATTGAACGAGTGAGAGCTGCCTTTACAAGAAGTCCTAAGAGATCGGCTAATCGGCAATCACTTGCCCTAGGAATATCTAAGGGAAGTCTCCACAGAATTCTGCATAAAGATATAAAATTTCACCCTATAAATATCAAATGGCGCATAACCTCAGTGATCTAGACAAAGGAGCGAGGGTGACATTTTGTGAAGAATTTTACATCAGCATCGTGGAGAAATTCATAATTTGCTAATGAGCGACGAAGCAAATTTTCATTTGGACGGTGTTGTTAACAAGCAAAACTTTAGATACTGGGGAGTAGAAAATCCTCACGAACTGTTTACCAAAACCTCCACAGTCCAAAAGTCGTTGTTTGGTGCGGTGTAGCATCATTTGGAATTATCGGTCCTTATTTTTTGAGGATGAAAATAACCGTTCTGTTACAGTTAATTCCGAACGCTACATAAACATGTTGCAAACGTTTCTTATCCCAGAACTAATTAGACGAGGACTAAATGGCACCATATTATTCCAGCAAGATGGAGCAACGGCTCACACAGCCAGAAACACTATGAGAATTTTGCGAGATTTTTTTGACGGCCGTATAATTTCCCGATTTGGAAATTTGAATTGGCCCCGAGATCTCCTGATTTAACGGCCCCGATTTTTTCTCTGGGGATACCTAAAGCAAAAAGGTTTTTCAAGTCGTCCCGCAACAATTCCGGAGCTGAAGGAGCAGATTCGAAATGAAATTGCAGGAATAAATGGAGATTTGCTTCGCCGAGTGATGATAAACTTAGAATTCAAAAATGCATTGAAGTCGAAGGAGGGCATTTGGAAGACATGATCTTTAAAACTTGAATTGTTATTTACTTTAGTCATAAATCCCAAAGAATAAGCTACATATTAGTCCATTAAAAAGTTAATTTACTTTGATTAGAAAGTTTTTATTCAACTTTTAAATTGTATAGTCTAAAATGGGGAACCCTGTATAAGTAACTCACTTTCAGTTACTTGCGGAGTTCCTCAAGGCTGCGTCCTTTCTTCCACACTATTTCTAATATATTGTAACGATCTTTGTAATGGCAATCTGGCGGGAAGTATCACAGCGTTTGGTGACGATACAGTACTCACATATGTAGGGGATACCTGGGATGATATACACTCTAAAATTAGCCAAGATATCAAAGATTTGAATGTATGGTTTAAGAACAACAAACTGATGCTTAACATCGATAAAACAAATGTTGTGTATTTTAATTTGTTAACAAAATTAACCACTACCCATATGCCACTTCAATTTCACAATAACTGCACTCAACAGTCATCCTGCACATGTCCATCGGTTTGTCAGGTTAAAATTCAAAATATCTAGGGTTATTTTAGATACCAAATTAACGTGGAAATGGCACATCGATAATTTAAAGACAAAGCTATACGGCACAGCTAGAAAAATCTATGCCCTAAGAAAGGTTCTAACCGCTCATGCCCTGAAAATGATCTATTATTCATATATGCATTCGCATATTAGTTACGGTGTTTCTTGTTGGGGAGCTGCAGCATATACTAGATTACAATCAATTGCTAAGTTACAAAAAATGGCAGTCCGTTCAATATGCAACAAACCAAGAATGACTCCATCTCTTCCATTATTCATCCAACTGAACATCTTACCACTAAAATATTTATTTCTTTTTAAGGTCCTTCGACAGTTTTTTAATATAAGTGACGCTCACAGTTCCCAAAGGCGGAATTCTAACGTAATTGGTACCGAAGTACAATCAAAGAGAAAAAAGATTACCAAAAGTAAATAAAACGATGTTCCAAAAAGCGCAATATATCTAGGACCAAAACTGTATAATGCTCTACCTAGTTCTCTCAAAAGGTAAAACTAACAAAAAACCGTTGGAAAATCTTGAAAAAATGGATATTACATAACATACCTCTTAAACAAAATATTGCTAATTACAAAATAAATATATCTGAAACATATCTAGTTATTTCTTTTTAATTTTTTTTTTCGCTTACTACTACATTGCACCAAGTTCCAATTATAGAACAATAAATAATATAAACAGTGATTTAAATAGATTGGATAACTATACTGTAACTCTGGGCTGTATGCGTAGTGCATGCAGAACCATTTCCCATATAAGCCTACAATATTATTTTAAGATATTTAAGGTATTAATTAGGGTGATAATACATATGTATATTATTATGGGAATAAAAACGTATTATTATTATTACATTTAAAAGTGTGTCTGATTTTTTAACATTGAGCGCATTCCTTTTCGTTCCAACCTTACTTGTATAATCACAATCAGTGAAAGCGTGAAGAGCCAACAGTCTTCTAGATAATTTTTCACCGAGAGCTTCTGCCGCTAAGTTGCACTCTAAGGTTCTCTTTCTGTCCCCAACACCAACTACCATCCACATCCCTTGGCAAGTCATATTCATGAAATCACTCCACCAAAAGGATATGCCCAACACGAAAACATCAGTGTCTGGGCTATGAATGATTACGGTAGTTGAACCATCACTTTGAATAATCACATCTCTTGCATGCAAGATAATTCTTGTATCTGCTTCAATCTGATTGTTTGGCAAACTTGCACAGTTGTCAATAATATGGTTTTCATTCTTAAAGTAGCACTCGTTCTCATTTTCAAATCCTCCAGAAATGGTTTTTCCAACTGGCACGCTTATATTATTGATTATGTAGTTAGCAGTATATTTAATAAGTTCTTTTTTTATTTTCAGGTAAGCCAATGTAGTGAGACCATTGTTTTGGAGTTCTAGTAAAATCATTGTGTATCATGACAATTAATGGAGATTTCCCTTTAGACCTCAAACTACTTTCTGAGTATTTTATCGTTGAAGATATGTTGCTATATCTGTCATAAACGATATCTACTCAAGTAGTTAGCCTATTCTCTAAAATCTTTGTAACTCGAGATAGCTGGTTTTCTGCAAACTCCTTGAAATTTTCCAGCTTTGATAAAGCAGAATTTGGAACTGAATGAATAAGAGCCATGCCATCAATCACATGTACTTGATTTTCAAACGTATGCAAGTCTTGCAAATGTTTTTGAGAGTTAGTTTATGTTTCTATGACATTCATTAAATCAGATTTCACACTTTTCTTAAGAAAGCTATTTTCATTAGCCAAACTGGTTGGATAATCAAGTAGTTCATGTTTCAATACGTCTTGTAAATCAAAGTTTCTTTGAGTAGCTAGCATGATTGTCGAGCTTACATGTGTTACATCTTTTTTTTTTTAATTTTACATTCTTCACATTAGGGGTTGAAGCTGACATGCTCAAAATCCTATTTCTTTGAATGGGAACGTACAACCCCTTGGTTTTTTCAATACATCTTTCATGTTTAAATTTTTCCCACTGTTTTTGTGCTTCTAGTTCAATATTCAATAAAAATTTAGAGGCTTCTTCTGTAGCTACAGTCCGCGCGGCCAAAGAATGCCTGAACGTTGGATGCGCATCCGTCCAACTTCAAGTCTCTTAAGCGCGGCATGTCAGTGGCGTCGCCACCAAAAGCGCGTTCCGTTTAATTATCATGTATTACACTAATTAATTATTTATTTCTGTTATTAATTTACATACGTACTTGTTAATTTAACTTTATTACAATTATTGCAACAAAACGACAGTGAGCCATTTTGTGTCTTTAATATTATTATAGTAGGTAATTATCGCCTTTTCCCCAAAGTGTACAAAATTTATTACTTGTCAACATGGTTATTTTTTTATTTTATAAATGTTTAAACTATTACTGTTCATATGTAATTCAAATAAATAAAATATTTTAAAATTTCTTGTGGTTTGGTGACGAATAATTGAAAACACGACACCGACGCCACTGGTAATGCTTTCAGTCGCTATTGCGTTAACGAGTGCGGCCGAATGCACGAACATCCATGCGCGACACGAAGCATTCTTTGGCCGCGCGGACTGTACTACTCCACTAACAACGTTTCTGAGTTCAGAATTTGATGAGTTCTCAAATGGATTGTCATGATCGTTTAGGAACTTAATAATTAGTTGAACATCACATTCATCTCTTTCAATTCTTCGACTTCTCCATTCTTTATGGTTTTGTTCCTCTACGTCTCCAGTAGGGTTTTGAAATAAGTCACAAAATTTTTGGAGTACTTGACAAATACCAGTTTTGAAGTAATACAGCAAACATCAATTTTGCATCGCGTTTTCATTCGATGCTATTCCTATCAGGCCTCCTTGGACTTTTGAAGATCTAATCAGAGACTGCTCTAATGCATGGTCAGAGACAACGTTGTTGAATTTTCCGGCTCTTCTCTAACTGAAAAGTGACCCTGTTTGAAGTAGTTTTTCAGTTCACTTGGCAAAAGATTCATATCTTCAAGATATAAAACATCCTCTTGCATAGTTCATGTGATTGAAGAGTAACAGATAAGGAATCATTGTTTTACCAACTGCAAGATGCAAGTCCCAATCACCATCCCTTTCAAGCAAGACCTCCACCATATCACAATACTTACACGAATAACGAAAAATTTCGTTGGAGGATGACTTTTCGTTTAGAAAATCTTTGAATTTAGCACAAAGGTTTCCACTGTCTTCCTCGATGATTTCAAGAATCATAGACACATCTTCTTTAGCACTCAACATAGCTTTTTGTAAAGAAATAATATGGACCTTTAATTCTGAAAAGCATTCGTCATCTAGATCTTTAAGAAATATTTTCAATTGAATTATTCTGCAAGCCTCGTACATAAGCTTATGAGCTCACACTTCTGTTGTAGTGGACACCTTTTAAAATTGCCTGCATAGTGTTTTCCCCAAAAACTCCTGTTTCAATGAAAATATCTGATAGACCACTGTCAGTCATAAACATTCCAATGACACTCAACCAATTCTTTGCTAAATGAAATGCTCCAATTCTCAAAAATAGGGTATCGAACTCCTTACGTTGTATTTGTATCAATTTTGCAAGCAAATAAATAGCCACGTCACATGACAAAACAGCATACTTTCGTCCTAGTTGGCCATTTAAAAATAAAAAGTTTTTCATAACTGTGTACAGTGTCTGTTGTAAGTGGTGCTGGAAATAGTGTACAGAACCCTACATTTGTTGTTGGTAGCTCAGCTTTTGAAACAACTTGGTTGAAAAGTGTCCATGCAGGGCACATGGCAGACTGTGGAAGTGAGTTGTCCATATTTTCATGGTAATGCTCCATTCGACATAACACCCAAATTAAGTCAATGTTGTTTGATATATTTGGTGAATTTTCACTAAGAACATGTTCGGAAATCACTGGAAAGTACTCAGGCTTATTTTTAACTCCAATACATTTTTGCACAACCTGGCATGAAATTATTTCACTGTGTTTTACCATCTCTTGAGGTATAGGTATTTTTTCTGTTTTTGGAAAAACACAAAAGTCTGGTGCTGACTAATACAGAACCATGGCTGTGACGTGTGTAGTTTTTTTCCCATCAAGTGTTTCTTCTTTGAAATCGTCATTATCTACAGCGCCATGAAGGAAAAGACCAAGATCATTGAAACGGTCATACATGAGGGCAATGATCTTCAGCGAAGAACTAATAATGTAATCATTTATAATGTACCCGAAATTAATAAGGTTAGTTATGCGTTAAATTCCTCTAAGGTTACCGAAATATTTAATTTCTTGTCAAGTGAAAGTAATACGAACAATTTAATTATAAGACAAATTGGAGGTTCTTACAATCGACCTATTAAAGTTACGTTTCCAACGTGAGTTGATGTCACTAATATTTTGAAAAATAAGTACAAATTAAAGTAATCCCAATTTAAAGTATCTATCTCTACTGATGAAACACCAACTCAACGTACAGGACTCAAGAAAGCAAAACGGAGAACAATATTCGAATTAAGTATGTAAGGGGTCTACCAAAAATAGTTTAGGAAAACTAAAACTGCCCAGCAGTATACATAAAAACTTAATTTGCAATTATCAAAACATTAGAGGTCTTCGATCAAAAACAGACTTATTATTGACAAGTGTGTGTGATAACGAATTTGATATAATTGGTTTGGTTGAAACTGTGTTATAAAACAATATCTCTGAAAGTGAAATAATGCCGGAATCATACACAGTTTACCATTACAATAGTAATCAAAAGTAACAAGACAACGTTGGGGTGGTGATGTATTAATTTCAAAACATTACATTTTTACAGAACAATTAAACTTAGTTCTTATCAATAACACATTACCTATTATAAATATTGTCGGATCAAAATACAATCACCCTAAGTGTGTTTGTAATATAGATACCTCCAAGCACCCTTATCAATGACTTGGGCAATAAATCATTATTATGACCAAATTTCATAAACAGTGAAATTAACATTTAATGAGTTTTAACTCACCACTCACAGTTCAATCAGCAAGTTCTTTAATTCAATACAATAATTGATAAAGTTTACACCAGAGTCATTTACAATCCAATCAGTTGTGCAAAATCAATGTATTCTATTTTAATAATTTGATTATATAAATTATGGTGTTTTAAAAAAAAAGTACCTAGGTACCTAATCTCTAACATAATTTAAGATTTTCGATAATGCCAGGAAATATTTGCCATTATTACAACTGTGGGAAGAATAAAGCCAAGAACTCTGTTAGATTGTATGGATTCACTGTCAAAGATTCCAACAGAATGCAGCAATGGATATTAAATTCAGGTAAGTTCCATATGATTACTGATTAGCAACTTCACTACTTAATTACAATAGTAATCAAAAGTAACAAGACAACGTTGGGGTGGTGATGTATTAATTTCTAAACATTACATTTTTACAGAACAATTAAACTTAGTTCTTATCAATAACACATTACCTATTATAAATATTGTCGGATCAAAATACAATCACCCTAAGTGTGTTTGTAATATAGATACCTCCAAGCACCCTTATCAATGACTTGGGCAATAAATCATTATTATGACCAAATTTCATAAACAGTGAAATTAACATTTAATGAGTTTTAACTCACCACTCACAGTTCAATCAGCAAGTTCTTTAATTCAATACAATAATTGATAAAGTTTACACCAGAGTCATTTACAATCCAATCAGTTGTGCAAAATCAATGTATTCTATTTTAATAATTTGATTATATAAATTATGGTGTTTTAAAAAAAAAGTACCTAGGTACCTAATCTCTAACATAATTTCAGATTTTCGATAATGCCAGGAAATATTTGCCATTATTACAACTGTGGGAAGAATAAAGCCAAGAACTCTGTTAGATTGTATGGATTCACTGTCAAAGATTCCAACAGAATGCAGCAATGGATATTAAATTCAGGTAAGTTCCATATGATTACTGATTAGCAACTTCACTACTTAATGCCTTGCCTAACAGACATTTTAATCGCAGGGAACGTTTGATAAAAAGTGCTGTACCGATTGCTTACCGTGAAGCTCCTCAGGAAGAAATGGGAACTAAACTCCTAACCTCTGAAGAAGTAACTTTAGAGGCATGTTCGATCGCTTACTTTGCAGGTTATTTGGCCAAAAAGTGCATAACCGAATTTCCTTCATGTGTGAAATGTGGACATTCTTTGACCGTCAAAAGGAATTACTCTTGTTTTATAAAACATATAAAAATGTGAAAGATAGTGGAGATTTGTGTTTTCCAACAAACACTTTTGTGGAAATTGTTGATAAAGTGTGGTGTTTTCCTTAAATATTACGAGGAAGCCTCTTACAAATAACCATATTGAAAAAAGAATGACTATATTATGAAAGACCAAGTTATATCAGATTGGGTCAACGACCAAGATTGTAAAAATCGAGTGTATATAGTTGATTTATTATTAAAAGCAAAAATTTATTTTCGCTGTAAAATTGCAATCGAGAATTGTAAGAAAAACATAGTTAAGCAAAATCTGAACTTAGAATTTTACAACATGAATAAGTTTGTTATATTTTTAGGTAGTTTTTTTCGAGTTTCAAAATATATTTGTTATTTTAATGAAATTGCAATACATCGTAATTCAATACTGTTGTATCATTGATTTTGTATAGCATTTTGTAAATTAAGCATTATTGAACATTTAATTTTTTTACCAATATGTAATTGAAAGGTTATAAATGGTTGTCTACATTTTATTTATTTCCAATGTATGTTTTTGTATAATTTATTTAATCTTAACTGTTTATGTTATAAACTGTTATAATGTTGCACACTATTCAACACCATTATGGTTTCTAAACATTTTGTTTTACTTGTTTATAATACATGTTTGATAATGGTCACATGCATAAAATTCAATAGTTCATAATAAACTACTTATCCGACATAGATTATGAGGAGCCTTTGTGATCTGATTCACAAGTGCTGAATTTTGGTCAGCTAGTTTTCTTACTAAAGTGTGTAAGCCAGAGTACCCATTTGAACTGAAATATATATTTCTATTCATTATCACGGTAAATTAGAAGGTACTCTGCTTACAACATTAACTGAATATCCGATTGAATACAGTTAAAATGTTCATTTCACAAGTCTACTTGCAATAGTAGCCATTCCTCACGTACGGTATGTTAGTTCTGTAAAGATGCTTTAAATTGTTGTTTAAATTTGCACATGTGTTATTTAGGGACATTAGGATTCACCATTCATTTCCACCATCTACTGATGTTAGATATTGATGTTGAGAGTCTGTAACACAGTTTTGTGTGATGCCACCTGCGTTGCATGGGCGGTAGTTCTAAATTATTCAGCACCATCTGTGCGCCACGGGCATGCAATACGAAGCATCAAATTATTAACCTTGGCCTATCTGCTGTGTGTATAATAAATGCTACAGTATTAACTTTTAAACTTAATTTATATCATTTTTAACTTGTACATTTTCATTATGCAGGGTGGGCCAATAGTGCACGGGTGGAAGATTGTGGTTTTATTAAGTAATATTTCTAAAGTTTGTTGATGGGATCTGATGGGATATCCTTAAGACTACAAACCTAAAATATTTTCACTTGAATCGCAAAGTTTATACAGGGCGATTTATATCAAAGATGCATGTATTTAACTGGAACCCCCTGTATATTATTGCATATTTGGATTCTTTGGTGAATTCTAGTACGACTTTATGTATCACACATAGTACCTAAAACGAATTGTTTAACCGCAACTCGTCATTTTCACGAAATGTAGATGTCTGAAAAAAACTAAATATCGCAGTGATCACAAAACTTAGAAGGCCATGGGTCTGCAATGTTACTAGACATGAAATGTAGTACTGTAAACCGGATGGTCAAATTCGAATTCTTCTTGTTTAGAGAAATTACTTGGACAATTTTTAAAATTTCAATAATCAATGGTAACTTGATTTTTTCAAATGGAACGGTTATCAAGTCAAACTAGAATTGACCAAGGAATCCAAATATGCAATAATATACAGAGGGTTCAAATTAAAAAAACGCAACTGGGATATAAATCGCCCTGTATAAACTCTGCGATCCAAGTGAAAATATTTTAGGTTTGTAGACTTAAGGATATCCCACCACATCCCATCAACAAACTTTAGAAATATTCCTTAATAACCCGACAATCTTCCACCCATGCACTGTTGGGCCACCCTGTATATTTGAATAATACAGACGATACATAAATAACTTAAAGAATACTATATCATATTATAGGCACTCAATAACACAAAATTTTAACATTAAGAGGTAAATAAATGGAAATTAAAACATGATGTTGTAGCATAGTAATATCCTTTTAAAGTAAGATTATTAAATCCTAATTACCTATACTTATACAAATTATGAGATTACTGTTGCTAAAATGAAGGTATTAATTTAGATAGGTTAGAGTAGCTTTGTGTTATATGTGCAAATATGTTTTTTAATCATCAATTTAATATATTTCAATTCATTTTCAAAACGAGAAAGAAATCAGATATAGGATATCACTAATAAGAAACTCGTTAACAAAAAATAAATATCACTATCTATAATTTAATGCTACCTTATCCTTTGCTTATCTAACCTCAAAACAAATTAGATAAAACATGAAAAATCTTAAACAATCTATTTCCTCTACTGAGAAGAATATTTAAATAATTTATTTTATAAAAAAACTTACAAAATCATCAACATCCTCTGCAGACAATTTAGTACCGTAAAATGTAATAACTATGATTATTGCACAAATAATCCTTATATGCTTCTCCATTTCTTGTACATTAATCTACACCTGAAATAAATGAAATAAACTTTTAGTTAATTCAATGTGAAAAAAAGGTTACCATTATTGTAAATAGTAAATGAATGATGCAAGAAGTCCCTTCTAAAGTTTTAATTAAATTAAATTTAGCTATGTTTCAGAGGGTGGTGATGTATAATTTAATATCCCACCCCAGGTTACTGAACTTATTAATCATGATTAAAAAATCAGGCAAATTTAAATAGAAAATCATTTGAAATATAAACTTTTACGTTTCGTTCTTTCGTTAAAAATACGGTTTACAAATGACAAGTATGTATTCTAACCTAAATAGTCGGTGAAGTTATTAACAATAAATATATATAGGGAATATTTTAGAGCCTACAGAAAAAGTAAAAATATCGATAACAATAAACATATCAAGAACTTAAATTGTTTAAAACGTTATACTTACAGTAGAAACTGAACCAACATTAAAATAAAACTGCTTCAGAGGAAATTGAACCGTACAGTTGTGACAGCCAATCAGAAATCTCCAAATGGCATATAACTTATTTCACAGGACCGTATTCTTTCCATCATCATAAATGTTTAGAAATGGTCAACTCTTTTTTTTTTCAACTGCAGTGGGCGCTCACATTTTTTTTTTGCAACGCTGGATTCAGATAAGTAAAATGAAAGAATTCGTTATTTTAAAGCCCAGTTTTAATAATTAAAATGTATAATGAAATAGTAATAAACAATTTATTGTAAAATAAGTTTTAACTGTAACAACTTGATGAAAATCGATTTTTATTCCTCTTTTTCTGAATTTCGTTAATATTACACTTTCAGAAAGCCAAACTGACAACTTATAATATTGTGAACACTAAACCGTAAAGGTTACAAAAAAGAGTAAAGCGCATCAAGAAACCTTCCTGCTGGAGGTCAAATACATCATAACTACCAAATTAGTAAATGTTATCACTCTTAGATCTCAATGATTTCATGGTTATAAATATGGAATGGTTATTATATTTACAAAACAAAACAATTACAAGTCTTGTTTTTTTTACATTAAATATTGCATTGACTTTATCAATACAATAATTATTTTTCTTCAAGCGTATTAAAAATATGCTAATTATGTTAATGAATTCACAATGTAGGAAGACGGCATTGTTTTACTAGTACAATAATGGCAATTGTTATTGTACTGTAAGCGTCAAAACAAATGACACTGAAAACTGAAGCTTTATTAAGTATGAAACATTAAATAACAAAAATTCAAGTGATGTGAATTTTAAGTTTTTTTCTGGGAAATACCTGTGTTCAATGTGCTCCCCATTGCGGTCCAGGCAGTACTCGTAACACTAAACAAGATTTCCATGCATGTATGTAAAAATAGACAAGCATCAAGAGTAGTAAGATCAGGTGAATGAGAAAAGTAAGGAAAGTCCGTGTTACGGGAAATTGCGCGGTCTCCAAAATGTTCTTGAAGCAGTTCTAACGATGGCAAGTTGGAAAAAAAATTGGGTATTGAATTGGATGTTTCTTGCACTACAGAATTATCTGAGGTCAATCAAAATTGGTGTCAACATTTGTTCTATATGTCGCACCTAATTTAGGGCAACGGGACTTCTGCGCTCGTCTTCTAATAAGCCATTACCTGACACTGCGCACAAAATCATTACACGGTCACTGTCAAAGGGTTTCTCTATGATGATGTCTGGTCGTTCAAAAACAAGAAAACGATCTGTATTTTATAGTGAAAGCCACGAAGCTTCTTAAACGTTCTTCGGGTAGACGTTTCACTCAAATTCATTTTTAGAGAAGTTTTTGAAGATTCTAATACCTATTGGAACAGCCTTCCTTGATCCGCATTAGATGTCACGGTAACGACAACCAGTACAACTTTTGTGTTGCGTCGAAATTTTTCAACGGCTCTTAACAAGTTTTTATTGGCAACCATTAACAAACTAGGTCCATTTGACTGTCTGTTCCCATATACCCGAAAATAATATTTAATAAAAAATTTTCTTGCGCTATAAGCACCACTTCGAATCTTCTTGACAGCTTATTTGAATAAGAAATGTTTAGATATACCATGACAACTGTTGTCACTTATGTCACTTCATGCGATTATAATTTAGAATTTACATCAGTTCTACATACATAAAGACAAAATTTGCATCGATTGGAGCATGCACATCGATAGCGAAGTTGGTAGCCCGGTACACTAGCAAGCGAAATATAATATAATGTACTACAATCATTAAGAGTGGAAAAGTACCGATGGATTAGAAAAACGTGATTGTGTTCCGCTGTACAAGGTTAAGGATGTAAAAACTACAGAAGAATAAGAAGTACGGTTAAGTGTACCTGGCAAGAAATTTATATGAGTATTGCTTGATAGATTTCGTGCAATAACACTCAGTAAGATTTGAGATGATCAAGATAGCTTCATACCAGAAAGTGGATGAACGGATGAGATAGTTGCTCTATAGCAGGTGACTGAACAGGTGTACTGTGAGTTAGTAGATTTCGAGAAAGAATATAACCGAGTGAATAGGAATCGAGAATGGAGTAATACCTAACGTATGTCTCAAAAGTTTTGGTACAAAATATTATATTTAGTTTTACGAACAAATATGTTTTATTTACACTTATAGATACCAGACATAATTAATAGACCTATAATTAACAAAAGTGAGAACTTAAATTAAATGAAGTGGTCCGTGATTTTCAACAAGACGCAATTTTCTACGAACATCTCTCACAAGGTCTTGGGCGGCTGTAATATCTATCTCCTAATTTTTCTATAAATCCTCCGTCTTAACAGTTCTTCATTTTCGGCTTGCCATCCTCCATCATACACTTTTCTTACTCAAAAGTGCCCAAAATTCTTCTATTGGGAGGGCCTGAGGTAGATTAAGGGGGTTGTCGTTTCGTGGTAGGAATGATATGTTGTGAGCGTTGAGCTAGTTCTGAGTTTCCCTGGCATAATGGCATGATTCTAAGTCTGGCCAAAACATTATATCGCTTTCAGCACGATGTTCATTAATGAAATCATTCAGTTTGATGAGACAATTCTGAATATAGCGCTGACTATCCAGTGCTTCGCCTCTTACACGCCCCACATAAGGCGGCGATATCTTATGGAAATAGCGCATCAGACTAAAATTGTATCAGCAAATATTGCCTTTTCTTTAACATTATCTGGGCAGTTTTCTATCTTATTAGTATAGAATCAATCATTACACTTAATTTATGAGTTACTTAGAGTGAAATATTTTTCATCATCAATCACAATGACTTTGTTGTTGGCAAAATATGTCCGCATTAACGCCCGACAACATCGTGGTATCTATCCGTGCCAACTGATTTGGCGTATATTTTGGATATTTTCTCCTTTTTCAATATTCTTGACCATTGTTAACCAATTGCCTCCAAACTGTATCCTTAGAAGTTCTATACTCCCTTGCTAAATTCCTGACCGACATTCCATCTCTATTTGTAGCTCTTTTTACTAACCTGTCTGCTCTGGCTTGGGCAAGAGATCTGGGTCTTCCACTTTTTGGGAAATTTATACATTGTATACCTTGTTTACAATCCGCTATTGTGCGATAAATAGTTCTGCGGGAAATGTTTTGATTTTCGAATATGCGAACTATTTCACGCTTAGGCGTTTGCCCAACTAGACTGTAAATACTTTTACAAAGATCTAGTTTGTGAGCCATTTTAGTATAACTAATTTCTGAAACTGAACTGTCAAAGTGGAGACAAACCTTCGGAGAATGTTTGCTTTCAAAGCCAACCTAATATTTTATCATTCTCGCGCATTTTATATCCATTGGATTTTGTGCCAAAACTTTTGAGACATACGTTAGTACATCGGTATATGAGAGTAGCCCGGAATGTCTTAGTCTGGGGGGCTTTAGTGGAAGTTTTAAAATCAAACAAGGAGGTAAACAAGGCCGCGTCATGATGCCATGGCTCTTTAATGTATTCATGGATAAGTGTGTTAGGCAAGCATGCACTGATGCGAACGGTTTAGTGGTTAATGACGTAAAGGTACGAGCTTTGCTACGTATGCTGATGGTACAGTTTTACGAAGCGATGAAGTCTATCAGAGTATGGACGTAAAGGTACTCATAGGTAAAACGATGGTAGTAGTGCTTAATCATAAATGTGAAAAAGAGGGCAGTGGGTTTACCCTGCATAATGAGATTGTAGAACAAGTTGAGTGTAAATTTGAGTAAAATGTTGACTGAAGATGTGAAATTGAGCAGCGAGTCAATACAGAAAGGAAATTGTATGACTATAGTTAAGAAGTGAAGGACATGCAATATCGTGTTTGTCACGTGCTGCATCGGAGTGAGGCGTAGGTATGTGAAAATAAAACACAAAAGTAAAATAAATGCCGTGGACATACGCGATAAAGCAAGAATTGATGTAAAACAAGAATTGATAAAGAAAGAAATGAGTGGACAATGAATGAGTATGGCGCAGAAAGGACGAAGGTCAATCTATACGAAAGAAGTACGTTTCGTTGACATGAAATAGATATGTGTAGGAAAAGTTAGAAATAAGGCTGCGTGGCAGCCGTCCAAAGTGGTGGTTGAGCACAGTACAAAGCGCGATTAAGAAAAGAAAGATAATGAGTTTTAGGGAATAAACGGACCTGTCAAGATCAGTACATGAATCTTGTGGAAGTGAAAGAGACTTGCAAAGATAGGTCCCTATGGGAAAAAATGTTCATGGAAAGAGGCAAAATAAGGTTTTTGGCTGATACGTGTGTATCTCTTAATTGTTACATTCTACTCCTCGAAGACGTTAAAACATTTTAGATCTAAATTTTAGTTGCATTACTTTTCTTCATAGTTAAGTAATACACTGGCGATGATATTCTTCCAATTGATCTTGTTTAATTTAAAAGATAAAATTTACCTTTAAATGTATAAAAGCAAGTGACTGCAATATACATTTTTGTGCTTTTGTTCTGTAATAGGGCACATGCAGACCGCAAATGCGTCCAGAAACCATGCGTTTTCAGACCTAGGACGGCAAAAATAATACTAAATTACAGTTGGTATTCGTTGTAGTGATATAATATTCGACATAATCGACATTTAACATAACACCAAGCCTAATCGCGTTACCGTGTACGTGTACACATCCGCTATTATGTCCGTATTAATTCCTTATAAACTATAGATTACATCTATAAATTATTATAGTCAATAAATTGGTAAGGTACCTACAAAATTCGAGTAATAAATAATGTGGTAATTGTATTTTCTAGGTTACTGTCAGTTGTCAGTATTGCCAACTTAATTTCAACAGATATGAAATTTTAAAAAGTACAACAATTTTGTTTATTGATTTTAATAAAAATTGTTGACGTCGGCACAAGAAATCATGCATTACTCTGCCATAAAATTGTTTGCGAGTGCTCATTAATTTGTATTCCTCGACTTCGTCTCAGCCTGCAAAGTTTACTCGTACTCGCAAACACTCATTTTCCGGCGTTATAATACAAATAACTATTGATATGGCGTCAGAGCAATAGCGGATCGAAAAGTACTTCATTACCACATAATTATCGTACGTATATTTAAGAAATTGAATTCACATTACTGCCAAATTTTTTTGCCAAGAAAGCTCTCCAGTATGAGTGCGATCGTAGGATAAGGCAAGTGAGTCGGCCAGACCGTGTCACTTCGATTGCATTCCTAGGAATAATCTTTTTAACTCCGTCATTGATTTGCGTGAAGTCTGCGCAGTTGCTTCATTTTGTTGGGACCAAATTCGTTTTGGATTTATGTTGTCACCACGCAACGCAGCGGGTGCTGGTACAAATCCTTCAAATGTTGTTTGAAAGCCATTATCTGAAGTTCTGACAATTCACACCCTCATTAAGATGAAAATACATTTCACTCGACTGAAAGTTTTTGTGTAGAGCCAACGAACACTTCCGTCAGACAATCTTAATGCTTAAGCATCTCATGACATAGCTGAAAACGTAGTGCACATACACTTCAAAGTATTATAGTCCGTGTAGTAATTCTTCCGCAAAGAGGTACATTAAACGCCAATGTTATATTCGTCACGAGATCAATATGGAATTGCTGTTTTAAAACAAGTGTTCGACAAAAGCGCTACACTCTCGCCCCTCTCTAGCTATTAAAACATGTTCCGTGGTTTTTAAGTGTGGTACGTGGGTGTATTTTATTTGAAATTGTATAATGCTTCGCTTAAAGAAGTGCACTAAACTATTTAGGAGTTAATCGCAAAAAATGTTCATAATTAAAAATAAGTTATGAAGTGGAATTACAAAACATTATTATGGCCATTTTGCTATTTAATATCATAAAAAGAATTACGTCGAGTCTAAATGGTTATTATAAAAATTAATTAAATTTATGTCATCATATAATAAAAATTAACAAAATTATTATAGTCATAATTTTGGTTCTGCATTTATTATTATGTGTTAACATAATAGTAATTACACGAATTAAAGTTATGGTTAAAGAAAATAACTCATTCTACTAAATAATATTCGACATAGTAATAATTTAGAATTAAAATTATGTACATAATATAATTGGATAATTAAAATTATGTACATAATAATAAATGATGAATTAAAATTATGTACATAATTTTAATTCAGTGTTGCGCAGCTATGTTTGGCAACACTGTGAGATAACCTGAAGGTAACTTAGACACCGGCACATACCTCATCAGTGTGACGTCAAATTGTCTGGGAAATTAAAAATTTTGGACAACTCATTTTGACGTCTAGAAATTGACCCTTATCGCGACGTTGTTAAAGTTTATAAAAAAAAAGGTCTAAATTTGCATCGTATTTGATAACTTATTATAACGAAATAAGTGGCGAGAGGTCTTGAAATGTTAACCACGAAGCGTCTATTCGTGTGTTATAAAAAACTTTCAATGTAAAAAGACCCACAATTGTTTTTATTTCGAATTGACGATGAGGACGAAAAGTCAACTTAGTCACGCCATACATCGCTTTGTTATGATTTTGCGGTGCTTTCCGGACTACATAACCTCCATAGAGTTTCTTTTAGTTGTCTCTGATAACCTCCAATATTACTTATTCTCAATTCGCTCTCGTTATTCCTTTGTTCATTACCGTATTTCCTAAGCCTTTGGCTTTTATTAATATTCGTTTTATTGTTGTATACTAACTTATTAGGTTAATAGTAGTTTTTAGTACATTTATTTATATTATCCTAACGTTTAATCCTTAGTTTAATTTTGTATTTGTACCTAGTAGCATTGATTGAAAAATTTTTCAATCAACGCTAGTAGTTTGTAGTAATTGTATATTAACCTTACCTATTTACCCTTAGGTTTTACTTGTTACTAATCCTATTAAGTAGATAATTTAGTCAATTAAACCATTCTTATACCGCAGTATTCCATTTCATTTTGCATACCCCTACCTGTTCTTTATACTAATTTTACATATCCTTTTTATTACCTGCAATGGGTTTATGTTTTGTACCTGATTGTAACCACTGATATAACAGTGGATGTAAGATTTTCTCCTTTCCCAAGGATTCTGTACTGAAAAAGAAATGGTTGAAGGTGAAGGTGAGTAATTATTTCCAAAAGATAGATCATTTTTTTAAGTTGCTTATTATTAAGAGGGCTGATACGACACCAAATAAGTTTTCTTTAATTTATGCATGTCACTTTGTGGATGGAAACAAAGAAAACTTGCCAACATATTATTAATACAGTTTTTACATCTCCAACTACTGTAGTACCAAAACGTCCGAAGATATCTAGGTAAATAATATAGTGGAAATATTGAACTCATTTATTTAATGTATACAGTGTACTTAATGTGAACTATAGAATTTTTTATTAATCGCTCGTCCAAAATACAGGTATTGCCAAAGTTGGTGCATGTTTGATAACCATTTAGGTGCACGTAGAATAGTTCAAGTCAAACGGTATACGGTAGGTCAAATAAAAATTGCACAAGAGTAGTACTTATTTCAAAATTCAGCAAAATTTAATAAAGAAATGTTATTTAGAATTAAAGTTATGCCGAATACAAAGCGTGGTCCTCTAATTAATTTTTATTTTTTTGAAAAGGTTAGTAATTTGGCTAATTTTTTTTGCATTTTACCAAAACATGTTGATAACTTAATCAAAATGAAATCAATCTGGCACAATTTTTAAAACTCGAGCCTATATGAAAATTAAATTAGATTTTTAATATTTTAGGCAATCACTAACTTCATGTTTGTTGCAACGATATTAAACATAATATGAAAATGTAAACTTTCACCATTAACACTCATAATAAATACTTATCTTTTTGGGATTTTTAATGGTGTATTTAAATTATACAATCTAAACGTTTCGATAACACTTACAGTTATCTTCGTCAGTAGTAATGTTTGTTAAAATTGTTAAAGATGTAGTAAACAGTTTTTCAAATTTGACAAAATTGTTTACTACATCTTTAACAATTTTAACAAACATTACTACTGACGAAGATAACTGTAAATTTATCAAAATTTAGATTATAATTAAAATACACCATTAAAATCCCAAAAAATAATTTATATTAAACATAAGTTTAAAATTTGAAAAAATCTTAACATGGTAAAAAATCAGTAATCATAATACGCATATTTTTTTACCATGTTAAGATTTTCGAAATATCGTTGCAACAAACATGAAGTTAGTGATTGCCTAAAATATTAAAAATCTAATTTAATTTTTCAAATAGGCTCGAGTTTTAATAAAATTGTGCCAGATTGATTTTATTTTGATTAAGTTATCAACATGTTTTGGTAAAATGCAAAAAATTGCCAAATTACTAACCTCTTTCAAAAAAAAAAAAAAATTAAAAATTAATTAGAGGACCACGCTTTGGTATTCGGGCATAACTTTTAATTCTAAATAACATTTATTTATTACATTTTGCCGAATTTTTTGAAATAAGGGTACTTTACTCTTGTGCAATTTTGATATTTTTTGACCTACCGTGTATACCGTTTGACTGGGAACCATTCTACGTGCACCTAAAATGGTTATCAAACATGCATCAACTTTTGGCAATACCTGTATTTTGGACGAGCGATTAATAAAAAAAATTCCCATATGTTGCACACTTAAGTGACCACACTGTATGTGTTTTTAGTAAAGAAAATGAAAACACTGCTAGCCATAAGCCTATAATTGAATTAAATCAACCATCACCGTCCTCAATGTTAACTGAAGCTGAAAACCTTCATTTAAAAGATGTTGTTAACACATTACAAAAAAAACTAGAAGCTATGTCTTTTTCATATGAAAAGTTATTGAACAACGGTTCTTTTATATCGCTGTACACAGGGTTTCCCGGTGGTGAAATTTTTGAAGTGGTGTTGAATTACCTAAATAAAACCAAGATCAATTACTACAATGGATGGACAGTAGACAAAATCAGTAAGCGCGTGATCAAATATTGATGACGTTAATGAAACTAAGACTGTTACATGAAGACTTGGCAATAAGGTTTAATTGCAATACAGCTACTGTAACTAATATTATTTATACTTGGCTTATTGTGATGCATTGTGCATTATTTGAAAAATTAGTCAAAATAATACTCCATCTAGAACAAAAAATAAAAAATTGTGGTGTTTTGTCAATTGTAGAAGCAGGAGATCTCTTGTTAGCAGATAAAGGATTTTTAATCCAAGATATTTTACCATCAGGTGTTTCTTTAAATATTCCACCGTTTTTAACTAATACAGTAGAACTCCAATTATCCGAATTAATTGGGACCAGACCCCATTCGGTTAATCAAATATTCGGATAATTGGAGTTTTCACAAAAAAAAACGGGAAATTTAATAAAAAAAAAAACTCCACTAAATATATGGTATTATTTACTTTAATTACAATGGTTTTAATATGTACTTTACAGTACAAATTAAACTTTACTTACAAAAGAGTGTTAATGCTTTTTGAACATATCTGTTAGCGTAAGTTGTTTTGCTGTCTTCACACGTTTTCGAGCTGCCAAGTCCCTCATCTGCTTGATTGTGAGTAGTTGGATATGGTTGCACTCAGGTTGTTGCTCCATCCATTTTAGCGCAGTATCAAAGCAGGCTAACGCTTCGCTGGCTGTCGGTCCTGCCTCTGGTTCGTCCGTGATGTCATCTTCTTCTTCTTCACCAGTTTCCTCTTTTGTTACACTTTCAACTAGTTCATCATCATTAAGAATTTGGAACCCTGGGTCAGATGAATCACTTTCAAGCCACTCGCCTACATCTTCCTTACTAACTTCAGAACACCCTGGAATTTTCAAAATGATTTTCTCAACTCTTCAAGTGAGAGTCCGTCTTCATCTTCAAACTCCTGTTCATTTTTCTTGATTCTCTGTCACTTTTTCTTTGCCTTCTCCTCTTTCGTTGATATGCCTTTAACTTGTTCCAAGCTCGCCTCAGTGTTTCTGGCTTCACCAAATTCCACGCTTCTGCCACCATGTAACAACAATCTTTCAAATTTATTTTTTATGTTGAGCCACAACCCCTTCTTCATCTTCAGCACACAGTAAAGTTTTCTCAGCAACTGTCTTCTATAATGGCGCTTCATTGTTTCTATAACAGACTGATCCATGGGCTGTAACAAGCTCGTTACATTGGGTGGTAAAAAATGGTTTTAAATTTCCCATTTTCTCTCAAGCAATTCTTCCGTAGGGTGGGTGGGTGCATTGTCTAGAATTAAAAGCACTTTACTGTCTTCTTTCCCTAAGGATTTCTGATGTTTTTACTCCTGGGATGAAAATCTCTTCATACCACTCCAAGAACAAACCAGCAGTCATCCATGCCTTAGGCTGATTCTTGTAACAGAGGGGAGTTTTGTACATTTTAAAGGCCCTTGGGTTCTTAGATTTGCCTATCAGCAGAAGGGAATTTTATGAGTTCCTGTTGAGTTGGCACAGTTCAGCACGGTGATGCGGTCTTTGCTAACTTTATGTCCAGGAGCATTAGATTCTCGTTTAGAAGCTAAAGTTGTTTTAGGCAAAGCCTTCAAACTATGCCAGTCTCATCGGCATTGTACAAAAAGTCAGGATCGTAGGAATCGGCTAAATCTTTAAACTTTTCAATAAAGTTTTCTGCTGCTTTGGGGTCTGCAGAAAGTTTCTCGCCACTTAAATCTAACTCACGGATACCGTGCCTAAACTTAAAATTCCTCAACCATCCGTTGCTGGCTTTAAAAGAAGAAGAACAGTTCAGTTTTTCAGCTAAGAGTTTTGTCTTTTCACACAAAATCGGACCTGTAATAGGATTTCCCATACCACGTTGCTGCAAAAACCACTTGAAAATCACGTCCTCCAACTCTTTATTTGAAGCCATTTTCATTGATTTTCTTGATGAACTTCCGTCTTCATTCTCAAGTACAGACACAAAATTGAAAATGGAAATTCTGTTCTTTTTAATGTCTGAAATCGTAGCTTGTCCCAGTCCGTATTTTTCCGCCAAAACTTTGCCCGTCACTCCTTTATCTAATTGTTCTATAATTTTAATTTTATCCGCTAACGACAAAACAACACGTTTTCTCTTAGAAGCCATCTAGCACAACACAACACAATACACCGGCACAGACAGATGATGTAAATCAACGCCACGATATCAATAGACTGAGTAAACAAACAAAAGCAGGCAGTGTTGCCAACAGGCTCTGACAAAACGGCGCTATCGGGGGTTACTAAAAGTCGCTAGAAAGTCGCCAGATTAGAGAATAGAGAAAATTCTTAAAATTAATTTCTTCTTACAGTTTTATTTCCTTTTAAAATGGTTTTTAATTTTTAATTTATGATCCTTACTTGTCACAACTATTATTATACAGTACCCTACCTGAAGGGCTAGAAATCTATTTCTGTTAAGTTTATTGCAGTAAATACAAAGCGGGCAAACACAAAGCAGGTAGTAAGTGTCTTGTACAGTCACGGGTGACAGTGCGGCGTAGCGGGCGACTTCTAATCCTTTTCATTACGTTAAAATTTCGTGTATTTTTTTTCTAAAAGCGATTCGGATAATCGGCGATTCGGATGATCGGAGTTCGGATAATTGGAGTTCTACTGTACTCAATTTACACCTTTAGAAATACAACAATCCACTGCCATAGCAAAAACTAGAACTCATGTCAAACGAGCAATTAGAAGAATGAAAATATTTCAAATATTAAATTGCATTCCAGCATCACTTCGACCTTATGCATTCTTCAGGTACGTGGAACATTATCCAATTTTAATTGCCCTTTAATTAAGGAAGTCAAGGATTTATATGACTAGAAAAATGCCTTCATACAGGAAAATAGAATATGTATTTTAAACAAATAAGGAACATTTAAAAATATGTACAAACATTTTCCTAAAATTATTTTATTCCTGTTACTTAACAATATCAGCATGTAAATCATATAATCAGTCAATATAATTTTAATACGTAGTAAGTATCTTGTAATATGATAATAAATATGGAATGTACTTATTTAAATAAAAACTGTGCAAAAAGAACATGTTGCTCTTCCATTCTACATCTTTCATAATTTCAATTGATAAAAAAACAACTTGGGTAAACAAAGCTAAATAACATTTTTCTTTTTTTAAAATATGTAACTGACCCTGTATTTGATGATAATATTCATGTTCTTTATTCATAATATATTTTTTGCTACTTGTCTCAAAATGTGTAACGGTATAAACGGGTGGTAGAACGGGATTACAGATAAAGCTAGCCTTTTTGCCCCGACTAGTCAGCGTATGGGAGTGGGTATGATGTTGATAAATTTGCACATCCAGAATAGTAAATCGTACATAAGTCAAAGTAGGGGGTGAAGACGTAATCAGATCGGTTTAGGGCGCCAGAATGTTTGGTAGTCAAAATAAGGGACGTCGTGCCAAAATTACGAGTACATAGCGTGTCTAAACATACAAAAAACATACGCCTACCTACCCGCAATCAATCCCAGGTGTACTGGACAGCAACTCAGCAAACCACCTGAAATAGGGCTTCAAAATAGCACTACACGCCTGAAAAATAAAAGCGTGTTATTCACTCAATAAAGTTACGTTACTACACCTTAGTGTAAATAATTTGGCATTAAATAATAATCTTAACAAAACAAAAAAATCACCTTTGTTGAATGCACTCTAAATGAATTAATAATCAACTAGAAGTCAAATAAAACACTGAATATCATTAACGCTATCACTCAATAAAGAAACTGTAACTTCGTTACGTTAAAACTTAAGCTCCTAAATTACCGGTAAACTTGCAATTCGCAAAAAAACTTTTATGTAACACAAAAGGGGTTTCACAGAATTAAAACAAATTTATGAAACCTAAACAAAGCTATAATAAGATAAAAAAATAATATAAATGTAAACATACGATAATGCGTATAAAAAAATAATAAATGCTTAATTGGCGACGGGAGGTCTGGCCAGAATTCTGCGTAACGCCGTTCTAAATTACTTAACCTAAATATTTAGTGGATTATTAAACCACACTACTTCAGGGTCAATTGCCCTTTAATACAAAGATGAAGAGTGTGAAGGCGGAGCGTCAGAGTTATGATTAATTACAATAAATAACCAAAGCAACAACTTAATTTAAAATGTACACGACTCCGCTTTCAAGTCTTCGTCAACAAAGAAAGTAATTCGAGGTACACACACAAGAAATCTTCAAAATACTCAATAAAACACAATGTTATACTACCTTACTGTCTAAATTAGCACCTCTTCTGTGTTACAACAATCGAAAATGAACCAGGTGACCAATTACGGCTACTATGGATACGGAATCTCCCTGGTCTGACACAAGATGATGAGTGATAAGGTTGACTATTTGTTTTTGTACTCAAACGATTCCTTGATTGAATCTCGGTAAAATGTTACTGCATTAACTAAAGACTTCTTTTAAAATAGTAAATTGTGCCCTCAACTTGCTCGATAACTTTTATCTTTTAAATAGTTTTCTTTACACTACCAATCCAAAAGGTTATTAACTTTATTTATGTAAATATAATTTTAATATTCTGCGAAAGTTTCTTTGTACTTCAACACACCCTGCACGGCAATTAAGTGGCACTTCAAGAACGTTAATTTAATAAATCCGCAAAAGCGACATAAACCAATGAGGTCACAGAAGCACTAATATAACACGACGGTGATCTCTAGGTAACTTGATTACGTAAAATCGAAATCGGCTCTAGGTCTAGTCCTTTGGTGATTGAACAATTTCACTTAAAATCCCTTCACAGGTTTTCTTCAAAAAAGTAGATAACTACCCTCACAACACGAAAGTTCGTTCGTTAAACACCAAAAGGTCCAATATATCAACGTTCTAATCACCCCTTAATCCGTAACAACAAAGGTCACAGTACTACTACTCGGGAGTGCGGTCAGTTTCAGAATCCCAAATTATTACCAAAAATCCATCTTGGATTTTTGAATCCCACCACTCACAAAAAATCTCATTTAATTTAGTTCCACCAATTAAGAAACGGAAGGAGAAGATTTGACACCCCCTACACACAAACTTCGTTTTCAACCGTAAGGACTCGATAATTTTCAAAATTCCAAACGCCAGCAGAATCAACGTGAAAAGTATCTCTGTATTTTCATTTAAGTTCAAGCAGTTAGTCCCACATTCTATCTTTATGACTCAAAACCAACATACTCAGTATTAAACTGAACCACTGCAATTAACCGACTCCATGTCGCCAGAATGATATCAAATACATTTAAATCTACGTTCTTTCTTTAAGTTACTTAATTTTACAAAACTTTCTATTAAATTTTAAGGAAATCAAACGAAATAAACATTATTTAAACTTATATACAACTATTTACAAATAAAACGTTACTCAACATTCAATAAACGGGGAATAATAAGGAAAACAATCTCTCAAACTTTAAATGCAATATTACGAAAAACTCAATAAATTTAAAAACCAATTACCGACATTTCAACCCTAATTCCTATCATAGTTAATTCCTTAAATTACGGAATAGTAATTCACAAACAAAAAAAAAGACTTAAGCTCGAAACACACCATCCTTAAAGGTCGCAACACACGTAAAACAAATTTATCCATAAAGCTCAACTCAACAACAAAAATTTGACGGTAAATCGTTAGAAAATCGTAATCCTATCACAAATGTACTATATACTTTTTTTCAAATTTTAAGACATTTAAAGTTGTTCGTTTCTATACTTGTGTGGACATTTAACTTCAATAATACAATTATTACCCACGAATCCATCAGGGCTTACTCCTAAATATCCACATGGATGTAAGTGTAAACCTGTTTTTTTTAATTTTTAAATTAAATTGTGTCTCAAACTTGTCCAATGCAATTTTTTCGTTGTTTCTACCGTACTGGATCTGATTAATTCCGTTGAGATTATAGGATCCTACAGGAAATTAAACACACATGCAACATTCATAAGACAAAGAAACTTTATCAGTTAGTGATTTAACCCTTTAACAGTCTCTAGTACATATATTTACCACTAGCTAAGATGGTCGAACAGTACATGATACTGCAACGAAATATCAACCTTAATGTATATTTGCATCCTAGAAACGGTTACTGGTACGAGTGTATACCCTATATTAAATCAGCGCCATCTGATTAATAAAAATTTAATTTTCGTCCCGAAATGTGCGGAACATATGTACCGTTGTGCATTTAAAAGTTGACTGCAGTGTGCTGTTGTGATTTCGTGTAAATTTGAAGTTTTTTACGAATATTTTGAAGATTTAATATTAGAAAAAGGTCTATTTTCATACTAGTATACTAGGTTCGTGTTTTTATTTAGATGTATAGTTAATATTCCCTAAATAACCACTGTTTTCGAATATGAGGTTAGAATGTATATTGTATAAGACTGTTGTAGTAGCGCCGGGGAGAGGTGTCCATGGCGGACTCGAGAATGGGGATATAATTATTACTGTGAAATGCATCTGTTTCCCTTTATCTTAGTGCGAAGTTCCCACTTAAAGAAAGACGGGTTATATAATATACGTCTGCCATATATTTTAAATGCAGGACTTAAAAACGTATGTCGATTCTAAAGTCAAAGCGCATGACGCTGGCAGATGTCTTCTTGGCTATTTAACCTCTAATTATTCTTCGTATTTCGTTTGGTATAATCGCATCGTGTTTTGTGGTTATAATAATTTATCTTTCGCTTTCTAATTTATTAGTTTCCATTGCATTTGTAAACAACATTTTTTTTCAAAACTATTATTATTAATATTCACTATTATAATGCAAAATGTATTTCCAATTGATTGAATGCATTTATTTATTTTGCAGCAAACAATGATGTCATTAAAAGGTAAATCTTTGAAAAGCCAAACTCAAGTAATGTTAATGAATATACTACATTATTTCGAGATGGAACGCGATAATGGGGGGCCAAGCTTATCTTTAACTTCCATTATCCAAGTAAGTTAAACATTTTCACTATTTAAATTTATATTTATGTAATATTATGTTGCAGCGAACTGCTCTCGCATGCGGCATTTCCGAGAAAACCGTAACTCGGGCAAAGGCAAGAATGGCTCTCGCTTTAGAATCTGGGAAATCGGCGCCGGGTTCACCGCAAAAACATAGACTGCGTTTGAAGTCGAAGTCGGAGGATGTCGACGAATACGTGAAAGACGTTTTGAAACGAAAAATTTAAACCATCTATGCAACTGGTAAATAATTCAGAAATTATTGTTGAAATGGAGTTAATCACTGTTTAATTTTAGGCTCACATATTACTATCGAAAAACTTCAAACTGAACTTAAAGAAGATAAAATATTTACCTTCACTAAAACGAGTTTGAAACAATTGTTACACAAAATTGGTTTTGAATTCAAAGTTGACGATGGAAGAAGGCGTTTAATGGAGCAAGTTCATATTGCTGGTGCTCGAGCAACATTTTTGCGAAAATATTTTGCTAATAAAAGTTGTGAAATTAGTTACGATCCTGTCATTTTGATGAGACGTGGGCTTTTGGTCGAGGAAGCGTTCGAAAATCATGGCATGATAATGATTTGAAAAGCACAAAAAACAAACCGCTAGGAGAAAGGAAACGGTAATTAAAATAGTCCGATTTGTTAAAAATATTTTTAACTGAACAACTTTTAGTTTTATCGTACTGAGTGCTGGCAACAAGGATGGTTTTATACCTAATTCATCATTGGTATTTTCCAGTAAAAGTAAGACAGCAGACTACCACGATAATATGAACGTTGATTTATTTCAAAAATGGTTTCAAGAACTACTTTTACCAAATTTAGAAAAACCAAGATTGATAATTCTTGACAATGCCAGTTATCATTCTACATTAGTAGAAAAATTACCTTCAAGTAGTTGGAAGAAAGAAGATATTTAATTTTTAAGAAAACACAACATTCCTCGTTCGAATGATATGCTGAAAGTGGAATTATTACAAATTGCCAAGGATTTACAAGTTCCAAAAATATATGCAATTGATGAGATCACTCATCAATGGGGACATCAAATTTTACGTTTACCTCCGTATCAATACCAATTCAACCCTATCGACTTAATATGGGCAAATTGTAAATAGTATTGCAACAAAAACGTTGGAAGACAGGGCTTCAGGGACGTGAATATTTTATCGCTATGGAAGGATGGATTAAACCAAGTAACTGGAGAACTGTGGCAAAAGTATATTTTACATGCTGAAAAGGAAATGAGCCAGTGGTGGGACGTTCAAAAAAGAGCTGAGGAAATGGTAAAACCTCTAGTAATCAATGTCGGAGAGTCAAGTGAAGGTGACAGTGAAAGTGAGGTGATGACTTTTAATTATAAGATATCCAATATTTGAATTTAAAGCAAAATTAGAATCTTAGATATATATATATATATATATATATATATATATATATATTTTTTTGACAAACTGTAAACTGAGATTTTTAAAATCGGTTATATTATTAACTAATAATAAATCTCATTTTTAAGATCCAATACAGTGTATTTATTTATGACAAAATCAGTTATTTATAAGTGGCTTCGATAACCAAATTACAGTATTGACTCTTTTGACGCATTGAGATCTGTCGGCTAAAAACGATCCTCTGCAATTAACCAAACTTTTCGCACTTCATTCGGGCACTGCCTACTGCTAGCTAATTCGTTTCTTATTGCAAAATATTGATATAATTAATTTGTAAAACAGATCCAAAACGAAATTTTGTTGACCCGGTCTCGGTTCTGATAATCGTTTACAGTTGTACAATATATATTTATCATATGACTACCCACACTCGGTGGACTTTACATGCCAGAATAAGTGCGAACAGACCTTAAACGAAATTCGACTTTATTTATACGAGTGGATGGGGATTTTTAAGACCTTTAGGATGCTAAATCCCGAGATATTCGAACAATAATTTTATTTAAATTTGACAGCGCGGCATAAATTTGAAAATAATTTAGAAACATTGACGATGTTTTGTTGGTATTCAAAATTACTAACTATATGAACCAATAACGACATACGTTTTTAAAATATTAAACCATGCTTTACTAAAAGATGAGTCATAAGACACCTCTTGCCGGCCCGACTATAATAATTCGTATGCCATAAAAGTTACACATTTCATTCTTCAAATCTATAAATCACCGATACGTAAAATGAAATTATACAATGTTTTATTAGTGACCTTGATTTCTGCTAAGATGTTATTTTTTCTTAAAAAATGTGGTACCTTATTCTACCACCGACCATTTTTAGAAGTAAAAGTGAAATACAGGGTGAGTCAGAACTTCTTACGCAATTATTTAGGAAACATACTACAGATTAATACGAACATAATGGTACCAAAAAAAGTGAATAAAGGTAGTAATAAAAATATTTGAAAAATCATAAATATGATAAGTTTATGGTATCTGGTCCACTGTAATTTAATTTTAGGTTGTGAAATCACTGTCGTACAACCTATAATCTACATCGATTTCCGACAATATGCGACTAATAAGACGTTCAGTCTAGCTGTGTGTGATATTTGTGTTCATTGCGCCTGATATGATTTGATTAGCTTCAAAGTCGTCCTTCGTAAAAAAAAATAATTTTTTACTGTTTTATTTATTGACAAAACCCTCAATTTTTGTTGCTACCGGAGCTTAGGTTACCTACAAGAATATGTTCTCAAAGTTTTTTTACTTTACTTTATGTTAGGTAGTTTTTAGTTTGTACAATACTGTAGTATTTACTGCGTGTTTCTTTGTAATTTTGTAAAAATTGGGGTTCCCCGTTTATAACTAAATCAAAGTTTGCGTAACAGTTCTCACTCACCCTGTATTTGGGATTTATCTACATTTGATTATAATTGTCAAAACATTATTGTTTCAGATGGATAAAAAACGCTTTTTCAATTTAGAAAACTGCTGATGTGGGTTATCTCATCAATAACATAAATGAGTTTGATGATGACATGGCTATGAATGGTGAAGTTGGCGGTGATCCTGATGCAGATGATAATCTACCTTTGAGTTCACTAGTACCAAGAAATATGAATTCACGATCTTCATCAGAAATTGGTGCTGTCAATAACTGATGGTGACCTTGAAGTAGAAGAGATGGATTTGATAGACGAAGCAGTAGCATCCATGGGAGAAGATGAACTACAACCTCGGACACCTGTTGATAAAAGTGATAGTGACTCATCTAACAGTTCTGAAGATGAAGATTTTAGGTGGACACGCTTAAACGCAACAATTTGTTCAGAGTAATTTCAATAGACACTTTGGTGTATCGGGGTAAAGAGAATTTGACATACCAAGCCCAAAACAAATTTTCTTGAAGTAGTAAGCCGCATTTTTCTGTAATATATTGTAAATCAATCAAAAATATATGCGAATCAAAATAATCAAACACTACAGCTAACTCTGGAAGAGCTACAGGCGTTCTTTGGGATGTTGATTATTGTGGGGTTTCACAATTCACTTAGCCTGAGATTATATTGGAGTAATGACTGCAATTTAGGTGTACCTCGGATACAACAGGTTATGCCCCTGAAGAGATTTTTAAAAATAATTCGGCTATTGCATCTAAATGATAATTCTTGCATGCCACAGAAAGTGCACGATAGATACGGCAAGCTTTATAAAATTCGCTCATTTTTGGATTATGTTACAAAAAGGTTTCAAATACTATTTTCTCCATCGAGATACCTTTCCATAGACGAGTCAATGTAAAATATAAAGGTCGCAGTACTCTAAAACAGTACATGCCTATGAAACCTATAAAGTGCGGTATGGGTGATAGCATGTTTGGGTATGGCATTATATGAAGGAGCTGAAAATAATGCTAATAAGAAATTATTATTAATTTTATTAAATACATAAATAAAAAGTTTACCTCGAGTAGGATTTGAACCTACGACCTGTACTTTGCTAGAGTACCGCGCTAACCAACTGCGCCATAAAGGTCGTGGGTTCAAATCCTACTCGAGGTAAACGTTTTATTTATGTATTTAATAGAAATATTAATAATAATTTTTAATTACATGTTTACCTTTGAACTTATTCGTTCATAACAAAAACTTATAATAATGCTAATAAGGGTTTATTCTTGGGTGAGAGGTTAGTAAACAAACTCTCTACGGCATTCGAAGGTTTAGGATATTGTTTATTTTTCGATAACTTTTTTCATCCATCCCACTAGTAAAAAATTTACTGAAACGAAATTTTTTCTCTTGTGCCACTATTCGACAAACACGTAAACTTTTTCCAAAGATACTTCTAAAGCCGGACAATCAAATGAAAACTGGAGAGTACGATGGTGTCATAGATGGAAAAATTGCAATATCGAAGTGGAAAGATCGAGGAAAAAAATCAATTTGTGTAGTAAGTACCATGCATAGTCCTTTAAAAACAGTAAATGTACTGAGAACTCAAAAATCAGGAAATAGGGAATCAGTACAATGCCCAGATTCAATATCAGACTATAATAAATACATGGGAGGAGTCTATCACTTTGACCAACTTTTGTCGCCCTGTGGCATATCTTGGAAGAGTCGACGATGGTGGATGCGGATTTTTTATTATTGCTTGGACGCTTGTGTAGTTAATAGCTATATAATATACAAAACAATAATGAAGCAATTAGATAACAAAAGAAAGCCATTAGCCACATGGAATTCAGATGGATCTAGGAAAGTTTACCGAAAACAGTTTACCGAAAGACAATTAACCGAAAGGTGAATTTACCGAAAACAACAATTGATCGAATTACAATTGACCGAAAAACATTTTTACCTAAGCACAGTTTACCGAAAGGAATATTAACCAAAAATGTATCATAATGCTATGAGGTACGTGCAGGTTATGTATCTAATGACATACTATTATATAAACGAACTTTTCCTTCACACTTTACCAAGGCTTAGGACGTGCAGCTCAAATTGCTGGCGTGTTTAAAAAGTCGGAAATTAATTCCTTTGTCATTTTTTATTTACTTGTGTTTTATACAACAATAAATATTGTTATTAAAACTATTGTTAGTTGTGATGTCATTAATGTAGCGATTGTATCAGCATACTATTAGTGAGCTACCTTTATTACTCACACACAATAATTATGTTTCGCTTGCAAGAATAAACATTGATATTTTTAAATATTAACTCTATCTGCAGAATATCCGAAATCATTAAGATATTAGAGGTATGTAATATAAAATTTGTAAGAGAGCATTCAACCACCACAAAAAAGTAAACTGTGATCTAAATATTAGAATGAAAAACTGTACGACGCTGATAAGCTGATGTTTTTAAAGGGAATCGCTTCCAATTTAAATTAATAATAATAAGGGTTTTTTAAGTACGCACGTATTATTTCAACGCAATGAAAAGTATTATTAAAGCTCCTTTGCATATTATGTCATTTTATTTAAAGCAGCGTCGGAATTTTTTCGGCGGGAAATGACCGTGAACCATAATTTTCGGTTAACTTCTCTTTCGGTAAACTGTATTTCGGCAAAAATGTTTTTCGGTAAATTGTAATTCGGCCAATTGTCCTTTCGGTAAATTGACCTTTCGGTTAATTGTCTTTCGGTAAACTTTCCGGGACCGAATTCAGATCTATACTCGCAAATGAACTGATTGGATCTTATTCGAGAAGTAAGCCTGGACCAGTTTCCAAGTTTGGTCCTGGCAGAAACAACAATCAGCCTGGAGTAAGATCAACAGTTTATAATTTTATGAGGTTAAACAGCGTGGCTAAACATATGCCAACTATTGGCAGTAGAAGATGTTGCCACTGTAGTACAACCAAGAAACAGCAAAGGTCTAAAGTAATATGTGTTGAATGTAATGTGGCTTTGTGCATTGAATTTTTTATACCATTTCATAGAAATGACTGATTGATTATATGTTCCATGTTAATTATAAGTAATGTAGGTACTTTCTTTGTGTCTGTCATATGTAGTAATGTGTGCAATAATTTTTTTTTTGCTCGTCAGTTCCGAAATGTACCCACCGGTCGGCTGACGTATATATGTCCGACATCGAATATTTGCATCCATTGGACTACTGCCTTATAGATGCGACACCTTTAGAAACTTGCATTTCACCACAGACGTTACGTTAACTTTAGATTCACCGCATAGCCAGGCGTCGGAATATATTGGCGCTGCTGAAAATTTATGACTACCGGCAACAACGGTTGACGAATGTCTAGACCGTTCTTGCATTGTTGCTGGTGTTAGTCTTACTCAAAATGGCTACGGAAAAGCGTGCCGGTCCCTCTGGTAGGTCAACACGTGGCCAAAAGCGTAAACAACAAGGTTCCAGTTATTGTGGCTTGGACTATAATGATATTAGAAAAATTATAAACTGTGTGGATAATTTGTACCTTAGTGAGGAGGAAGAGCCATTTTAACACAGCGGAAGCGAGTACTGACCTGAGTTAGAAAGTGAAAGTATTAGTTCTGAAGTCTCTTCGATTGACGAAAATTACGAGCTCGAACAAGTTATAGAAAATGAGGAACCAGAACATTTGAATCTATTTGGCAGCGAAGTGAACAAGAAATTTTTGGACTAAGAATGAATTTGTCCGTCGAGTACACGAATTTGACCAAAGTGAAAGTGGTTTCAAGAGTGATAGTTTGACTCCGGATTCAAAAGAAGTAGATTACTTTCTTAGTCTGTTCTCGGAAGAAATAGTAAATATAATTGTGATAGAAACGAACAGATATGCCGCCCAACAGAAAGCTAACAACTGGAAAGTTGTGAATGTTCCTGAAATGTATGTTTTTCTTGCAATAACTATGTTAAAGTCACGCGCCAAGAAACTTGAAATTAAGGAGTACTGCTCCCAAGATTTTTCGACAAAAGATGTTAAGAGACAGATATTTCTAATTCGCCGTTATTTGCACTTTTCAAATAACGAGGAAGAGCCGCTGAATGATCATTTGTATAAAATTGACCATGTATTGCAGAAATTAATAATAAACTTTCAGTACCACTTTTATCCTTTTCAGAACTTAGTTATTGATGAGAGTATGGTCTTATTCAAAGAAAGGTTGAGTTTTAAACACTATATAAAAACTGAAAGACATCTCTTTGGTATTAAATTATACGTTCTTTGTGATTGCGAAACAGGCATCATTTTAGATTTCAGCATATATGAAGATAAAGCATCAAATGTAAAAGCCGAAGAGAGTCAGCATCTGGGTATTTCAGGAGCAATTGTTGTTAAACTATTAAGCGCTTATTTAAATAAAGGGCATTCGTCAAATTATCTGTTCCAAAACAAAACAAACTCTTACGGCACTGTACGAGAAAACCGAAAACAAATGCTATTGTTTGAGAATAAGCTAAAAACTGGTAAAGTCGACTGGAGAAGCAACAAAACCATTGTGGTGCTAAAATGGAAAGAACGTCGCGATGTCGTAATGTTAACAACAATGCAATAAAATCAAATTGTCACCCTTCCTAAAATAAGCAGGATTACAAAGGAAAATATAAAGAAACCCTTATGCGTTGTAGAGTATAATGGCCACATGGGTGCATCGACAGGTCGGACATGATGATCAGTAGCATTGATTGCACTCGTAAATCAATAAAATGGTATATAAAGGTATTCTTTTATTCGCTAGATGTTACCTGTTTTTGACACAACATGCAAAAAAGGTTCCATTTGCAAAGTTTCACTTAGAAGTAATTCGGCAGTTGTTGGAAAGGTATTTTGAACATTAAGTTTGGCAATTAGCGTTTCTAATAAAAGCATTTTTTTAGGTATTCATTGACTGAAGCAAACCAGTTCTTTTTGATCAGGGGAATACAAGACTGACAGAACGCAATTTTCCGGAATTGGTTCCAAGGGAAGAGGGAAAGAAAAGTGCCGCTAGAAGATGCAGAGTGTGCTCCCAAACGAAGGCAGGAACAAAGAAAAGAAAGGAGAGCAGCTGCATGTGTAGAGCATGTGACGTTGGGCTATGTGCAGTGCCCTGTTTTAAGATGTATCACCAAGTAGTAGACTTTTAAAGGTAATCTTGCTCCAGGGTTTTTAGTTCTATTTTCTTTTTGAAATTTAGTCCGGAGTTTTTTTTATTATATATTTAGCATTTATAACTTTGGTTTTTATTATATAATAAAGTTTTTTCACTTTATCGTTTCGTGTGTTACTGTTTTTTTTTACATTTAATATGGTGACGTATATGCACGCCATCAGGCGCTGAGATAATGCAAAATGTACCGGCGGTAGCGACAGTACTATTGAGAAAGGCGCCTTCCTAAAAGGGTTAATAATTATGGGTTACACTGCAATTAGGTTATGTTTAATATTGGCGTACTATCATATGTGTTGTGGCCATGATATAGGATAGGAAGGTAGAACAACGCGGCTCGCTACAGCCTTGCGTACCGGCAGCTTGATAGCGAGACGGGCGTTAGACAAAGGCGGCATAAATGCGGCTGCCGATTGCCGAGAGTTCACCTCGATCGTGTTACAATTTACACTCTGAGATCTTAAGTTTTTACAATCGTTTTCATTTCGGCTGGTTAACATGGGACGAAAATGTTGTGTCCCCTTTTGCAACGCGGGTTATGGAAGTTGCAAAGAGAAATTATCTGTGTTTAAAACACCAAAAGAAAAATTATCACACTGGCAGCGAAAAATACCGAGAGATAACAGAGATTTAACTGAAAACGATGTGGTATGTGAAAAGCATTTCAGAAATGAGGACATTATTCGTTCAGTGAAAACAGATCTACCTATATGAAGTAAGATGGTATTTCTAAATTTAAGCAAAGCAAATTAGGAATGGGTTAGGTAGGCAAGCTTGCCATAAGATATACCTTGAGGTAGGTATACGTAGGCAGCTATTTATTTTCCACAATATCATCCGCAATATGTAAAGCCTATGTAATAAATACATAGATTTATAGGTAAAGTACGTTTCATAAAAGACGAGCGGACTTGGGATTGTGATGATAATTTTAAAATCTGTTTGTATGGTTTATTTTCTTGAATTTAATTTGTAAAACTATACATTTTTACGTTGTAATGCGAATTAAACAATACTATAAATAGAAGATGAACTAAGAAAAAAACGTCATTCACAAAAAAAGAAACAATCACAATTGCAAAATAGTTAACTGGTAATTATAATGTGTTTAATAACTAGTTTTCGTTTATTACAATAAAAATTATTTCGTCTTCCATTATATTCTTTCAAACTAACGTTGTTGTAGTAGCGACATTCTTATATGCGTAAATAAAATACCAAAATTTTTGCGGAAAAATCCTATTGAACACACAGAGAATGTACAGAGTACGGCTTTGAGCGGAAGCAATGCTCTCGTTTCCCTCGCACGCGACGATCGCCGCTCAGTTGTCGTTTTCATGCGAGTAGTCGTTCTACCATATCGTGGTTCTACCTTCCTATTCTATATCATCGTGGTTGCAGCAAATGGTTACAACGACACGTTTCATAGGAGCGACACAACATTTCTTTCCATTCATAAACATTAAACGTCTATTATGAGGTTATGTTTAGTATGGGCGCCTTAAGTTAAGTTTTCACAACAGCGGAATATTTTATCTGTGGATTTGGTATGATTGATTGAAAATATTCAAAACGAGAATGGCGCGAAACTTTTGTTTTTAAATGATTTGGCGGTTTATTACTATTTTTGACATTTGAAAAGAGGGGTTATTTCAATTGTAATAGGGATTGTACCGCAAAGTGTATAATTTGTGGATTGTACAGACATCGTTTAGAGGATAAATAAATTTTATATGGTTCTTGAGCATCTAAAGAGGTGTATGTAATAGAAAATGAGTTCTACTGACGAAGAACAGGTAATTTATTATTAATTTAATTTTACTGAAATAAAATCTATTTTTTCGTTTTATTTAAAGTTAGTGGTTTGCGATAGTCATGGGATGGTGAACAGATGTGAGCATTACTATATCCAGGACCAGGAAATGGATAATTTAATGTCAGAATCTTTTTCTGTAGAGCTCGAAAACTCTGAAAACAATATTCAAATGGAGTAAGTTGCCTATTCCTTTTTGTCAATTTTGAAGGACCACCTTTGATATATGGGTAACCTTTTTATTATGTATTCCTTGAATAATTGAATGTTATATTATTACATCATCTATTTTTAGAGCAACAGATGAAACAATTTCAGAAATGTTAATTTCCTTTGTGTCATTACACTCTACTCTGTGGAATCACAGGCTCCTTTAATTCAATGAACCAAAACAATAAAGGAACACTTATGCATGTGTGCGAATATGGAAGCATCATTCAACTTGCATGTTTTCTAATGCTGTAGTTTAATATAAAAATTGCTAAAATTTGTGGACTTAATAATGTAGAATGCATACGAGCAAAAAATAACTAAACAAACAACCTGCAGGTAGCACAGACTTAACTCCTGCCATTCTACAAAAAATGGAAGAACTTACGAGGTAAATATATAAAACCAAAATGAACTAGAAACCTATACTCCTTCAGGTAGTGAGGCATAAAAAATATGGAAACATTTTAACTCAATGGCTTTTTAAATGATTCAATATCACCAAGAATGTAAGATTGTTTTTAAGAAAAGAAAAGAAAAACTATACTGTTAGTTTTCGTGTTTTAGAACCATTAGTAGCTACTCAACTGAAAGTGGGTGTCTGCTATCTGCACCTGCATCTCCTGTTTTATTATCACCAGCAACGAGGGAGTGGAAGTTACTTTTCTGCATTTTAGAACTTGCCTCAAAAACAAAATTTTTTAGTTGATAGCTATTTTTATTTTTAATTGAATACCAATTTTAATAATTATACTTTCAAAATATTTTTTTTCCTTAAGAGGAATCTGTCTACATTCCACATATGTGCTACATTTATGTTTTTTCTGTGAAATTCTAAAATGTTATATAAAAAAATAGCACAAGAAATATTTTTTTGTTTTTGAAAATTTGGCAATGTTACCCCACATTTGGGGTAACATTGCCAGCACATAAAAATCATCTAAAAATGCAATGTTAGTGCTTGTATGGGGCAACATTGCCATAAAAAACATTCTTTTAAAGTTCCTGCGTAAGTATTGCCACATTTTCCGATAGCTAGGTACCTATTTAAGTTAAAACGCAATGATGCATTGTATAAAACAAATTTTATTTTAATGTAAATACAATCAAACAGAAACTTTTCTCTTTATAGAAAGTAAGAACTATGTAAATAAATGTACTTATGGATTAAGGCTTAAACAAACTTAAAGGTAGAAAGATCTATATCAAAATTTAAAAGCTGTCTTTAAGATGAAGTGTTTTTGGATCCGGCCATACCTTTACAATTACTTCCTTAGAGACATGACTTATATCTGGCATATCGGGAAAGAAGAATTTATTTTGCAATTTTTTCTTAAGTATTTAACTTCATAAAAGTTCTCTTCATCTTTTGAAAGAATTTCAGCAATAAAATGCTTTGCGCATTTTTTCCGAGCAACTGGATTATGACATATTTTCCTTCGGTTAGGAATTCTCATCATCATCAGTAATGTCTTTGTGCTGCAAATCAGTCAAGTCAGTATCAGTTTGAATTTGTTGCAGATCCATTTCAGTCTGACTGTCTTCCATATTTTCAGGCTCTTCGTTCCTTCAGAGTTATTTGTTTGTTATTGATCTACATCTTCCCAACTGAGAGATTTTCCAGGCTCAACTCGTATCATTTTCTTTCTCTTCACAGTGTTAGATGTCCTTTAGGTAACTAACAAGGGCGTCATCTATTTAGCTTCCAGTCTCTTCAAATCTTTTCTGTTGCATTCTTTTCAATACTTCATCTCGATTTAAGGGTAGATCCCTGCTGCTCGAAATCCATTTGTAATAATACTAAGCTCGTTCATTGTAATACTGTCCATTAATTGTTTAAGTAATATGGGAAAAGAAGATTTATTGAGCACACTATCTTTGGGGTTCCTCATCTTATAATTTTTCAATATTTTCCTCCAACATATTTTCAGCGGTCTAAAGAAAGAAATGTCTAGTGGCTGTGTTAAATGTGTGGAATTTGGCGGAAGAAATACAAATCGTATATTATGCCTCTGGCATTCCCTTAAGACTGATATATTTAAATGGGAAGACAAATTATCTCCCACTAAAACTTTTACTCCTTTAAGTGCCTTTGCCCAGGGGATCACAATTTTTTGAAACCAATCTTCAAAACAGTATGAATCAAACCAGCCTGATTTGGAGCGGTTGTATCTGGTATTTTTAGGTCCCCCAATACACCAAGCATCGTACAGCCTTTCAGCTTTATATACTACATATGGGGTAACACGTTACCAGCCGCTGCAAACATTATTGAAATTGACATTTTAGTAAAATTTAAAATCCTTTCTGGGTACTTGGTACTTCTTCTAAAGATACATTTGTTAGATCCTGGTTCGACAGAGACATTCGTCTTGTCGTAATTAAGAATGTTCATGGGTGGCACATTTTACAAACTTTGTTCTAAATTGTGAAAATAATTGTTTATTTTGACATCTGTTTTTCGGCCCGAACCTTGTTAATATTTTGGCAATGACGATGTGTCAACGGTCTCTATGTCGTTTTAGAAATAAGTAACACCAATCTTCGCTGGCATATTATTTGAAAACTTTTTATGTGAATACCTTCTTTATCTAAGTATGATTTTAATACTATTCGGAGATCTATCATCGAGAGGACAGCCAAATTCTGCACTGGCAATTAAGACATCAACTAAGCTTCTCTCAACGTTTAAAGCAATTGCTGTTGGAGAGCCAACTTTAAGGGCATGCCTATTTTCACTTTATTAATCAGAGTTCTTCTTGGAATTCCATATATTTCAGATGCCTGTCCAGAAGTAAGACGTCCATTTTTATTGCAGAAACTGCTTGCTGAACATTTTCTTCAGTATAATTTTTATAGGGCCGGGATCCCAACGGCTTTTTATAGTTTCGTGGCATTACCTACGTAAGCTGTAAGAAAAATTATAGTTGTGAACTTTATATCATGCATATTTGAAATCACGGGGTAACATTGCCATTGCCCAAAATAAATAGCAAAATTTATATTGACGGTACTTGAACCACATTTCTGTAACGTCAACCTAACTATCTTTACTGACATGCATTTCAAATCAATGATATAAATAATGAAAATGTGCAAGTCTTAGTAGTTTACTATTTCGAAAATTAGAAAAGTTCTTTGTATTACTTACCTCTATATAAAGCACTTTATATTTAAAATGTTAATCACCGTCTTTTATACAAACCACCTGTCATATGTATTGATTGTATCACTGTGAAGTTGGATGCTATAGCCTATAAATACAACCGTTGAAATATCATGTCATTTTAAAGGCTGTGGCGCATGACCCGGCAATGTTGCCCCGGCTGGCAAAGTTACCCCAGTTGACGGTAACGTAAAATTATTTTAACATATGTTAATATTTTATAATTTATATTCTTTATCACATTTTAAATAATAAAGTAAATCTATAAATATAATAAAAAAAAATTATTGCATTAACTAAAATATAACAAACATTAAAAGGTTAGCAAGATCATACGTTTTATGTTATAGGTAAAAAGCTGGAAAAGATGAGAAATTACCAGCTCAATTTTAAAAGCTATTGATAAAGTAACGTGATGGTGTTCCTGTTACCATAAGTAGAAACGAAAACCCTATATGTCGGAGGATCTCTAAATTACTTGAAGTAATGCCACAGAGAGAAAAAGCTGAGTTGGAAATGAAACTTTTATCAATGACTTATGATGCTGCTAAGAAATATATACAACTTTCACATGCTATCAAAATAAATTATTTTCTTGGAAATCAATCTGAAATAACAGCAGGTATGGAGAAAAATGCAAGGAGAAAACGATACAGACATAATTTAACAAGTTTTAAAATAAAAGGTGAACATTTAATACAAGACTGCTTATTTTAATACTAAAAAAGAAAAATAAGAACACAATAGACTAACTATTCAAAAAAGATACAAATTGTTTATGGTGCCAATATTTTAATTTTTCTACGAAGCTTAAATTTCCCACTATTTTCCACATTTCTGAAACTTTTCGACTCGGCAAACCATTTCATATTTCTATAGTTTTATTTTTATAAGTAATCTCAAAAACAGATTCAAATGTTGTTTACAGTCTGAATTGTCAACTAAAAATTGCCAATTTTGATTGTTCTGTAAATACGATCTTAAGTCATTATCAATTTTAGCAAATATGGCAATTTCTATCTTGTTCTTTTCACAAGATGTATTAAATTCTTGAAGTAAATCTGATGTTAGTTTGCAGATAAGCTTTGATGGATACTTTAAAAATGATTTATTAAGTGAAGTTCCGTAATCTTTATGAAGAATAAATAATTGATCTTTGCAGTTTAATTTATTAGTCGAACTGAGATATCGCTCGCACCTTTCACAATTGTATTTTAATAAAATTTTGTTTAATAAAAATCTAGCTACGTAATCATTTGTACATGATTCTAGTACAGGTTTAACTTGAATACATGAAGTTGATGTAGAAACTTCACGTACCGGTCGTTCTGTTTGTAGCTGAACTGGAACAACAGGATTTTCTGTGATGGCCAAACTTTCCTCATTATCAGATGCAATAATTTCTTCTAAGCTCAGATGATATCCTTGTTGGGATTCACAATTTCCACTGTCAATGGATGGCTGCATACGAATGTTGATGTTATGTTGCATTGCAATTCTAAATTGTTTTACGCTAGGAGTGGGATTGTAGCCTCCTCTACCACGAATGACCGAAAAAAAGTTTTCCAAGGGATCTTGGTTTAGAAACCAAGTTAATAAATAATGGACTCCTTCTCTTAAGTCAGCCCACAAAGAAAGCACTGCTTTAAGTGACCATTGAAAACCTTCCAGGCAATAAATGTTGGTCCGTTTTTTATTTTCTTCAAATACATCTTTTTTTTTAAATATTCCAAACCATGTTTTAAATTAGCTTCTATGCGGGAATTATATGTTGAGAGAGGCCGTCTGTTTGGATTTGGATCCTTCAAAATCCGGATATTTAACACGCATTTTTTGAAAAGTCGTTGGGTTTACGTGAGCTTTTGTAATTTTAAGCATTGCTCTTGTTGTGCAACTCTGTTGATCCATCCGATATGTTTTCGTAAAATCGTCCCAGGATATTTTGTTACCATTAATTACAAATTGTAATGCCAAGTTGCTGAAATTATTGCGCAAACTTTTTAAAAGATGTGGAATATCAAAGCAAATATAAATTTTTTTGGTGTCTATTTCTATGTAAGGTTGGTTTTTGTTGGACCCTAATAATTTTGCCGCATTTCTGTTATTCGTTCCTTGATCATTAACGATTATCCTTGGTTCCAAAGTTAACTCAATTAATGATTTTAAAACGGATATTATTAGTTTCTGTAAAATGTGCCCTTTCACCGGACCGGACGAAATATAATAACAATAAGGCACTTTCCAATCGTGTAGAATTCTTCTGACATAAAATACAAGTGCGGTATTACCAAGTTTTGCGTGTCTTCCCAGTGCTCCCAAGTCTTCGAATCCTTCAATCACATCTTCACTAACATTATAATCTAAATGTTTCTTTAAAGTGATTTCATCGTGTAGTAGTGCTATTTGCTTTTCGTAATGGGACATACTCTTTACTCTGCAAGCCCAATTTTTTAACTAAATTATTGTTTACGCCTGTTCTTAAATGCATGACTTTAATCCAGTTTTGTATAAGACGGACCGACGGTAAAATTATTTGGTGTTTTGAAATCATATATTTATATAAAGTGGGTGATTTATAGTAAAATGAAAAAGCAATTTGTTTTTCTTGTGGACTATAAACTGATCTAGGTTTGTGAAAACATTGCATTTTTACTAAAGTCTTTAGAGATTGGGATTTATTCTGCAATACTTTTTCCAGAAACACCTCATCGGGTGATTTTTCTTTGCACTTATATATTTCTTTTCTCAGCATTTTGGAATAAGTTGCTTTTAAGTTTTTCTTAAAGGTATTTATCTGAGCTATTAATTTCTTTCGGCTGGATGTATGACGAATTGATGGTTTTTTAGATGTCGAAGGCATGTTAATAATACAGTCACTTAAAACAGAAGACGCATCTGTAGACGTAGATGCAGTTGGTGAAGTACTTCGACTAACTGACATTCTTCTATTTGAGTACAGTTTGCACGGTGAAGATATTGTGGGTGATTTGCTAGGTGATAGCTTGATTGGACTTTGTGGTTGCATAAATACGTTTTCTAAAAAATTAAAGCGGTGATTCTCAATTAAATGCTAGATAATTAAGATAATAAATAAATAAGGACAAGTCGCTGTCGTTCTAATTCTGTAGCCACTGAGATTTTTTTCTTATTTAAAATTTTATTATTTCAGTAACTACATAATTATGCAAAGAAAACATCTCGACGATGCAAACATGTCTCCAAAGAAAATACCTTGTTTACAATTATTAAAAGATGACGACGTGTCATAATATATGTTCATATAAATAAATAGTACCTACATACCTTGTACTTCCTGGTACTTAGCAGGTACAGCATATTTTCGAAGCAGTTTCCGGTTGCCACTTTTGAAAACACATTTCTCTTCAAAATGTCTTTCGCATATTAATTTATTTTTTAAATCAGCGGAATCCATTAACGCTATTAAACTATTTCCACAATGTTTTTGCCACACTTTAACGCGCCCTTCATCTTTAACCGGAAATCGGAAGAAACTAAAACCGTCCGGTTTTTTGAACTTTTACCACATTTTATGTAGACACAAGTGTGGTTGGCAGTAGTCATTTTATAACAGTATTTACGTTATTACACTGTAAATTCTAAATCTACATACACTCATACACATATAAAAGCTTTGTAATGAAGGTATTCATCACATACTTACATATTTCCTTCTCGAAATCTAATATAAAACTTCTTATTTTTAATTATTTATACTTGTATTGTCATTATCCTTCAATATTTATCTAATAAGGATGGTAGAGAGTGCCGCGGGTCTGAAATACGAAACGTTCAATTAGAGAATCAATAATGAACCAGTACATAGCATGCATCCATCACATCAGAACCCGCTTCGGGGTCTGTGAGGATTTGAAGTTACGCCCAAAGACACACGCGAGTGTCCCCTCTCCTTTTTAAAATCTCAGACCCTCTCATTACACTGGCATCATCTACATGTCAGCCCCTATCTTCGGTACGGTTTAGTGTACACGCGTTGCGCATCTTAACGCTATTACTTTTTTTGTCAAATTTAAAGGACCTTTTATATATGGATAACCTTTTTTATTACATATTCCTTGAATAATTGAATGTTATATTATTACATCATCTATTTTTAGAACAACAGATGAAACAATTTCAGAAATTTGATGTGTATAGGTGTTGGTTTCATGGTGAAAACAGTTCCAAAAAAATCGTAATAATTGAAAATATTTTTGGAACTGTTTTCACCATGAAACCAACACCTATACACATCGAATAATTAATTACAGTTCATGATGCTTACATCGAATTAAAGTAAACAATTTCAGAAATCTTAATTTCCGTTGTGTCATTACGCCCTGCTCTGTGGAATCACAGGCTCCCTTCAATTCAATTAACCAAAACAATAAAGGAACACTTATGGATGGAAATTGTAAGCGAATATGGAAGTAAATAGTATAATTCAACTTACATGCTTTCTAATGCTGTAGTTTAACATTAAAATTGCTAAAATTTGTGGACTTAATAATGTAGAATGCATACGAGCAAAACTAAACAAACTTAACCTACAGGTAGCACAGACTTAACTCCTGCCATCCTACAAAAAAAATGGAAGAACTTACGAGATAAATATATAAAATCCAAAAATGAACTAGAAACCTATACTCCTTCAGGTAGTAGGGCATAAAAAAAGAAAAAAATATGGAAACATTTTAACTCATTTGCTTTTTTAAATGATTCAATATCACCAAGAATGTAAGATTGTTTTTAAAAAAAGAAAAACTATACTGTTAGTTTTCGTGTTTTAGAACCATTAGTAGCCACTCAACTGAAAGTGGGTATCTGCCATCTGCACCTACATCTCCTGTTTTATTATCACCAGCAACGAGGGAGTGGAAGTTACTCCAAGTTGTATAAACATAAGTCATTCATGTTGAAAGTGTTGCTTTTCTGCATTTTAGAACTTGCCTCAAAAACTAAATTTTTAGTTGATAGCTATTTTTATTCTTTAATTGAATACGAATTTTAATAATTATACTTTAGTAACGTAAAATTATTTTAACATGTCAATATTTTATAATTTATATTCTTTATCATTTTAAATAATAAAGTAAATCTATAAATATAATAAAAAAAAACAATTTATTGCACTAACTAAAATATAACAAATATTAAAAAGTTAGCAAGATCATATGTTTTATGTTATAGGTAAAAAAACTGGAAAGAGGAAATTGCCAGCTCAATTTTAAAAGCTATTGATAAAGTAACAAGTGATAGTGTTCCTGTTGCCATAAGTAGAAACGAAAACCCTATGTCAGAGGATCTCTGAATTACTTGCAGTAATGGCACAGAGAGAAAAAGCCGAGTTGGAAATCAAACTTTTATCAACGACTTATGATTGTGCTAAGAAATATATGCAATAGACCATTATTTCATATTATACAACTTTCACATGCTATCAAAATAAATTATTTTCTTGAAACCATATAAGCTATCAATCTGAAATAACAGCAGGTATGGAGAAAAATGCAAGGAGAAAAGATACAGTTTAATAATAGTAACAATAATTATAATAAAAATCCTTAATATACTTTTGCTCTGATATACAGCAGTTTCATATTTAGTCGACCTTTGTCACAAGTACACACTAATGTCTAATAAATAAAATCTAGTCTTTTTGTACAATTATTTTACTTATAACACTGAAATGGTACAGCTTCCTCAGTAAAAAAATATAAAGCTAAATTTTCTCTTATTTCTTCAACATTTTGTTTGTAAGTTTTGGTACTTACACGACCAATAGGAAGTACATTTGTACATGCATCCTTTCTCCATTCTCCCTCATGGAAATTTCCATCATCATCTTCCCAGTCTACAACAGTTCGTGGACAATATTTCTCACATTCAAAATTAATTATATAATGTTACAACGGCTTGTACTATACTTTCAGTACTGCTTAACGAAGCAATAATTGGCTTCCTTAATATCCTCCATCTTGAAGCAAATATACCAAAAGCATTTTCACTTACCCTCTGTCCTCTATTAAACCTAAAAAAATATAAATTTCAGTACAAATAAAGTTTAATTAGGTCTATTATGTATTACCTGTAATTAAATATTCTTTTGTACTGCGGTAAATAACTACCTGGATAGGGTCTCATGAAATTTGGTGTCAGGGGAAATGCTCCATCGGCTGCCACATAGTGGTGAGTAGTATTTCCTCCAGATTCTAGTATTTTGGGCGGTGGCAGATTCATTTCATTTTTGTTATTATTAAATAATTGTCTATCAATTTCCCAATTCCTAAATACACCACCATCACTTTGACGACCATAAGCTTCAATATCAACAGTCATAAATTTATATTTGGCATCAACTAGTGCCATTAAAATGATGCTGTGAGTTTTTATAGTTATAGAATTGGGAGCCAGATCTTAGAGGAGCCTAAAATAATGAAACAAAAAATATAATGAAGTTTGATACATGTAACTGACAAATAACATACCTCAATAATTATGTGTTTACCATCAACAGCTCCTATAAATAAGGGAAGCTGCCATAAATCTTCAAACTCCCTAGCCATTTTTGTCCAATATGGCTCATTTAGTTTAGAAAATTATCTGTTTTTTAAGTTTTTCCAAATTGCTTGATATGTTTCTCTTATGTGAGAAACTGTAGTTTTTCCTAATCTAAACGCATAGGATATTGATATCATGCTATCCCAACGCAAGGTACCTACAAACAAAAAATATACAATTTCGAAAAATGTTTAAATTTACCTTAACGTACAAGCAAGTCTTTGGGCTGCATTTATAGGCTCTCTTTTTATATGTGACCTATTAATATCTGGGTCAACTAGGGATAGCAATTCTTCAAACTGAATAGGTGAGTTTCTTAAATAAGTAACATACTTTTCCGCGTCAGTCAATCGCATTTCTTCTACGAGATTATGAAATGATCCTTGAGTTTTTCTATTTAAAAATATGTTTCTAACCCACCAACGTTTTCGTTGCCGTTTTCTTTTTATTTTGGAAAATGCATAAAGTAATGCAATCAAACAAATTTTACGAACTTTTGTATTCCTTTTCAATACATATTACATACATCAAATATTCGAAACAAATTTTTGACATTTGGAAGTTGAAGTTGACAAAACCAGAAACGACAGATTGAGAGGTAATCGTATAAAATAAAATGTTACTAAAACTCACTAAATACGCACCGCGTTTATGAAAACTTTGCTGGGAGTTGAGATCATCCTCTAAGCGCTATTTTAATTCCGCCGTCCGCAATCCGCTATTGTGAAAACTTACCTTTAGAATATTTATTAAATAGTATAAAGCTTCAGCTAGCGTTATAGCTCATGCGAATCTGAGAAGCCTCATAAAAGAATTAATGCTAGGCGATGCGCCGTTTCATCTAACGGGCCATCCAAAAATGACATTAAATTGCAACGTTGGAAGCTACATGTAAACAAATTCACCACATGATACGTGACACAAGGCGTCAGAAGCATATTGGTGATGACAACAATACAAAAAGTACAGAACACATTTTTATTCATGATACGTGACACAAGGCGTCAGAAGCATATTGGTGATCAAAACAATTCAAAAAGTACAGAACACATTTTTATTATTGAACATATTGTTGAAAATGACCACCGTCCATGTCCATGCACAATTCCAATCGAAGAGGGATTGAATCCAAAACACGTTCCAACATTTCCAGGGTTATTTGCTGAACGGCAGCACGAATTCTCTCCTAGACATCCTACTCATTCTCCGGGGCGTCTTGTATACTTTGTCCTTGAGGAAGCTCCATACGAAAAATCTCAAGGATTCAGGCCAAGCGACCTCGTTGGCCAGCAATTGGACCGTACACCATATACATATCTGCGTACTCGTTGAATGAGTATGATTACCAGTGAAATATGAAATCGAACTACGCAATGGGTGCAAAAAATGCCTGTCACACTGTTGCATACAAACGTCACCACAAAATTAACCTAGTTGCGCATTTTTCTCAAATTCTGCATCTTTTAAAACCTTAATCTGAGGTTTTAGAAGGCGTGGAATGCAACCAAAAATTGCAAAAAATCAACATCAACATTTTGTTTGAAAATGAATTTTCATTGGATACTTTTCCGGATAAAAGCTAATGAAGTCGGTCAAATTTCAAACTTTGGATGGCTCGTGAGAAGAAATGGCGCACCACCTAGCAATAATTTTGTGATAGGGTTTCTCAGCTTTGCCTGGACTATAACGCTACCTGAAACTTTAATACTAATTACTAAACACCGTGTATCATTTAACCAAATCTCTTATTTCTAATGTTTGTATGAGGTAAACGCACACAGATTTGTACATACTGTGTATAATACTGATACTCCATAACTATACGTATTTGCGGTAATCTAAGAAAGAAGGCCTTGGGTAATCTTAATATTAAAATACGCGCCAAATCAAGATTTACATTTTGTGGTTATGTTGAACTTAAAATTAGAAGTATTTATTTTATTCATTATAATCGCACGTTCTTAATTATTAAAAATGCCTAAGTTAAAAATTGAACACGTAATTAGTTTTAGCTCTGAAGACCCAGTGAGTTATTATTGCAGTTATTTTCATTTTAATAATTTAAATATTAATTTTAGATACATACATCTTCCAATATTTTATCATCTGAACCTGCTAAAAAATGGAAATGTGCAACAGATGGCGAAAAATCAGCAAATATTATTTTACAGTTAGAAAAAGCAAGTTTAATATCTAACATTGATATCGGTAATGAAAATTCAGCATATGTAGAAGTGTTGGTTAAACGATCTGGTGCAACAGATGATTTTAAAGTGCTTCTTGTAATGTCATCATTTATGTCTCCATTAGAGTCAAAACAAGGTACAAATATAAATAAAGTGAGGATGTTTGGTTATAACGATCTTCAACATCCAGAGCGTGATCAAAAATGGGACATTATTAAAGTTGTATGCACTCAACCTTTTAATAGATATTTGCAATATGGCCTTTCTTTTATTACATTACATAGTCCTGGAGATAAAGATGATAAAGCCAATGCACCCAATTTTGGAAAGTTTACACTTCGTCCTCAATCACCTAGTAATTTAACAATTGGAAGCTTGTTTGCTAAAAGAGATGATCCACAACCTAACACTGCACCTTCAGGTAAGTGCAGATTCATAATTGGAAAAATGTGTAAAAATTATGTTTTTAGCTGCAGCAGCTAGTCGTGATGCATCCATATCTGTAAATTTAACTGTCAAATCTGCAAAAATTAAACTCTCTGCAAAAGATTCACCAACTATGGCGAGACCACAACTTCTGATACAGATACTCCAAAAAGAAGAAATAGAAATGAACTCTTGTATTCTAAAGATGAGGATGGCCCAAATGAAAGAATTGATAACATTATAAAAAAGGAAAAAGAATTAGAAGAGAAGCAGGTATATGAAGAAGAAAAGCATAAAAAAAGCAAAAGAAGAATGAGAAGAAGTGATTCTGTTGTAAATGGGAGGAATGTAGAGAGGCAGTGCCTAGTACTTCACATTCTAATAAAAAAAACCAGTGGGTATTAAAAGCGAGAACAAAATTAAGCAACCCTTTAATAAATTACTTGAGGGGTAACAATAGTTATAAGTGGAATTCAAAATCCTGAAAGAAGCACAATTAGTAATGCTCTTAAATTGGGAGCTAAATATAAAACTGATTGGGATAACGACTGTACTCATTTAGTGTTAGTAAAGAAATATTAGTTGTTCTTAGCTATAATGTTATAATTTTAGTTGTGCATTTACAAATACACCAAAGTTTAATCAAGTTAAGGGAAAGGGTAAAATAGTAAACAGAATGTGGATATCCGATTGCCTTGATCAAAGAAAAAGGTTACCTTGGAGAAGGTATGCTTTAGATCGTAAAGATTTGGATCAAAATGAAAGTGAAGAAGAAATATTGGAGGATGTGCATGACGATCCAGCTATTGAGGTGCTTTACTTTAGGTTTGTATCGATATTGTTATACAATGATATCAATAATCATTGACACAGCCACTCTTATGAAACATGATGTTGCCGCAACATATGTCACAGTATGTCGATCCTAATTATATCCTAAATATAACCTCAAAAATTGACATTTGAGATTTAATGTTTAGGAATGCTTAAATTATTTGAAATGACACAAAGAACTAAAAAAACATATTGAAAGATGATTGTAGTATATTGAGTATCAAGAACAGTAAGGGACTTTACGTCGACAGCCATGTTTGGAAGCTGAGCGATATGAAGCCTCCAATTTGGCGGAGACCGGTACAACCCTTAATGTTCGTGATGCTCATACTGTTTTTGCAGATTGTATTAAATTTACCACAATTGAAATTATTTAATTTCTACTAAATAACGAAAAGTCAAAAGTGACATTTAAATAGAAATGTCAAAATTTTGGTTTTATTCTTATGAAATATAGGTAGTATATATAATTTACGTTGGTAAGTAAAAGATGTTGGTTGCAACCAGTAAACATATCTTACTGTCTTGGAAACAGATATGGTAAATAAACAAAAAGCTCAATCATGCAAAATGTATTTTACAAATTGTTATTAACAATTATGGATAACACTACAATTATATTCTGTTTAGTATTGGTGTACTATCACGTGTTGGGAAAATGGTTTCTAATGACCTGTTTAATAAGAGCCCGCCTCTATCTTTCCACTTATAAACATTAAACAGCAAATTTAAAAGATTCACTATTATTAGCAGAGCAGTTTTCAAAAAAATATCAAGGTACACCCAAGCATATTTAATAGTCATATTTTTAATAACAGAGTGATTGTACCTGTTGTCGGCCGTTTAAGGAAACTTTGAGATTTAAGATGCCGGAAAATATGTATCAATTGTATTTACTAAACTTTAGTATATGACAGAGCAAAGACTGTGATGTTTTGTATCGGAAAATACATTACAATTGTCACATTTTATGCATGACAAACTTAAGAAATTATTTTAAAATACGTCAGATGTTACTGGATCTCCCATCATGCATACTTTCAGCTTTTATTTACCTACTTTTGTAAACCGACAAGTGATCAATTCTCAGCCGTTTACTGCAAGTAATTATTTCTCAATTAATACTGGGCTAGTCAGAAATAAATGGTATAGGTACCATATAAATACAGGAAGGTAGAATATTAACTGAATGTCTAATAAAATTAAAAGCAAATTAAAATTATTTGGCATTAAAAAACAGGAAAAACAAGTCTCAAAAAAATACATAAATTAAAATAGCGCATTTATTTACTCTTTACATATGTCACATCTGTAATCTCTCTTTGAAACATCTGCATACGACCATTCTGCAAACTCTATGCAGCGTAGATGGTACCACCATCACATGATACATCAATGTTCTTCTCTGAATCCTCTTCTGCGTCACTGTAGTTCATCTTCACAGAGAGAACATTTAATTTCTCTTTCCTCTTATAATTTTCTTTGAGTTCCTCACAGTTTCTCTATATTTGTACTTGCTTTTCTCGTTGATTTTTCTTGTATAGCTGTAGTTTGCTGTATTCCTTCAGCTCTCTTCTTTTGAATATGTTTGATTTTAGTTGTTTCTTCTTGATCCTTTTCTTCATAATACTTTCTCCATTCTTTACAGGAAATTACACTGAGTAATTTTTCTTTTGCTTTACGTTCTGCTTGATCTGTCGGAGCTGGAAAAGATAAATAACGTGAAAATCTATGGTAGAGAAGACTTGAAAGGTTTATATGTTACTTCAATGGAAGATGCTTGAGACAGTTTGTTGGTGTTGTCTGTAGTATATTGTGAATATTTGATTGGTGATGATGGGTCCTCTAACTTTTTGTCTGGTGTTTTGCTCTTGTACTCATTACAAGTTGAAGCATCCTCTAATGGTGAATCAGAGTTGCAATCTAGAAGTAGTTCTGTTTGCATAGAGGTGAATTACACCTGTCTTGAAATAGTTCTATCACAATATGTTCTACATTTCCATGTGGTTTGGGTAATTTTACAAATGATAATTCGAGAAATATGGAATTGTGCGTAGTTTGTTCTTTAGTTAGCTGATTTTGAAAAATCTGGAACACTGGAACTGTGGTACGATCTGCAACGAACAAAATACACCCACGTACCCCAAAATTAAAAACACCGAACTTGTTTTGATAGCTATCTATCATCATCAGTCGACTAGGGTAAAGTAAAGAAAATTTCTAACATATATATAGTCAGCGAGTAACGCTTCGTTGCTTATCGGTGAAAGTAAATTTGATTAATGATACCTTATGTACTACATGATTTTTATCAAACTATGTAGGGCTACGGCAGATTTGTCCCAACGTTTGTATTTCATATGAGCTAAATGTTCTTTAAAGCGAATTTTGATAGGTCGTTTAGTTTGCCCCACATATATTTGTTCACAGTTTTACAACTAATTTTATAAATTCCCGACCTATCCTGCTTATCCACTTTATCTTTTGGGTTGCCTAAAAAGTTTGCAAACTATTATCTGAAGTAGTGACTATTTTCAAATTAATCTTGGAAAAGGTTTTAGATAACCTTTTGTATAAGCAGGATAGTTTGGTCACTTTACGTACTGTGTTTCTATTTGCTCTCTAGCGTTACTAATGTAGTTACGTTCTTAACCTTCATCCTATGTGTTAAATAGAAACTATAAAATAAACTTAAATTCGGAATACGACCCGATCTTTATAAAATTTTCACACGGCCCGAGTTCGGCGAGATAAGAAACGTGCCGGGTACCGTTTCGACTGGAACACTCTCATTGGGCCGTCGCGTCCACCCTTTCGAGATTGCCTCGATCGCCGGCGAATGAGTGGGGAAGGATTAGGGCGTCGTGACGTATAGTCGAAATACGTCCCACCACCACGAAGGAGGTGGCGGCGGAGTATGTACGTGTTTGGAAGATTCTCGTAGATTTTCTCGAAAACGGGATCTCAGAAATTATTTAAATTTTAAGCATGATGGGGACCGTCGAGAACTATATTACCCGATAACGCCATGCTGTCGCTTCGTTTATGGTAGGCGGGTGAAAGGAGTTTTCGTAATTTTATTGTCGCAAATTGAATAACTTTGTAGCAATTAGTTTCTACAATGTATTTTGACGAACTTTGGATGGCTCGTGAGAAGAAATGGCGCACCACCTAGCAATAATTTTGTTATAGGGTTTTTCAGTTTTGCCTGTTCTATAACGCTACCTGAAACTTTAATACTAATTAATAAACACCGTGTATCATTTAACCAAATCTCTTATTCCTAATGTTTGTATGAGGTAAACGCACACAGATTTGTACATACTGTGTATAATACTGATACTCCATAATTATACGTATTTGTGGTAATCTAAGACCTTCTAAGGAAGAAGGCCTTGGGTAATCTCAATATTAAAATACGCGCCAAATCAAGATTTACATTTTGTGGTTATGTTGAACTTAAAATTAGAAGTATTTATTTTATTCATTATAATCGCACGTTCTTAATTATTAAAAATGCCTAAGTTAAAAATTGAACACGTAATTAGTTTTAGCTCTGAAGACCCAGTGAGTTATTATTGCAGTTATTTTCATTTTAATAATTTAAATATTAATTTTAGATACATACATCTTCCAATATTTTATCATCTGAACCTGCTAAAAAATGGAAATGTGCAACAGATGGCGAAAAATCAGCAAATATTATTTTACAGTTAGAAAAAGCAAGTTTAATATCTAACATTGATATCGGTAATGAAAATTCAGCATATGTAGAAGTGTTGGTTAAACGATCTGGTGCAACAGATGATTTTAAAGTGCTTCTTGTAATGTCATCATTTATGTCTCCATTAGAGTCAAAACAAGGTACAAATATAAATAAAGTGAGGATGTTTGGTTATAACGATCTTCAACATCCAGAGCGTGATCAAAAATGGGACATTATTAAAGTTGTATGCACTCAACCTTTTAATAGATATTTGCAATATGGCCTTTCTTTTATTACATTACATAGTCCTGGAGATAAAGATGATAAAGCCAATGCACCCAATTTTGGAAAGTTTACACTTCGTCCTCAATCACCTAGTAATTTAACAATTGGAAGCTTGTTTGCTAAAAGAGATGACCCACAACCTAACACTGCACCTTCAGGTAAGTGCAGATTCATAATTGGAAAAATGTGTAAAAATTATGTTTTTAGCTGCAGCAGCTAGTCGTGATGCATCCATATCTGCAAATTTAACTGTCAAATCTGCAAAAATTAAACTCTCTGCAAAAGATTCACCAACTATGGACGAGACCACGACTTCTGATACAGATACTCCAAAAAGAAGAAATAGAAATGAACTCTTGTATTCTAAAGATGAGGATGGCCCAAATGAAAGAATTGATAACATTATAAAAAAAAGGAAAAAAGAATTAGAAGAGAAGCAGGTATTTGAAGAAGAAAAGCATAAAAAAAAGCAAAAGAAGAATGAGAAGAATGATTCTGTTGTAAATGGGAGGAATGTAGAGAAGGCAGTGCCTAGTACTTCACATTCTAATAAAAAAAAAACAGTGGGTATTAAAAACGAGAACAAAATTAAGCAACCCTTTAATAAATTACTTGAGGGTGTAACAATAGTTATAAGTGGAATTCAAAATCCCGAAAGAAGCACAATTCGAAGTAATGCTCTTAAATTGGGTGCTAAATATAAAACTGATTGGGATAACGACTGTACTCATTTAGTGTTAGTAAAGAAATATTAGTTGTTCTTAGCTATAATGTTATAATTTTAGTTGTGCATTTACAAATACACCAAAGTTTAATCAAGTTAAGGGAAAGGGTAAAATAGTAAACAGAATGTGGATATCCGATTGCCTTGATCAAAGAAAAAGGTTACCTTGGAGAAGGTATGCTTTAGATCGTAAAGATTTGGATCAAAATGAAAGTGAAGAAGAAATATTAGAGGATGTGCATGACGATCCAGCTATTGAGGTGCTTTACTTTAGGTTTGTATCGATATTGTTATACAATGATATCAATAATCATTGACACAGCCACTCTTATGAAACATGATGTTGCCGCAACATATGTCACAGTATGTCCATACTAAATATAACCTCAAAAATTGACATTTGAGATTTAATGTTTAGGAATGCCTAAATTATTTGAAATGACACAAAGAACAAAAAAACAAATTGAAAAATGATTATAGTATATTGAGTATCAAGAACAGTAAGGGACATTTACCGGTCGACAGCCATGTTTGGAAGCTGAGCGATATCGAAGCCTCCAATTTGGCCGGAGACCGGTACAACCCTTAATGTTCGTGATGCTCATACTGTTTTTTGCATGATTGTATTAAATTTACCACAATTGAAATTATTTAATTTCTACTAAATAAACGAAAAGTCAAAAGTGACGTTTTAAATAGAAATGTCCAAATTTTTTGTTCTTATTGTTGTGAAATATAGGTAGTATATATAATTTAAGTTGGTAAGTAAAAGATGTTGGTTGCAACCAGTAAACATATCTTACTGTCTTGGAAACAGATATGGTAAATAAACAAAAAAGCTCAATCTTGCAAAAATGTATTTTACAAATTGTTATTAACAATTATGGATAACACTACAATTATATTCTGTTTAGTATTGGTGTACTATCACATATGTTGCGGAAAATGGTTTCTAATGACATGTTTAATAAGAGCCCCGCCCCTCTATCTTTCCACTTATAAACATTAAACAGCAAATTTAAAAGATTCACTATTATTAGCAGAGCAGTTTTCTCAAAAAAAATACAAGGTACACCCAAGCATATTTAATAGTCATATTTTTTTAATAACAGAGTGATTGTACCTGTTGTCGGCCGTTTAAGGGAACTTTGAGATTTAAGATGCCGGAAAATATGTATCAATTGTATTTACTAAACTTTAGTATATAGTTACTCAATGGAAGATGCTTGAGACAGTTTGTCTGGTGTTGTCTGTAGTATATTGTGAATATTTGTTGGTGATGATGGGTCCTCTAATTTTTTGTCTGGTGTTTTCTGCTCTTGTACTTCATTACAAGTTGAAGCATCCTCTAATGGTGAATCAGAGTTGCAATCTAGAAGTAGTTCTGTTGCAATACGAGGTGAATTACACCTGTCTTGAAATAGTTCTATCACAATATGTTCTACATTTTCATGTGGTTTGGAGTAATTTTACAAATGATAATTCGGGAAATATGGAATTGTGCGTAGTTTGTTCTTTAGTTAGCTGATTTTGAAAAATCTGGTACACTGGAACTGTGGCAGGATCTGTAACGAACAAAATACACCCACGTACCCACAAAATTAAAAAACACCGAACTCGTTTTGATAGCTACACTATCATCATCAGCGGTCGACTAGGGTAAAGTAAAGAAAATTTCTAACATATATACAGTCAGCGAGTAACGCTTCATTGCTTATCCGGTGAAAGTTTGATTAATGATACCTTATGTACTACATGATTTTTATCAAACATGTAGGGCTACGGCAGATTTGTCCCAACGTTTGTATTTCATATGAGCTAAATGTTCTTTAAAGCGAATTTTGATAGGTCGTTTAGTTTGCCCCACATATATTTGTTCACAGTTTTTACAACTAATTTTATAAATTCCCGACCTATCCTGCTTATCCACTTTATCTTTTGGGTTGCCTAAAAAAATTTGCAAGCTATTATCTGAAGTAGTGACTATTTTCAAATTAATCTTGGAAAAGGTTTTAGATAGACCTTTTGTATAAGCAGGATAGTTTGGTAACTTTACGTACTGTGTTTCTATTTGCTCTCTAGCGTTACCTAATGTAGTTACGTTCTTAACCTTCATCCTATGTGTTAAATAGAAACTATAAAATAAACTCTTAAATTCGGAATACGACCCGATCTTTATAAAAATTTTCACACGGCCCGAGTTCGGCGAGATAAGAAACGTGCCGGGTACCGTTTCGACGGGAACACTCTCATTCGGTCGTCGCGTCCACCCCTTTCGAGATTGCCTCGATCGCCGGCGAAGGAGTGGGGAAGGATTAGGGCGTCGTGACGTATAGTCGAAACTACCGTCCCACCACCACGAAGGAGGTGGCGGCGGGAGTTGTATACGTGTGGTTGGAAGATCTCTCGTAGATTTTCTCGAAAACGGGATCTCAGAAATTATTTAAACTTTAAGCATTGATGGGGACCGTCGAGAACTATATTACCCCGATAACGCCATGGCCGGCTGTCGCTTCGTTTAGGGGTAGGCGGGGTGAAAGGAGTTTTTCGTCAATTTTGATTGGCTCGGCCGAATGAAAAGCTAGAGGGTCCGTGTTTTTTGCGTTTGCCGTGAATTTTGAGTGCGTATCGAACGTGGGCGGCGAAAGTTCGGCAAGAATCACGCGATGGGTGGGGGAAACGGTCAAAGTGTCCGACGTGTACGTGTTCTTTGTAAACGTGGTCGTATGAGACGTACCGTTTCACGGTATAGATTTTTATGTAATGGAAATACGTTCACTATCGAATTAGAATCGAATGACGTTTAAACCTTGAACTTTTTCAATGCTTTTTAAATGGGGAAAATTCACGTGTCAATAAAAATGAAAGGAATGGAGGAGGGTGGTTTCCACGCTCTCTTTCGATTCCTTTCGTCGAAACGAACCGGGGAAAAAATTTCGTCAAAATCGGACCTTAACTTCCGACACAATGGCCTTTCAAAATTTAAAATAAAAATCAAAGGGGATAAGCCTTCAGATATTTTTTGAACAAAAAACAATCTTCTCCAAATATTTATGCGAGCTGTCCAAATCAATTGATTTCGGTACGAAAATGAACAAAATTTTTCACAATTCACATAAATGGCCATAACTTTTGTACTTTTAAAGGCAGCGTTGCCATTTCACAACTGAACGACGTGTCCTAATGGGGCCCATCGACTGCTGCTTATTCCACTTTAGTATCATTTATAATTTTTGAGTTATAGGGCAAAATATGAAGTCGAAAAATTGCAACTTTGGTATTTTGTTTAACCACTTCCTGTTGGAATTTTAACGTGATTTTTTTTTATTTTTGTTTACGGCGAGGAGTTATACCACAGGTTATTTTTTCATTTCGAAATAACGCTTAGAACATCTTTTTTTTTAATTTTCAAGATTCAACCCCGATTTTTACGAAATTTTGAACGGTCAGAAATATTTTCGAACTATGTATCGATCGTGAGGGTCGAGAGTTCACGAACGACGGCGAAGGAGTAGGGGGGGGGATTAGGGCGTCGTGACGTATAGTCGAAACTACCGTCGCACCACCACGAGGGGATGGAACACATACATATGACGGTGGAGGGGTGTCCACGCGCATCGATTCTGAGGAAAGTCCACTTCGTTATTTATCGACCAATTTTTCCGAAACTTTGCACCAATATAGATCGACATCAAACGCTAAAACGGGATTTTTAACTTTGATGTATCCCGTCCACTTTTCAAGATATAGATCCATCTTCTTTATCTCGCGCATCCGAGCTCTGAAATTTGAAATATAAGTTATCTGGGATACCTAGATGGAGAATCCGTCAAAAAAACGCAAGTCGGCTTATTTGGCCCAAAACTCGAACTTGGAATGGAGCCAATGTTCAAAGTCAGGTTAAACGTGTTCTACTATGAGCCTGAAACAAAACAACTTTAAAACTGATCCTAAATTAAAACCGAGCTATACAATGAGCAAGAAACGTGATCACCACAAATCGATCCAAACTACTCTTAAAATCATTTTTGTACCTTTTACAAACATTTGACCCATCATATACATATATATATATATATATATATATATATATATATATATATATGTGTGTGTGTGCATGTATATGTATATGTACATGTACATGTATATTATATATATATATATATATATATATATATATATATATATATATATATATATATATATATATATATATCAAACTTGTATGTGGTTGCGCATGTTGCGCCGTAACTTATTGCGCAAGTGTTATGCGCATTATTGGAATCCATATGGATTTCATTTCCACACTAACTTGGCTTATTGGATTTTCAGTGGTTCAGCGGTAAAGGTGTCAGACTTGTAAGTGAAAGGTACCGAGTTCGAATCTGAGAGTAGTCAAGTGCTTGGGAAAAAATCATAAACATATGAATTCGACTCAAGTACGAAAATCGTCCTTCTCAGGACTAAGGAGTCTGCTTCGGAAACGTCGCGCTCAAAATGCAAAAACTGTGGAAATAGGCTGATCGATCCACTCAACTATCAATATTGTTGTTTAATACCAAAATAATAATATACATTTTTTCTGCAATGTCTTTTGTTCTAGAATTATTGTGTGCCTACGTAGCCCAGCCTATTCCTGTCCAAATAAGTACCGGGTCCTATTGGAAAAGACTACCGAAGTAATTTCGTATAGTACTTTCCTTAACCGTATCCCACGAAGAATGAAGAAAGAGAATAGGACAGTTAGCAGTCATCATTGCTGCTCAAATTAAGCAATGACGGCCGTAAATGTGTCTCTTCCGCCCCCTTTCCTTATTGTAAAAAGCCCTATCCAAAAAAAAAACAAAGATTAAAAGCTAATGATGAAATGAATCAAATTTGCACCCTAAGCCAGTGATACAAGCTAAAGCTTGAGAATAAAAGCGAATAAACAATTCTAAATACCTTTAATGAACCAATCTTAATGGACCAATACCAGTCCCTCCTTCACTTCAACGAGTCCGTTCGAAATAATGGTGAGATGATATCGCAGACGAAAATAGAAAGTGGCCCGACGCCTTTGAAATTATGAGCATCAACCATCTACCGTAATGTTTATAGCAGAGACTAAACAACTAATTCCAACACTTCCGACGCAACGAAGACGCGACAAATGTTTAAATAATAATAATTGGACAACCGTTCCCACATTTGAATATGACACTAACATCAACGCTGTCGCATATTGTACAAAATAAAGTAAAAGAGAATTAAAAAGATATTGAAATTTGTAATTGAATTTCTTCTGGGTGACAATATATTTTACTAAAAAAAATTATTTGAGTATTTCTTATTAGAAATGATACATGGTATCCATTTAGGTACGATTTTTTCTTCAAAATGACCACATCTTCTAAACTGCCCTGTATAACATAATCATACCTTATATTGAAAGAATTGCCGAAGTCTGAATCCAAATTTGAAATAACATGTAGGGTTAGTTGAGTTAATCTGCCTATTTCCACAGTTTTTGCTTTTTGAGCACGACGTTTCATAAGCAGACTCTGCTTCCATCATCAGGCTTAGTCCTAAGAAGGACTGTTTTCACACTTGAGTTGAATTCATATGTTGTGATTTTTTCCCGAGCACTTCATTACTCTCAGATTTGAACTTGGTACCTTTCACTTACTAGTCTTGACTCTTTTACTAGTATCTTCGGTTTAACTTATTTCAAACATGCAATACAACAGAATATGTATTTTTTAGAACATTACCATATCAAAAATTAAAAAAAAACCTGAAGGATTTTTAAAACAAGTTTCTACTCCTTTTGCTCTAAATTTTTAATTTATGCTCTTACTTTTCTATGTATTTCTAATTTGTTTGATTATAGTATGTATAAACCATTCACAATATTTCTGTTCTCCAGCATGTTTTGTAACACTGAATTGAGAAAAGTTTGGTTTGAAGAATCTATGAGTTTAATTTAGTTTAAATAATTCTCAGTAAAGTTATGATTATAATAAGAAATTACAAAACACATCAAGACAACTATGAAGTGTCCAAGGCCTGCTGGATGTTAGACACATCATTAGTTATTTGTTATAAGAATTGTATGTACTAAAATTTTACTTATATATAGGACAAGCTCGAATTCTGGCACTAATACTGACACTGAAGATGAAATTGAAAGAATTTCAGCATTGCAAACGGAAGAAACAAAAAGGAGAAGCAGTTATTCGGTTGATACAGATGAAGAAGTTTATAAACCTATACAAAATACTATCATTCCAGATTTGCCATCAATTTTAATGCATAAAACATTATACATAGATGACGAATTGGGTGAAGAGCAGAAGAAGCTCTTGAATAGATATATAATTGCACTAAATGGGTACTTTATAAACATTATTATGCTTTATCACTTAAGTTAAAACTTTTATTTTTAGAACAGTACTTGATTGTCCAACTGATGTAGATTTTATCATTACCAGCTCAAAACATGTAAGTGTTTTCAAAGAAATATGCTCGAGTGCAGATACTGTTTCTGCTAATTGGATATGGGATTCCTACAATAAAAAAAAACTTGTTCCTGTTGACAATTACCGATTATAAATTACTGACTGTTTATGTTATTTTTGTAATATACATTTTAGATCTTAACCTGTTTCTTTCTTCAAAATGCATGTCATGGTTACATTCTTATAAAAATACATGCTGCTTCAATCCAAGATAATTCTTAGTTTTGGAGCTACTAAGTTGTCATTTTTTTTCTACTAATTTCTATGTCTAACCAATTTAGAGTTTAATGCATTACACTAAAATGTGACAGTGCAGAAGCTTACTTTATTTTTTGCGTTTGGTTAAAAAAAAACTAACTTTCTGAAAATTTTGAGATGAGACATGACAGTTATCAAATTTTGTATGTAGACTATAACATATTCCTTCCAACAAAAATTTGTTGGCGGTTCTACTTAAAGCCCAAACAGGACTGTTTACTTTCTGCATCTATAAGTAACAACTCAATACAAATATACACATTCTCTGGTGATGTAATGGTTAACTCTGCCCGAGTGCCGTTGGGAAGCCTGGGGTTTGATTCACCAACTAGAGATAGTATTTTTTATACATATTTACTAATAAATCATAATGTTTATGTCACTATTCATTATTACCAACACATAGTTGTTATTAAAATTGTTCCCATACATATTTCTTCTCCAGCTAGAGGCTTGTGGTGTGTCACACGCTTTTAGCTTCAATAACACAAAAGCTACAGAGTGGATTTACAGTGGGTTTATTTTATTGAACTCTGTATAAATTGCAGATACATCTTGACTAAAATTTCAAATAGGACGCACTTCCAAATTTAACATTTTTGGATAAATACACATGCATTGTCGTAGTAACTATTATACTATGCATAGATACACTCAATGTATTGTAATGGTAAGTATGCTTTATATAGGGTTCTCAAATGTTCACAAGGCAACGATAGAAATGCACATATTTTTAGAATAGCTCATATCTAGTGTTGGTACTTCTATGATCTATGGAAAATGAATATAAAATGGTAATTTATGCATCAAGGATGTAAAGTGCATGTTTTAGTCCCTGCATGAAGAAAATTTCTTAACGGCAAGAAAAACATTCATGGTAACTTCTTTGTAGTAATTTAAATTATAAATAATACAATTACCATTGCTATGATTTGCAATCTTTAACAGAGAGGGTGGGTAGAGTGGACACTCGGTGTTAAATTTGATAGACATGTCAGAGCCCTTGCATAACTTGGGATGAAGTATTTTCTACAAGCGCGCGAATTTTAATTTTCATTTTACTTGAATTTTGAGATCGTTCTATCTCAAATCATGTACCTGTATTTAAAATCGCAATTTACATGCATTTTTGTAATCGTTACTTTTAATACATAAACATAAAAGTTGTATATAACTAAATATATAAACTTTTTTGCTTACGTATTTAATTTGACATTTGTCAACAACTATTTCAAAATTTTATTTTTGCTAATTTTATGTAAACGATTACAGAAATTTTGTTTACAACACGTGCACTGTTGTCTTTTTGGTGCTCGGCCTTATGTTTTATCCCTCGGTTATGCCTCGGGTATAAAAGAACTGCCTTGCACCAAGAAATGTGTAAACAGCGCACTAGCTGCGAAAACTACTATTAACATGTGTATTGTATAAAATTTATAAGCTAGTAACATATTTCAAGCAGATACAATTATTTTAACCACAATAATAATATATTTCAAAAACATTGACAGCACGATTATTTCAATTGGTTATTATTAGTTTCACAATATAAACCGTACAAAAGCAGACTGAACGTTGTAAATAAATTAAAAAATAGTTAAACACAATTCACCACAAAGAATAAAAAAACATTTTAAAACTTTTTGCAATATGTCCTTTAAACATTCATTGAAAAAACAACTAAAACAATAAAATATCTGATGTAGAACACCACCGTTAAAACTTTTCAACCTTACAAAATTGGAAATTTAAATAAAGAAATAAATTTTAATTAACATTTTTTTAGGATAATTATGCTACCTATTTTATAAACGTTCATTAAAAATAGACAACATTGTAAAAAACAAAACAATAATCTATGTCAAAACAGGAACGTTTAAAACATATCTATGCAGACATGACGCTTAATAGACTTCATGTCAGATAGAGATTAATAGACATAGAAGCCGACCGCCGCTATAAGATATCAATAATACAGTTTAACAATTTTCATTGATATTTAAATCATTTTTAGATTTTGCGTTATATTAAGAAACTTTATAAAGAAAAGTAATGTAAAATTAAATTTTTTTCTTTGAAAAAATATGTCTACACTTTTTTTTATAAAATTAATTGTTATCCAGATACTGAAAAAAATTGCACTAACACTTAAATTCTACCTTGGGAATTTTTTTGCTGCAATTACGCGTCATATAAAATTGCATACTGCATAATTAATTGATATGTTTAAGGTCTATATCTGGGTATTTTTATTTCTTTGAAATATTTGATAAAAACTCAAAAATGCTACTAACAAACCCCCCCTCCCCACCGCTGGATTTCTCCCAAAATCTAATCAGCTCGAAGCCAAATGAAAACAAGCTTAAATACAAAATTTTAAGTACGTAGGTGTTTTTCTTCAGGAGTTATCGTAGATACTAACATACATCCACACACATCCAGACATCATGACTGATCTTGTCCAAAAGTTGTAAAATGAGCTAATGAGTCGATTTAGCGATAGTGAAAAAAAAGTCCATTGGATAATGTTCTATCCCTACATATGTATATGTAGGTTGGAAGGTAAAAATGTTAACATATAAACATTTTACAACCAACTTTTGTAGTTGTGACTGCCCTCTATTATTTTGGGAGGAAGTAAATTTATCTCAAAATTGTCTATTGAAAGTCCACTCTGTTGAAATATGATTTAAATAATACCGCCAGAATATATCCATGCCATCATAATTTTAAGTTAGTTCTTACGTTGCCAAGGTTGGCTATTTTGCTTTTCTAGTTCTAGTTAAGTTGTTAGCATATGTGTGAGGTGTGATGACACCCTGGGTTTTTTTTTATTCTTTATGTTAACTTTAAATATTAATAAAAATATAAATACAGAAATGTACAAAATGAGTTATTTTCTATAAGAAAAACCTACATGGTAGCAGACCGTGGTTTGGTAATTGAATTGGTTTTTAATAAAGTAAACAAAAAAAAAATGGCTGAGTCAAACAGAAAATACAACATCGACCAGTTAAATGGTGATTATAATAACTGGAAATTTAGAGTATTTTGTAAGAAAATGATGTGTACAATATTACAATGAATGATCAAGGTGAGAATTTTGATAGGTAGTGATGATGAAACCGAAGAATATAGAAAGTTTGTTAAAAAAAATAAATTAGCAAAATCTTTGATTGTTCAGACTATAAATGATAGAGATTAAAAAGGTGCGTTCGAAATGTGGACAGCATTAAAAATTATGTAGGAAAGAGAAGGATTGGCTACACTTCACCATTTGAAAAAGAAGTTGATGCAGATTAAAATGGGTGAAAATGAATCAGTGAATAAGTTTTTAAACAAATTTGAGGATATTGTACAGCAACTTGAAGCATCTGGCGCAGAGGTAAATGAGGAAGATTTAATTTGTTACTTGCTTTACCACAAAGTTATGAGACGAGTGACTGTTATTGAAAATACAGAAAATCTTAATCTAGCTGAATTAAAATTAAAATTAAAAGAACGTGAAGAGAAAAATAATGACGCATTAAAAGGTAAAAAGCATCAGTCAAGTACAACCTACTGCGTTTTTGGCACCACGACAATCATCAAAATAAATCAAATAATATGTTCCAAGGAGGAAGTAAATTTAACAATACAACTTCACATAACTTTAACTGAGGAAATTATAATACAAATTATAACAGAGGTAGTTACAACAATAGCAGAGGTTTTAACATTACAAACTACAGAGGGAACTATAACAACTCAAGCAACTTCAGAGGCAGTTATAACAACAGAAATAATGGTAATTCTTATTACAAGGAAATGGGATCTTACAACTTCAGCAGCAGCCCACAAGAAAGAAGCTATCCTTCTCATGGGCTCCGATCGTCACAAATGTCAGTGAAGTACAAGAACATGGACGGTGATGACCAGGATAAAATGAAATTTTATGTTGATTCTGCATGTACTGATCACATGGTGAATGATAAAAATTATTTTTCTGACCTAATTATGTTGAAAAGGCCTATAAAAATTGCAATTGCTAAAAATAATAATTATTTAGAAGCTATAGGAATAGCAACTATAAAAAATTTCAGTTTAATAGATAATAAAGAAATACCTGTCAGCCAAAAATGTTTTCTATATTTCAGAATTATGTAAAAATTTAATATCTGTTAAGAAACTGGAAGAATCTGGAATTACAGTAATTTTTGGAGGTGGGGTTGTGGAATTATTTTGTAAAAATAGAGGTTTAGTGGAAATGGGAAAGAACAATGGTTTATACAAAGTAAATCTTAAGATTAATTATATTGAATGTTGAACATGACGACAACGATAGGCTCCTATGGCATAGGAGATTTGGACATATTAGTCAAGATAGATTTAATGATTTGATAAAATATGGCATGGTTGATGTATTAAATGCAAATATAAGTAAAATAGATTTTTGTGAGTCATGCGTAAATGGTAAAATGATAAGACTACCTTTCAATACTACAACAAAGTGTACTTGTTTACTTGAAATTATTCATTCTGATATTTGCGGTGCAATCACCCCCAAATTTCACGATGGTGCAAAATATTTATTGACGATTTTTCAAATTTTGCTGTTGTGTATATTTTAGAAAACAAATCTGAAACTTTAGGCTATCTTAAAGAATTTGTAGCAATGTGTAAATCAAAATTTAATGATGACTATAAAATTTATAAGTTGAGAGTAGATAATGGCGACGAATATTCTTCGAATGAGTTTAAAAATTATTGAAAAAATGAGGGTGTAGTGATAAGTTATACAGTGCCTTATAATCCTCAGAATGGTAAATCAGAAAAGTTCAACAGGTCAATTCTTGATAAAGTTAGATCAATGATTAGTGATTCAAATACTTCGTAAACTTTATGGAATGAAGCAGTAAGAACTGCAGTATTTTTAATGAACTGAAGAAACTTAGATATAACGCCCGCAGAACTTTGATATGATAAAAAACCTTATGTTGGTAATTTACGTATATTTGGTTGTATAGCCTATAATTTAATATTAGGAAAACCTAGACATAAATTTGATGCTAAATGTTGTAAAAAGCTTGTTAAATTTGATAAGACTAAATTTTAATATAAAATGCAAAATACATGTACAGTAACACTATAGATGATGAATTTTTTGAAAAAATCTAGTTCAGATAATTTAATTATTGATAGAGAATTAGGAAAGAGGCAGGTTAGATTTCCAAAGAAATATGATGACTGCAAAGTTTACATGGCTTTCATGTCTGAGGTTTATGAAACTCCAAGAAATTTTAATGAGGTTAATAGCAATGAAAATAGGTTCTAAATGGTTTGAAGTTATGAATAGCGAGTTAAAATCTTTGAATAAAAATAAAACTTGGAAAGTTGCAAATAATGTAGAAAGAAATGTGAAAGTATTAGATACTAAATGAGTTTATACATACGAACATTATGAGATTGATGATAAAGATAAGTTCAACACCAGGCTTGTATGTAGGGTATATAAACAGAATGTTGTATATGAAACCTATACACCTGTTGCAAGCATGAAAACATTCAGAATTTTGGTATCGGTAGGAATAAATTTCTCTTTTCATTTTGAACAATTGGATGTGAAAAGTGCAGTTTTAAACAGGAATTAGATAAGAATGATGTTTATATTCCTGCCCCCGAAGGTACTAATTATGATAAAAATTTTATTTTAAGATTATCAAAATCATTGTATCATTGTTTTTTGTTAGACTTAGGATTTGAACGTTCTGAAAATTATTTTTGTTTGTATTATATGATCAAGAACAATAAAAGGGTTTATTTACTTTTATATGTTGATGATATTGTGTTGGCAGGAAATGATAAATATCTTATTGCTCAAATAAAAAATAAATTGATTACAAGTTTTGAAATGAAATAGAAGGGGGAGCTAGAATGTTTTCTAGGAGTAAAGATTGATTATGATATACCAAACAAAACTGTAAACATTTCACAAGCTAGGTACATAGATAAATTACTAGAAAAATACAATTTTACAATTTTAAAGATTGTTGAAGCAAGTAAAACGCCCATTGATCCAAAGTTAAAATGAATCCCTAGTACATAGATTACTGACAAACCGTTTAGACAACTAGTCGGTTGTCTAATGTACCTAATGACATCAACTAGGCCTGATATATGTTACTCGTTGAATTCGTTTTGTCAAATACAGGATAAGGCTGATGATGAAGCCTTGACTCATTTAAAGAGGGTTTTAAGATATTTAGAACGGACTAAAGATGTAGGATTGTTGTATATTGGAGATAGTGAATCAGATGATAACCTGGTAGGTTTTTCTGACCTCGATTGGGGTGGAAACATAGACGATAGAAGATCCATGTCTGGATACAACTTTAAAGTTTTGGGCAATACAGTTGATTGGGCTACAAAAAGACAGAATTGTGTAGCTCTATCCACTACTGAGGCGGAGCTAATAGCTTTAACCCTATGTGTAACGGAGGGTATGTGATCACAAAAATTGTTAAAAGATTGTGATATATATGTTAAAAGGTTTATTGTTGTATGAGGACAATCAAGGATGCATAGGCATTATAAAAAATATTCAAAGTAATCGACAAGTAACACATATAAGTCTCAGATATAATTTTATAATTGAACTAGGTGTTAAAAATGAACTAAACATATTGTATGCTGCAACACATGAACAAGAAGCAGACATGTTTACTAAAGGTTTATATGAACCTATGTTTGTTAATAATTGTTGTAAGTTGGGATTGAGACATTCTGGTGAGAGGGGTTGTTGAAATATGATTTAAATGATACTGCCAGAATATGTCAATGCCATCATAATTTTAAGTTAGTTTTTACGTTGCCAAGGTTGGCTATTCTGTTTTTCTAGTTTTTTGGACATAAACAGTAATTTACGCCTTTAAAACATGAAATAAATTCAACATTTATTTCCTTGGGATTGAAAATCATCTTGAATACTAAATCTAGCGTTTGTACAAACTACCTATATAAAATGGAAATGTTAATTAAAAAAAGGTTGCATCTAACAATGGTAACTGTTCTGCATGTTATTTCAGTAGGAATACACATACAAATATTAGTAAACATTCTTAAATTACTATACAATAATTTGTTTAAATAATGCATTAGTTGTTAAATGGAGAGGAGAACAATAATCTACCACTCTTCTGGTCAACCATGGAGTTCCCCAAGGATCAATACTGGGACCAGTGTTATTCATGATATACATCAATGACATGCTATATTGCACCAAGGACTATAAAGAGTGTACTTTGTATGCTGATGACTTCATTTCTAATATCGGTTAGCAGTGGAGAAGGGCTAAAAAACTGCTACACATAACAACCAAATCTGCAAAGCACTGGTACAGCACGATTAAATTACTTATTAATGAAAATAAGATTGTCCATTACCTTTGACTTATCACTAGTTTCGAGGGTGCAATCAATGAAGATGTTGGGTATTGTTATTGACAGTAAGCTAAATTGGGGCCCCTTCATAGATCATGTCACCAAGAAACTTTTGACAGCAATTTTTAGTGACTACAAAATGCACCAACTTTGAATGTGCCAGATATGCTTATTTCCCTAACTTTGATAGTGAGGCGATATATGGAATATTGCTGTAGGGCGGTTCCAGCAAGATTCATGATATATTTCTACTTCAAAAAAAGGCTATAAGAGAGGGAGATTTAGGAAAGCTGGAATTTTAACTATACCTGCACAGTATATATTTTCCGTACTAAAGTTTTTCCACCAACATCTAGAGCTTCTTCCTACTAACGGTCAGGCATACCATTACATGACTAGATATCGAGATGACTTGCAAATACCATCTACAAATTGAAAACAACGAAACAGAGTGTAGACAGCACCGGAGTTAAGATCTACAACCGCCTCCCACGCGAATTCAAGATGCTACCTATAAAAAGATTTAGAGCGGTAGTAAGGGCAAAACTAATAGAAATGGAAGCTTATTCAGTGGAGGAATTTCTGCATGGGGACGTTCTACATTTCTAATAGTTTCTGCATTTGTACTGTGACTTAATCAATTATTTTTCATTTTTGGTCAATGTTGTTTTTAATTTTTACGTTTCACGTTCTGTCGTTCAACACTAAAGGAATAAACATAGATTTTTGCATACAAAATTTTGTTGTTGCGAAAAGTTATATATCTGATATAAAAGTAGATGAATAGAATGGCAATCATATTTCATTAAATCAACAATGAACACAGGTCGTTTCAAATTTGGAAAAGGAATGATTAGTTATAGAAATATTTTGTTTATTATTGAGCGATGCCTAGTATTGTCGAGTTCCAAGCACATCTAGAACCATTATTTTCCATAATGAAAACTTGTACAATTGAAAGAAGGAATATTGAAGTAAAATTAATATTAGTGTACTTATAAGTAATATATAAAATTACAGGAATTCACAACCAGTCTGCTTTATCCAAAATCTTAAGACTTTAGAGCCACAGAATTCTAATTCCAATGGCACTGAAAAAGTGTTATAACCCACCAACATGGTTTTTTCGAAATCAACAACAAAAAATCTTTTAGTGTCAACAAAATGACATATTAAAGGTTTTTTGAAAAAAATAATGCAAGTGGTTGTTACCTATACTGCCTTTTCAAAGGTTTTTGTTTATATTTCACACAAAATATTGTTCTCAAAATTAAAAGTATTGTAGGGGTAATATGAAATTGGTCAAAATCATTTCTTACCAACAGGATACAGTTTGTTAGAATAATTTTATTTCAAGTCCAATATCAGTTTCTTCTGTTGTTGATATTGCCGATATTTACTGCTATTTATTGTAATACAGATGACCTTGGGTATGTTGGATTACTAGACGTATTATGTTTTGTTTCTTACTGTACAATACAAATAACTAATTTTTAAGGTCGTGTAAATAAGTTTTTGTACACGAAAAGTTTTTTTTTTGTTGCATTTCTTTAAATAGGATTAATTTGATGCCATTGCTATTTTTGTCAAGAAATGGTAAACTTCCATTAGTTTTCTAGATGCTAGGATGTACTTATATCATGTAGGTACTAGTTTTGGTGAAAGAGCTTCAGAGTTTATATTCTATTTCTTCAGGAATAGATGATAATATAATAAGTTCTTTAGTTTTCAAAAGAAATTCTTTTGTAGGATCAGTTGTTCTACTTTAATGTTATAGTCGCTCAACTGATTGCAATATTATTATATTTCCATTACGTTTAAGATTAAACAAAGCACGTCGCTGACAAAAGGATAAGTTGCTCTTTGGCCGGTTTGCTTTAGGTAATATGTTAACAGTTTTATATTTAACTTGATTCGCAGCATCAAAAGGTAACGATTTAGTAGAATTCTCAACATTAGAAATTATATCTTCAAAAGGTATTATTTTTGGTGTTATCGCAAAATTTCCGCTGTTAGAAAGCGCTTTAATAACGTCATCTGAAACTAGGTGAATGCTAGTGGATTACAGGGCTTTCTTGCAAAATACTAAAAAAATACATGGCGTATTTTTATATCTTTGAAATAGTCAGCTGTTTTATTGAATGTATAATTTTAGTATAACTTCTTGTTTGTTTTTGCTATAATGTTATAAATTTTGTGAAAACGTTTTTATTGCACGATTATACACTTTATCTGATGCAGATATTATTTTAGTGGTAATAATGTGTAATACATTTAAAACGTTGGAAAAAGCGTGGGAATATTGTTACGAGGAATGTGATGCGGATTTATTAGCCTTTTCGTCCGATGCTGACGAATTTACGGACGAGGAAGGTTTTGATGATGAGCAGTTTACTATCCCTGTCGTAAAGGACATTTCAGGACGTGTAGAAATCAACTTCAATGAAGGGGACAATGAGAATGGCGATTACGACGATGAAGATGATTTTCCACTAGCAGCATTGATGGAGAAATGCAACAGTTCTCACTTACCTGCTAAGAGAAGGCGCAAGGAAGTTGTGGCAACTGAATGGAAAAATATATTACCATAGTATCAATCGACTTTAATAGAGGATGAACCGCACTAAATATTGCAATTACTCACCACTAACCTAAAGGTGAGTACACCAGTCAATATCTTTGAGGATATTTATTGGCTTCCTGATATTCTCTGGTTACAACACGCTACCCAGCGAAAGGGAATATTGGTCTGATGCGGAGGATTTAGGAATACCTTTGGTTCGCAATACGTATTTAGAAACAAAACATCTCCTCCATTTCCAAGATTACACCAAGGCCTACGAAAATAAGGGAGATAAGACCTTCAAAATTAGCCTATTGATACAAATGGTAAATTTGAATTTACGATTGTTCGGTACTATGGGCATCACTTTTTAAAACAATTTATAAGAGCAAAATCCATTAGGTTTGGTTACAAACTTTGGGCTATGTGCGGAACTGACGGGTACTGTTTCAACTTCTCGTTGCACTGTGGAATTGATGCTGCAAATGTGTCCAATGATCCTCTTGGAACTAGAGTGATGACACAAATGTTATCTGTTGTGAAAGAGCCTAATGGTTATTGCGTTTATTTTGACGATTTTTGTAGTACTCATAAGCTTTTTTGCAAACTAAGAGAATTAGGATTTTGAGCAACAGATACTATTAGGGAAAACCATACAGAAAGATTTTGAAAAGAGGACGAGGAACATATGAGTTCCGTTTCGATTTAAAAAATAAAATTTTTATAGTTAGATCGAATGACAACAAAAGTGTAACACTGGTGACAAGTTTTAATGGAATTGAGCCTTTAGCATCTGCAACACGGTGGAGCAAGGATAAAACAGAACGGGCGATGGTTCCTCAACCAAACGTGATAAAAACAATTACAATAGATATATGGGGGGTGTAGATCAACATGATTGGCTTCTAGAAAAGTATATTATCGCAGTGCGTGGAAAAAAGTGGTATTGGTGTTTAATTCCTATTGTGGCTATTTTATTTTATATCGAAAAATCCATGGCCCGAAATGTTTTCTCTAAACGATTCACTTTCTTGAGAAACGAGACAAACAATGACACTGCCAGTGCCCAAGTTTTTAGGGTACATACATGTACAAAAACATCATCACAAATCTACGTAAAAATTTGTTGTTTTATTTTGAAATATCATCACATATTTACATTGTAACATAATCTTCAATGACCAACACTGTAGGATACATCTTTGCTAAATAACAATTTTTATATAGCTTTTAATCCTACAACTGAACACATCCTCCCAGCGTCCTATTTATAGGACGGCATTTTTTGAAAAAACTAATGTGTTAATTTAAAAACTTTCAACAAAATTGTCTTTAGAAAGGTCTAACAATCAAATATTGCAATTTTCATACACATCTAACAAAAAAAAATAACTTAGGCGTTAATATAAATGAAGCTTCCAAATCTAAATATAAAAAATCTTTAGGTTTTATTCAGTGACTTATCCTAGTAATATGTATTTGATTACGCAAAAGAGCATTTTCAGTTCTTCTATAAATATTATTAACTCGTTTATTATTAAAAATGTAGAGAAATATTATGATGATTTTTTGGTTTCGGCATAGTAATAAAAAAATAAGTGATGCTAGTAATTGTGCTTTGCGTTTCCTTAACTTTTCAAATTCTCTAATCTTATCTAATGATAAGTCTCCTCCCCTTAGGGGGCTAGTCTGGTTTGTCATCTTCAAAACAGCTTAACAATATTTAATTTTCTAAGAATCTAGTTATTCTTTAGGTAACAAAACTGTATTCCATAGTTGACATTGTACGTTTTTGTAAATTGCTTCCATTTTGATTCTTTAATAGACATATTAGGAAAAGCAACGTCATCATCTCCATTAATTCACGGAACATTTTTTGATAGTTTTTAGGTTAGCGAAGCTCAGGCCCACTCTAAAAGAGTTCCCCACTCTAGAAAATCATCTGTCTACAAGAAAAATGTGGCATAATAAAAATATACCATTTTCCCTTCTTTTTATAATTTGTACATATGCGCATAAAATTACAATATTATTAATAAGGTTTTTATACCTGCGTGAAGTCGATACAGTCATCTTGATTTTACAACAATTATCTATATAACAGCTTAAGTTATGCATTTATGCTATTCTTTGATTGCAGTTATAATATATTTACAGTAATATATTTTTTAAGTTAGTTAATAAACTAACAAGCTTATAGATTTTATTCTAAAAATGCTTTCAAAATACGTTTGCTCCCCCCCCCCCCCCCCAAACTTTAATTGCCCCCTCTGAAATCAAATCTGGCTGCAGAGCTATCGAAGCTTGGTCTGGAATTATGAAACACATGTTACTCTTACGACTCTTACAACTCGTGGCTACGCCACTCGTTTTTTTAAACTTGAACTCGTGCTTCAAGACTGGTCTTATGAAACATGTTAACATACTATTATCATTATTCTATTATGCTATTATAAAACTGTTATAATAATAGAAGGCTTATGTTTGCGTTTTTACTTTTTCAAATTTCATAAATTTGTTTCAACATTTAAAACAACTCTGAAAGAGTTTATTACTATTCAGGACGATACCTGTGTTATGGAAACGTTTAGATTTGTATCAAACTTTAATACAAAAATGCAGCATTAAAGACTCCAAAAAGCTAAGTGTTTTAAATATGAGAATATTTGTTTACAGATTAAAAAAAAAGGGACGGTGAAAGAATTAATTTCCAATGAAAAATAAATAGCAGTAAAAACATTTCGAACGACTGCAGTCTTGCGGTCTACCGAATTTGCTGGTACTGTGTGTCGAATGGAAAGTATCAAACGGCGCGCGGTGTACCAGGGCGACTATACGGATTCGCGTTATACAGTAGGGCGTACAGTAACATAGTCAGGGATCAGGGAGTCCCTGAACATAGTAAAGGAAATGTACATAAATAATTTGTGAGTATATGAACACGGGGTGGTCCGTAAGTAATGGTCCAAAGTGAAATGTAAGATTCCTGGCCTCAAAATATCACGATTTGACGCAACTTCATTCAATAAAATATTGATAATAAAAAAGACACAGGATGGCAAAGTTGAAATGTAAAATTGAAAGATTTTGAATATACAAACGTAAAAATTTGAGGATAGGGGTTTTAAGATATGAGAAATCATATGATATCTGTTTCGATATATTTTCCAGAGGGCGTCAAATAAGCTATGTTGTTGGTGTAACTGTGCGCTTAACTCTTTTATCGTCAACGCTATCTCACTTTTTATTGAAAAATATTAAAATTACATCATTTTTACGAAAATATGTATGTATAGTAAGCACCGATCTCGGTGACTTTATTATCACAAATATTAACGTAGTAGGTTCCGATGTCAAGAATACTCCTGTCAGTTAAGCATTCGTGTTTTGACAGTTAATCATACTAATTTCCGTATTACAAGTTTGTGACCAATAATATCAGTTAATTTAAGAAAATTACTACATGCCGATAATAATTTTTCAACCCCAGAGAAGAGAGATACGATAGCTATTTATTGCCAACAAAATTGCAATGGGCGTGCTGCGCAAAGAGAATTCCTGCGAAGGTTTCTCAACAGATTGCAACCTAGTAATCGACTAGGTATATTAAAATCTGTATAGGAACGTAGATGAAAATGGATCATTTCTTACTAAACGAGATAATTTAGGTCGTACGAAAATTTTACGCCTGATGAAGAAGACAAAATATTAGCTCGCATTGTAAATAATCCACAAATAAGTTCAAGTGACTATCTGTAGCAACAGTAAAGTAAAACTTCCATTTTGAAAGTATTGCACGTAGCCAGTTACCATCCGTTTCATTTTACACCTGCACAAAATTATTACCAAGAGATCTTCCTTCACATTCGTCAATAGAATACTATTTACAGATGAAGCGACATTTACACGCCGTGGAATTTTCAATTTAAGAAATAACCATTTCTGGGACGTTGTAAATCCTCATGTAACAAGAGAACGGCATTTTCAACACGAATTCAAAATCAATGTTTGGCGAACATTTTCTAGGACCATACATGTTCCCCCAAAGATTAAATGGTAACAATTCCCGAAACGGCCCAAGGCACTGAAGTGGATACCAGGCACATCAGAGGAAGGGACTGTCAGGACCCGGCTTGAGCGTCAAAACCCAGGCCCTAAAACGGGAGGCTGGCACAACTGAGTTCTTGAACAGGCTCGGTTCAAGGCATACTATAGGCTAAATAGTACAGGTGAACCTCCAGCACAGTAAGGTAGCTTCGGATGCCTTATGCAAGTTGATGGATAGATATTAGGTCTTGCAGCAATCGGTGGTGAACTAACAGATAAACTCAGGGCCTGCATGTTAACCAAAAAAGGAATACAAATATTACCGCTAATGAATTTCTGTTCACAGGGTCTAGTACCGACAAAACTCACCTCAGATGGAGGCAACTCGAGGGAGTTAATACTCGAATCGGTGTACCTCCATTCTGGTGACCCCGAAGATACCACCCCTATCTGAAGTGGAAGAACTGGCCCGTAGTTGCAAAGGTAACGGATCGGAACTACTCATCGGTTGTTACGCAAACTCCTACCATATGGTATGGGGAAGCACCAACCCCAGAGGTGAGTCTATCTCACAATTCACTATGGCATATCATTCAGACATATTGAATAGGGGGAACAAATCTTTCTTCGTAACAAGGCGAAGGAAGGAGGTAATTGATATAACATTAGGTACTGCTTATGTAAGTAAGTTTATTAAGAATTGGTATGTTTCTGATGGGGTGAGGTGTTCGGATCACAGATACATGTTTTGAAATCACCGGAATAAATCGCGTGGTAGAAAGTTATCGAAACCCCTGCAAAACGAACTGGGAGACCTATAAGGAGGAACTAGATCGTAAACCGGCGGGGTTCAGTTTTTGATAAATAAAAGCCTAGGCATAGAGATAGTCGTGGAGCAATTAACACACGATTATCTCTACATATAAGGAAAACTGCCCCCCCCCCCGAACCGTGAGGGTTTCCAGTAAGAAGGTCCCTTGGTGTACTGAAGAACTCACGGAAATGTGGGTGAACACTACAAAACTATTTAATAGAGCAAAAGCATCATGTAATTGGGATGAGTATGAAACATTCCTAACTGAGTACAACAAAGCACTGAGAAGAGCTAAAAGAGCGTCATGAGAAGGCACTTTGGGGAGTTAGAAGGGACCCCAGAATGTGCCAGGATCTACAAGATACTCTCTAAGGACACTCAGTGCTCAGTAAGTAATTTGGTATGACATCGGAGAATATACGAAGACTGGAAAGGATACCATGAACCAACTTTCGGGTACACTTTCCTGACTCGGAAGTATTATATAAATCACCAATTGACTGACAAAACTAAGGGCCTGATAACTCTGGAAACAGCATCAAGGGCGGACTGGGTAATAGCCAGGGAAGTGATTACATTTAATAAAATCGAATGTGCTGTATACACATTTGATCCATATAAATCACCGGGAACGGATGCAATTACTGAAGCCATGCTGCAAATGGGAGCAGACCTTCTGCTCAGGAGAATCTACAAGATTCTATGAGCCAGCGTGGCTATAAAACACCTTCCGAGAAAATGGATACTAACCAGGGTGGTTTTTGTACCCAAGCCTGGCCGGACCAATTATTCTCAGGCAAAGGCTTACAGACCAATTAGTCTTGTCTTTTATACTTAAAACAATGGAAAAACTGCTCCCTACGCATATCAGGGACGGTGTGCTGGTAACCAGACCACTCCACCGAGATCAGTTTGCCTTCAGACCAGGCTCATCAACAGAAACCCACCACCTGATTAGGAGAGTGGAAAAACGCGGGAAAACATGGAGAAAGGAGGCATTCCTAAACATAGAATGAGCCATCGATAATACATCATTCAACTCTATTTCCACAGCCATGAGAAATCTAGGTCTAAAGGAAAAGTGCTGCAGGTTGGTAGACTGCATGTTAAGAGGTAGGGTGGTGTACACGTGGCTGTTGAATAAAACTGACATTCCGTATGGGTGGGGGATGACCAAGGGGGGGTATCTTCCGTAGTGTGGAACCTAGTCATGGACGGGCTGCTAGTGGGCCTCAGCAACGAAGGTTTCTCACCTCTAGGATACGCGGATGACATAGTCATCCTAGTAGAAGGAGATTTACCAGCACACTCAGAGAGCGCATGCAAAGGGCCCTGAGTGTAACAACTAGGTGGATAGAGAAAGAACCCCTGAAAGTCAGTCCCCAAAAAACCTCCATAGTACCTTTCACGCAAAGAGGGAATCTTGAGAACCTAAGCCCTCTCCTTCTTGGCCACGGAGTGATCGTTATGTTGGGAGAGGTAAAGTGTTCGGGAGTTATTATAGACTCCAAACTTACCAGGAACCAGCACATTGAGAGTTAGCAGACAAGCGGAAATTACCCTTGCGGTAGTTAAGTGCACCTAATACAAATCATGGGGTCTGATACTAAGTACGTTGCACTGGCTATATACAACGGTAGTCAGAATGGCAATAACCTATGCGGATTTGGTGTGGTGGGTAAAGGTAAGCAGGAAACCGCCGAACTAAAACTAGGCAAGGTATAAGGACTCGCTTGTTTGGACATTACAGAGGCAATGAGAACCACGCCTACGGCTGCAATAGAGACCCTATTAAACCTCCCTCCTGGTTATTAGGCGGGAGGACAGATTGGGGTTATATAGATTGCAGAATTCACAGTACACTCTGCGTACAGACACATACGAGGTTAATTAAGAGCATACTTGTTATGAGAACGGACCATATAACGCCAAAACGTCTCGTTGTTACACTCTTCGATGTAGTAATTCAGGATCGAACAGAGTGGGAATGAACAGGGACACAAATGTCCTCCTGGTAGTCTAATCTGGTACACGGGCGGTTCAAACACCGAGACGGGTGCTGGAGCGGGTATACACGGTTTGAAGCCAAGGCAATATATTACTATTTCTCTTGGCAGATACGCCACCGATTTCCAAACGGAAATATACGCGATACTTCAATGTGCGCGAGACAATAATAGAAAGGCCTAACAGTGGAAGGCGTATCTATATCTTTTCTGACAGTCAGGTGGCCCTAAAACACTATTAAGCTTTAAAGCTTTATCTAAACTGGTCTGGGAATGTTACTAAGAACTCAACGGCCTGGCAGAATGGAACATGGTAATTCTGCTCTGGGTCTCTGGCCATTGTGGCATCGAAGGAAACGAAAAGATAGACAAACTCGGAAGACAGGGATGAGCGGGATATTTTATTAACCCCGAACCTGCATAGGGGGTACCTAGAAGCGCAATCCGTAACTATATCAGCAAATTGATTTGCGACCAACCTTAAACATACTGGATAAACAGACCAGGATTAACACACAGCAAGGTATTTATAAACGGATCTTGCGTAAAAAAAACACTACTACACTACTTTTTATAGTTGCTACTTGGTAACTTTTTTAAGACAGATTCGCAACAAGTTTTATATTAGGGAAAAAACATTTTCCAATTTTTTTTAAAATTCACTTCCTTCTGTACACTGCATTATTCTGTCCACGTCGTGCAACAATCTGCAATAACTACCTAATTAGAAACGAATTAGTTGTGATAAAAATGTTATTAACCTTTCTTGACCAATGTTGCCATTATCCAAAGTTCTTGATGAGGTTCTATACTGGTCCTTTGATCTACTGGGTACACATGTCTGTGCAGCTGCTACGCCACCAAGATCTTGGTCACTGCAATGTTTTTTTTTGTGGCGGAGATTGACTTAATACCTCAGCTGTTTGCATAAATAGCGATAAAGTGGAGTTCCCACAGCTGTGAAACATGATTAAAATAGTACCTGTTATTTTTAATATTAACATAGTGTGACAGTTTTATATAAATTTAAAACTTTTTTAACTTACATTAACAAAAAACAATTTTTTTTGAATTTCCACAGTGCCAAGCAAACATTTTTTAATTGTGAACAAATAAAATGGATTAAGGTAATCGAACATATGTTAAAAAAGCGTTAGTATCACATTAGCAACTATTTTACCTTTCTCAAACAGTAAATATACAACTAATGCTCTTACCAGAAACCGACAGATGAAAATTGTTTTGAACTGATTCAAATGGTACATCAATGTGACCCCTTTTCTGAATAGTTGGATGGCAAAGCTCAGAACTTCTTCTTTTTCTTTTCCCCATTTTCGTTTGAGTTCAGTGCAACTTATCACTTCTAAATCTTCATTACTAAACAGACACATTGAATACTTATTTTATGATATCACCGGTTGGTTGGTTTATTTAAAACGTTTTAGATTGGAGATGATTTTCACAAATAAATAATTATACGCTTACCGATTAACATAAATTCGGCGATATATCAGCTTCGGGAAAAAAAAATTTATAACAAAAGTGGTCCTTGAGAAAAACCTGGATATTGTTTATAGAATTGTAGGACCACCACTAGAGGCTAAATTTGGCCTATCGTGCTTAAGCACTCAGGAACATTTAGGAGGATGGATAGAGGGACATTGAATTGCCAAGAGATGCCTATGAATAGCTACCTTAACTTTTTTCATATCATAAGTGAGAGTAAAACAAGAACTAGGGAGATCCTTCCAAAGTTTTGAAGCCGTGCAGAAGAATGTGGATTGCACCCGTTTGGTACGACAAATGGAGCTTTGTACTGCATACTGATGATGTGAATGAGCGAACCGAGTATTCCTAACAAAAGTAGCCCGAGATGATACCACAGAATGTAATTCAGCAGCACAATAGCCATTGTAATCCGATAATACAAAGAAAGAATTGAAACGATTCTTTTATGCTCAAGGGACCGTATGCCAGAAGTTAAGTACGGGTCATTTATAAGCCTAATCCCTCTCTTTTGAATACGATCAACGATATCGAGAGCGTATTGGGAAGTACCAACCCAGAGGTGAGAATTATATTATAGATGGGGTCGAATTTGGGCCTTATACAGCAGAAAGAGTTGTCGGGAGGTAAAGTACTGTTTAGATCTGTACAAAAAGCCTATTTTACGAGCAGCTGTTTAACTAGGTGACAGAAGATGGCCAACCTATTATAGATTTGTAGATACAGTCTTTCCAAACAGAGTAATAGAGTCTGAAAACTTAAGATCTGAGCCATTCATGCTTACAACAGGAAATGATGGATCTTTTTTGGCGAACACAAGCAACACAGAGTTTTGTTAGCATTAAAGTTAACTAGATTATTGCTTCCCCATTCGAGAATACATTAAATGTCTTTGTTGATTGAATTTGCCATTTCAGCTTTAATGTCTTGAGACATAGAAGGTAGATTACCATTATTAGTAGACTGAGATGAACTACAATGAAGAGTGTTGTCGTCAGCAAAGCAATGGATCGAATTAGTTATTGAAGAAATAAGATCGTTTATGTATATCAGGTATTTATTTTTTTTTTAATCTAGTTTTCTTTGGAAAACATTAAATAGGAGTAGACCAAGTTAGCAACGGCAACCGCATGTCGATATCTTTTTCCTTTCCCGAGATATCTTAAGAAATGTGTAAATTTTAAGCATTTTCCTTTGAATTTAGATTACTCGGGGATTTACTGAGCGAATTTTAACAATTTTGAACTCCTTAAAATTCATTTTCCTTGTCTTATAAATAATGATATCAATTATAATTTCAATACTACTGTTACTGTCACGCGGAAACGGCGTTAAGGAAGTTAAAGTGAAAATATATCAAAACTAGTAGTGGGCCATGGAAAAAAACAAAAAGACGTGTCAAATTATGAAACATAGTAATTCGTTCATTTACGTTTCATTCCGATTTATTCGTATTAAATTCGATGTAAAATTTACTTTAAAAGTTAAATCTACGATGATTTTTAGAAACCACGAATCATTTAACATGATATTTTGAGTGCATGAGAATACAACTGTTTCGGCTAGGGTGTATGCAATACAATATCCCCAAACACGTCATCCTGATAGTAATATTTTTCGTTGACTCATACATCGTTTAAGAATGATGGGAAATGTAAACCTTCCTGTTTATATAGTACGCGGCAGAGGTCGCTCACAGGCAAACACAATAAATGTTTTGTCATATGTGCAATTTAACCCCCATTTAAGTATCAGAACAATAGCTAGAGACTTGCGAATAAGCAGAACCACCGTTCACCGTATTTTGACAGAACACAGGTAAATTCGTTAGATGTAAAATTAAAAGTAGATACCTTTTCATCTGCATAATATAAGTTTCTTAAACAAAACATACCTACACAATAATATTTGTTGGCATGATTATATTGTAACATATTAATTTATTTATTTAACTTTGGAAAGATATTTATTAGGAGGTTATATTTATTTTAGGTTACATTCATATCATGTAATACTGCATCAAAGATTGAATGATCGCGATTAAGATAGATGGATTATTGCAACTGGTTGCTGGATATGATAAGTTGCGACCCTCAATTGCTGTTAAGTATTTTGTGGTCAGATGAAACAACATTTAGAAGTGATGGTATGGCAAACCGTCACAATATGCACTATTGGTCACAGAATAATCCAAGCTAGATGGAACAGATTCAACATCATGGTCGATGGTCGGTAAATGTATGGTGTGGTATCTCAGATGGTCAGATAAGTGGACCATTTATTTTCCATAACTCAATTAATGGGGAGCACTACCTAAATTTTTTAAGAGATGAATTGCCTCTTCTTCTAGAAGATATACCCCTATCAATTCGTAGGTCCATATTGTTCCAGGCGATGGGTGTCCGGCGCATTTCTCCAGAGAAGTTAGATGATGCATAACCTGATAGATGGATAGGACGTGGAAGCCTATTTTTTTGGCCAGCCAGGTCACAAGACTTCACTGTCATAGACCTCTATCTCTGGGGACGACCTAAAGACATTGTTTTCGCAACTAGGACCACTACTCGAGACAACATGATCGATATAATACAAAATGCCATTCAGAGTATTTCGAGAGCAGAAATTGAAGCTGCTGTTCAATCTACTCTTCAATGAGTAAACGCTTGCGTCGAAAATGATTGGCGACAATTTGAACATTTAAATCGTCACTAATTAACTTGATTTTTTGTTATATTTTATAGTGCTGTTTGTTTTTATATTTGTTTTAGCATTACATATACAACGTGCCCAAGATAAGGATGAACAGCATGGGGATCTTGAAAACGGTAAGAGATAAGAAGGCGTTTAAATTAGAAAAAAGTTGTATAATTCAGGGCGTCTTCACATGTTGTTTGCAAAAGTTCATTATTGTTTATCGTTTCCGAGATTTAAAATAATAAGCGATTTTTGGGTTTTCTTTTTTCGTAATTCCTTCATTTATTTTAAAAGATTTTTAAAAACAATAGGTACTTCTTCATTGTCACTTCTTGAAGTCTATTAGATGGCGTTTTCAAATTTTTTATTCGACGTTTCGTCTCCGGAAACCATCATCAACTTTATTTTTTATATCGCCGCAAACAACGAAACACCCTGTATTCGATAGTATTTTTTATTATGAATTTAACCATGTATTACACATTATGGTTTTGAAGCTGAAAAATTCGGATTTTCATTTTTACAATTTTCATATGATATCAGTTAATATTAGAAGGATTGGATAAAATAACACTTATATGAAAATGTAAACTTTCACCATTATTACACATAATAAAATACTTATCTTTTTTGGATTTTTTTAATGATGTATTTTTATATTATACAATCTAAACGTTTCGATAACATTTACAGTTATCTTCGTCATTAGTAATATCTATTAAAATTGTTAAAGAACTTGAAACAATTTTATGAAAGTTGAAAAATTAAAACAATAAACATCAGTCTATATATATATATATATATATATATATATATATATATATATATATATATATATATATATATATATATATATATATATATATATATATATATATATATATATATATATATATATATATATATATATATATATATATATATATATAGATAAAACAAGCAAACTTTTTTTGGAATACTTTCAATTACTCTCATAGATTGTTGGTGATAGGAGCCACCATATAACAACGGAGGTATTCATGTCTATAAAAATCGGAAAAATTAGCTTTAAAATAGTGATTATGTTAAAGTAAGAATTGCTAAACTTAATGAGTTTAACTAGTAACTAGATAGGTAATACCCAATGCTTAAATAAATTTTGGAAACGTAACAATTTAAAAAAAATGTTGATCGTACGCTGTAATATTTGCGACAAATAAACCAGTGAAATAAATGTCAATAAACGGAATAAACACTATTCGCGACGTTCATCAATCGATAGAGGGCGTTGAAAAATGCAAGATGTCGGAAATGAGGGTGAACAACATTAATGCCATCGTTCCAAGATATGTCACTTATGTCTTTGTGCTTTTATATCTTTATTACTGACTTTAGTCCTTACAGGAAACAGTCTTTTGCAAGACTATATTCTTCAGAACACTTGTACAAGTAAGTATTCAACTAAAATATAATAATGGTAATTATTATTTTCAACAAGCTGATATACTATTGTCAACATTCCAAATTTTATTTGATAATCTAGGTAAGTTATCCAAATGAAGGGAAAATAAATATAAATTACAATCTTTCAGTAAAGACGGTGCGAATAGAAACATCGAAACTTCTGCCCTGACCCAACTGCCCTATGAGATTGCGATTAACTTGGACTGCACAAAGTGGCAATGTACCCTAATAAGAATGGCTCTCGGCCATATATAGCTTATAGTACAGCTTCGGAAAAAATTTTTATAAGAAAAGTGACCTCGAGGAAAACCTGGAAATTATTTATAGAATTGTAGGATCACCGCTAGAGGCTAAAGTTTGCCAAATTAAGAGGCATTGAAAATACTATTATTAACTTCTTCTAAAAATATATTTGATTTCACAGGTTTTAGTCCATCTTTTCAAATAAGCATTGGGGGAGAGTGGGGCCCTTATTATGAAAAAAATACCTGTAACTCCGGTTCTGCTTAATCGATCTTTGCAAACTTAGTCTTGTTGAAAACAGATCTTTTCCACTAATGTAAGAGTAATAATTTCGATACAACCTAGTAAGTAACATGCACGTTAGAGGACGGTATTTAATTATTATTTTCTTAATCTAGTTCTCTTTGGAAAATATTAAATAAGAGTATGCAGTTTTAATCGTGGATTACAAAAGTAGGGCAAATTAGCAACGGAATGGCGAAAACCGCATGTCGAAATCTTTTTCCTATTCGGGGATATCTTAAGAAATGTGTAGATTTTAAGCGTTTTCCTTTGAATATAGATTACTCGCGTTTTACTGAACGAACTTTAAGAATTATGGACTCCTCCATTAATTTCCTTGTCCTGCAAATAATGATATAATATATATATATATATATATATATATATATATATATATATATATATATATATATATATATATATAGGTACATGCAACGTGCGTAGGATAAGCATGAACAGCATGGGTATCTTGAAAACCGTAAGAGATAGGAAGGCGGTTAAATTAGAGAAAATTGTATAATTTAGGGAATGTTTACATGTAGTTTGCAAAACTTCATTATTGTTTATCGTTTCCGAGAATTGAAACAAAATTCGAATTTTAGGTTTTTCTTTTTTCATAATTCCTTCATTTATTTTAAAAGATTTTTAAAAACCAAAGAAACCAGAGAAACCATCATCAACTTTATTTTTTTATATCGCCACAACCATAGAAACACCTTGTATTCGATAGTATTTTTTATTACGAATTTAACCACATTAGGTTTTGAAGCTAACTTTTAAGAAAAATTCGTATTAATATTAGTATTTGATAATATTTTTTGATGTACAAATTTAACAACTCCAATCTTTTAAACCTATTTAATTAAAGTTAAATAATTACAATAACTGTTCAAATAGATTGCCGTTATTTTCTAGATACATATAAGCTCTCTTTACTGGAGAATCAGCTGGTCTAAGACTTTGACAAACTCGAAATTTATATGGATGAAACTTATTCTTATTTGAAATTGAATTGTGCTGTAGAATTAGCTATAACAGTAGAATGTTCAATTTGTCTTGTTATTTCAGGGTTTTCAATAACGGATTGTAAAACGGTATTAGCTTTTTCATGATCAGATTGTTTTTGACAGGATAGAACAGGTTTTGTAAATGAACCAAATTCTTTTAAATTAGATTCCAAATGTCTAAATATATATATATATATATATATATATATATATATATATATATATATATATATATATATCATATATATATATATATATATATATATATATATATATATATATATATAATACCGGGTGTAAATCAAATAGGCCACTCCTGTAACTTTTGAACGGGTCGTTAGATTTTGTTCAAATTTTGGTGGTTTATATTAGAGCCAGTTTGGGATTTTTTGCATAAAAAAACAAAAGCTGAAAATTTAAATAGAACACCCGTCGAGAAAAATTTTAATTTATTTTTTCATAACATTGAAGAATAAGTAGTAATCTTTGAAATTATTTATGACAAAATATGAGTCCCTATTTAAACGTAGGAAATTGGGCTTGTTTTATTAAGAAAAAAAAAACGAAAAAAGATTATTGACATTAAAATAACTTTAGAAACATAATAAACGGTTGGTATGTTCACTTTGAAGTCAATGACAATTCATTCTTACGTGTTCATCATTAACATATTGTTTTTGTAAATTTGTTGATTTTTCATAGCCATTTTTTCGAAATGACCCATATACCGCCATTTTGAAATCAAATATGGACTTATCATACATCGTTGTACTCAGAACGTTAAGACAAATCATAATATGGAATAAAATATACAGGGTGTTACCTGAAATAAGAAAATCAAGGACACTTCCGGTCGAACCGGAAGTGATATTAAAACTTTGATTTAGTCAAAAATTCCACAAACCTTTCTTACATACATACCTCAAATTTCAATGTGAAGGCGTCATACATGGTCTCGTTGACACCCGGTATATGTGTATATATATATATATATATATATATATATATATATATATATATGTGAGTTCTTTTTAAAAATGTCAAAGCAAACTATTACTGCTACTTAAAAAAATCTTAAGTTTGTTCTAACTTAAGCGAGTAGGAAATTAGTATGTACAACATGTTATGTATTAAAATGTCTAAAATTTTTATTCGAGTCATTTTGCTGTATTCTTAATAATAACGATTCTACAACATGTAAAGAAAAATCACTAATCTAGTTTTCACTCATTAAAATTTGAAGTGAAAAAAAATGTATTATGGCAAGGGTGTAAAACTGCCAAAAACTATAATAATTAATTCATTTTTTCCATGGGTAAATAAATAATAAAATCGTTATAACTTTGTTATTTTTAAAAATAAATACATCATGTCTGATATCGTTACAAAGCTTAAAAAAATGCGCATTTGATAAAGGCACAGCCTACTATACCTTCCATAAAAAAAAAACAAAAGTTTATATCATAACTTTGGAATAACAAGAGATAGAACAAAAGTGGCGACGCCAGTGGATAAAGCATAAAAAACACTACCATTTTTTCCTCTACATTTTTTTTCTCAAATCGATAACATAGTTATTTAGAATTAAATAAAATGCAACATTTTCGTTTTTTTTTAAATATCTAGTAAGCCATAAACTTTTTCGAACAACTGAAAGTGTCGTTAATTTAAGTTCATAAAACTGCAACTCTTTCCGCATTTAACCGAATCTCTAGCTCTTGTAGTTTGAGAGATGCAAGTGCTTAAAATGAAAAAAATATATCCTGTCTCAAAAGTTTGCAATCGCTCAATTATCTTAGTTATTTGTAAATGACATAGATGAAAATGCGGGAGTTTATATTAGCTCTATCCAACAAAAATATTTTCAGTGATGCAGTATGGCCGCTTCTACTAAAAATTAATAGCAACTTTGATCATTCAAACGGAACACAAATTTTTTAATGCCCGGAATAAATCTAAATAAATCTTATGTATGAAGTCCTGTAGCTATCTTCAACCATTTAGGGAATAATTGACAGACCATTTCGACAGGCTGTCAAATCTAAACCTTAAGAGATCAAGAAAAACAGTTTCCAGATTCCTATCTTAGTTTTTCATAAGCTATCGATTGACAAATTCAAAAAACATCTAATCGTCTAAAGGGAATTTATTGAAAAATTGATTAAAAAAATTACGAAACTATGTACTATGTAACAAAGGTGGATATCACCTATTTTATTTATTTTGAAATAACTTTTCAATGAATTCTTTCTTCGAAGATTAGATGTGTTTTGTATTTGTCAATCGATAGCTTATAAAAAACTTCTTAAAATTTGGGTTTTTTTCACCCTTTTTTTTTACCAAATAGTCTTTAATGATGTTGGGTAGGTCGGCGTGTGTCAAGGGAAATCCGAGGTCACTCATCTGAAGTGTACCTTTTACAAATTTTTCTTATTCCATCCGAGAAAATAGTGTTGGTTTAGTAGACTTTTCGAGGTGGCAACCCTTCAACTTGTAATTTATGTCCTTCTACTGATGCCGTATTTTTTAGCAGCGTGTTCTTGCGTAAAGGTCTTGGATTTAACGGCCTCCAAACATTAGTTCAATTGATCCTGTGTAATATTTATACTTTCTTGCACCAACTGTCCTTTTATACTTGTTAGGCGTCCGAAACGAATAAAAAAAAATTAATTTCAACCAGGTAGTGTCATTTCAAAACCACCCTACGCCAAATACGTTTTATAAATGAGTAGTTATAGACAAAGAAAACTTCTAATAAAGTTCTGTTGAACTAGCATATTCTAAATTAAAAGAAAAGAACAGGTCGTATTTGGGTTACTTTGCCCAGTGTGCAAAGTTGAACTTATTTGCAAGAATGCAAGTTCAAGAAACAAAACAATCGCTAAGTGATTTATCTTGACTTTACTGACAATAAGGTTACTATTACTCAAATTAATTGCTTACCTTACATGGACTTTCCTGACAATAATTAAAAGGTTAGAATTTATTTGAAAGTCTGATATTTAATTACTCGAAAATCTCAAATCTGATCAAACGAAGTGGCCGTCTAGTGGTAGGTACGCTGTGCTATTTGAATTAGCTAGGCTGGATGAGGTGAGTGTTGCATCATGAATGGAGGTAAACAATGAAACTACTCAAATTAAAATTAACGAGCTTTGCGCAATGGTAGTTCAGCCCGTTAATATACTATTGCGGGAAAGAACCACCAATAAAACCCACTTTATTCATAAATAAGTAATTTCACAAGTAAATTAATAAATCAATTAACACAAAAAAAAAACAATGAAAGGGTTAAATATATAACAAAACACCATTAAATCAAGTTAAAGTGCGTACAAAATTATGATATTAAGAGAAAAATAAATAAAAAGCAATTTAGTTACACATAAACACAATAATTAAAAAACCACGTAGTCACGCCCACAATTATGTCAAAAATAATCAGAATAAAAATTGTAATACCAAACATCTGGCCCTTTAAAACCAATCATACCGGTCCTTAAGTAAATAAGCACATAAAACAATATGGAAAATTACGGTACATATAAAATACAACAGTAAAATTGCACAGGTGGTAATAAGGTAAAGTTAAGGACAAGAAACTAGACAAGCAGTTTGCACATACACAATTGTTTAGTGACTACTAAAGGATAAAATACATAGGTACAGTTACAAGAAATTACATATAAAGAGAAATTAGTTCGTAGGCAAATAATTCTACTTAACCAACTGACAAAAAAGTCATTAAAACAAATCCTTACAAGGGTAAGTTATATCATAACATGGTAACCGGTATATACGTTTGAGTGCCTTAAAAAAATCCAGCGCTCCTTTGTCAGGTTACACATTCATCTATACAACAATAAAAATAAAATTGGAGGTGTTTAATAGTTATCTGAACTCTGGAGTGTGTACCCACTTGGCAATTTTACATTACAATTAATAACCAGAGCGGTATCATGTACCCGTCGCCAGCCCACCTCTACACAAATATAAATATAAACAACAATGCTAATTCATACAAATACAAGAGTGAGGGAAACCTATACTCTCTTTTATTTCTGCAGATTTCAGCTTAATGAGCCCGCGCGCGAAGAAGATACCTTTGCAAGGCAATGCTCTATTTTTAATAGGTTTTATAGGCTTGTAGAATTAGCTGCCAGCCTTAATTTACATAACAAACTTGAATTGATCACATACACAAATCGTTAACATACGCGTTTTAACTGCAAAAAGGGTGACTTATTTATAGATTAATATTTGAAAAACACGTTAAAATTAACACCCGAAAGAAAAGACAAAACTAGCGTCGGCTAAGCCAAAAGAATTATTTTAAAGACGAACTGTTTACAATGGAGGTATTTAATTAACCCTATTGACCTGGCTCTGCCGACACTCTAACTCTAACTGTCACTAACTTTTACCCCAATTTTCAAAAAAAAAAAAACTACATTTACTCCTGCAATCAACCCACATTTTTCAAAAGTAATAAAAAACAAAAAAATTATGTTGGAACAGTTTCATATTAATTATTGAACGACATCTTAATTTTAAAAATATGCATTCGTCTATAACAACCCCTACATTTAGGTCTCGAGTTTCCAAGTACCAAACAAAAACGTCTTTGATTGCAGTGTGTATTATTAGTAATTAATTACTAACTAGTCACATTTTTTACATCACGAGCGCGCGTATAGAAATTTTCAACAATTCGTCACGCCAGTTTCGGCAGAACGCCACCAGAACACACAAATACATTAAATAAAATATTTGAATATTCAAATACTCAAATTACGACGTATCATCACGATTTTAAAAATCCACTAATTATCTTTTATATCGCGGTAACAATGTCGATTTGACAAACGTTTATTACAATAATAAAATTTTCGCGGTCCGCTACCTACAGTAGGTACAATATATAGGTTACGTATCACTTTCAACACATATTACAATTTGAAGTACAAATTTAGTATAAGGAATTGTAATCAACACCTGACAATCAGACGTTAGTTTTGTACGACAGTATCGATTCTTCAATCTGTAACAGTAAAAAAAAAGGAAATCAGCAAAAAGGAGGTGGGATTAGAGGAGAGAAGATAGAAATAAGTTGCGGTTGCGAATCATAAAAGTGGAGAATAAAAAAGAAGATCCCTATTGAAAGATAGCGAGTATATAAAGCAGTAAAAATGGAGAAAATAAAGTATGTGAATGGAGTAGAAAAGCCTTTCACAACTCGAGAGGTACCACAAGGGTCCATTATAAACCCATTATTGTACTCGATTTACACCTAAATTTTTTTTAAATAATATTAAGTTTTGTAGTGCTCACGTCTACGCTGATGACACTCAATTGTATTACTCATTTAGAGCTGAAGATTGGGTTAACGCTTTACGGCGTATTAATACCGATGTACAATATATACACGATGCTTCAATTGAACACGCTCTTAAAATTAATCCACAAAAATGTGCATTAATCTTATTTGGAAACAAGGATTTGTTAATAATTTACACAATACTTTTAATGTATATATTGACAACACTGAAATATGTACCTATAGTAAATAAAACTAAAAGCTTAGGTCTAACATTGGACAATAGTTTTCGGTATAAAGATCAAATAACTAACTTATCACGCGCTTACTTCAACTGAAATCCCTTTATCCACACATATCATATTTAAAAATCCCAATAAAAAAAGGCTGTGTGAAGCACTTGTTCTTTCTCATTTTAACTACTATGTGCCAGTAGGTATATCATTCATCTATTGATGCAATAGGATGCAATTACATGTAGTCGTATTCAAAACGTTCAAAATGATTTCTTCCTAAGGTATATATATATATATATATATATATATATATATATATATATATATATATATATATATATATATATATATTCAATAAAGACATTATTCGGAACAACTTGTGTTTATTAACGTGAAAATATACAATATTCAACGTTTCGGGGACTTACTATGTCCCCTTTGTCAAGAATGATATTTAGTAATGAAATATGAAACAAGCTAACTAATCAATTATAATAATTTTGATGAACGAGTTCTGCTTCGAGTTGCAGATCCAAGGTATGACGTTGAATTTGGAATTGTATTAGATGCCGGAATGTTAACAGAATCTTGAGTATCAGGATTTAGAGGTGATGTAGATGTAATATTGGCCGAGATGTTGGGAAGATTTTGAGTTATTGGTAATTTTGAATTTTGTTTAATAAGGTTCTTCCAAATATGCGGTATCCTAGAACTATCATCACGTAATAACATATATATATATATATATATATATATATATATATATATATATATATATATATATATATATATATATATATATATATATATATATATATATATATTCGCTTGCTCGTGCAGCTAATAGCCGCGGGCTATTTCAGTTTTAAGTTAGTTGTAGGCATATAATATATTTTTTCCCAATTTCCCAATTCAAGGTTTAGGTGGAAGAGCAATAAGGGCGATAGCCAACTTGAACCTCGCCTTGAGGTTAATTGCATAATGTTTATTCATTTCTGTTTTTCATATCATCAACTTTATTCACGCTACCCTTGAAATTATTAAGATCTTGAAAAGTTCACAATAATCGTAAATATTTCAAGGTTGTCGTCGTTTTGGTATTCTGGTGTGGCATCTACATTGGTAAGTTTGCAATATTGCAATTTCAAGATTGAAAACAGTAGCAAGCTCATTGGTACACTTGCTATCTTGTATTCAAGAAATCTCTGCAAGAAATTTTAGAGGTTAATTCTAAGCGATGAATAATCCTGCATTTATTTTGTTAGTAAATGAATTAGAAAACAATGAAGAAATGTAAATATATCAAGTTATTTTTTCTGGGTATCTGTATAAAATTAATCAAATTTACAGAAATCACAATCGTTTATATCGGCGTCAATTGCGTGATGCTAGCGATCCACTGAATGTGCCAGAAAATTCTTTTAAAGCTATTTACAGATTATCACGACAGTTAGCACATGATTTCATTGTTGATCTAGCACTTCATTTACAAGCAGTGGAACGAAGTATGTTGAGTATCCCGAAGAATTTGAAGGTTAGTAGTATACTCATTAGAATTTCAAATGTGAATTGTTATGTGATTTACATTGTTGAAGATTCTTACAATTTTTTGCCCAAGGTAGTTACCAAAAGGCAGTAGGGCAAGACTACTTAACAAGTATGAGCCAATCCTCTATTTCGAGATGTATCAAGGAAGTGAATGGAAACTTTTCATCACTTAATTAAATTTCCTTAAACAATTGAAGAATGTGTGTTGGAAAAGCAAGGGTATTAAGTTTTTGTTTTTATGACGATTGTATAAGTTACATTTTAGATTCATGGCAATGCCCAACAGGTTTTCAGGAATAATTGGAGCCATAGACTGCACACATGTCGGCATAATTGCACTCCTGATTGAAGACCCACAATTTCCAGGGATTGTTTTTTTAAATCGAAAAGGCTATTACAGCATTAATGTCCAAATTGTAAAATTATTATTTATTGTTATGCATTATACTATTAGAAATTATTTTTCAGATTTGTAATTCAGGCTGGAAAATACTTGCCATTAATTCCAGATATCCTGGTTGGGTGCATGATTCTGGTATTTGGAGCACAAGTGTAATAAGAAGAGAACTTATTAGGATGTATGAGGAGGGAAATAATCACAGTTGGCTCATTGGTAAAGTACAGTATTCCTGAATTCTTAATTTGTATAATATTTTTTAAGGAGATTCTGGTTATCCCTTGGAACCCTGGCTATTGACTCCGGTAACTGGGGGCCAATTTAAAAGTGTGAGAAATGTAGAATGCTTAAATGGTGTATTAAAAGGTCGCTTTATATGCTTAAGTCGCCACTGCATATTACATTACAGCCCTCCTAATGCAACTAGGATTATTAACAGTTGTGCTGTCTTACATAATTTATGTGTAGCAAGAGGTGAAGTGGATGTTAATGAACAGAGTAAATTTTATTGTTTAGTAGTTTCTCAAAATTAATAATGTTTTTTAGTCGAAGAGGATCTCCACTTTGGCAATGATGAGTGTATCATTGATAACCATGACATTTTAAATCAGGGCACAATTGTTCGTAACAGAATTATTAGGTTGCATTTTATGGAATAATCGTAACTACGTTTATTGATAAATAATTCCATAAACCAGTTTTCCATGTTTATAATCTGTATATATTTGGAATAAAGTAAATAATGCTTTTCTTATTAAATTTGATATTTGATAATTAAATGTAGTAACTTTTTTATATATTAAATAAGTAATTTCCTTACTCAATCACATTAAGCTGGATTCATTTTTTATAAATATATTACATAATCTTTCTAATGCTACTCTTATTTCTATCAGTGATTCGAATAAATTGTAATATTCAATTTTAAATTTTCTGTACAAATCCAGTACCTTGCAGTGCATTTTTAAATCTAAAAACCTCTTTGAAGAATATTGCTTATAAACATACTAATATGATGAAGACGGCTCCTAATCCTTTTTTTTTGCAAGTGGTGGTACTTTTGATTTGTTTGTTTGTTTTTAGGTTTTAGAAGTCCAAGTTCTGGAGTATTCACCCCACATCTGCCAGAATTGCATTTATAGGTGGACCACCTCCAGTCAAGTGCTGGTGGACATACAGATCCCTTGCCTTCTTTTTGACTTTAGAAGTCCATTCAGCAAAAACCTTATGTAAAAATATATACCATTGTTTATTATAAAAATTGTAATTAAATTGCATAAAGAAATACTTGCTTCCACTCTTTTTGATTTTTAATTGGTCCATTACAGCTATTTAAGATTTCACTTAAATCTAGCTATATCTAGCTAAACAACTGACATATAAATCGTACTGCTCAGATGTAATTTTTGGTGATCTTTTTCTTCCTGTGGAACAAAGAATTCTACCCTAGCAAATATCAAACTACACTTTTATAAGGTTTGTTTAATTTTTATTACATTAATTTTTTTTTTCTAAAATATCAACCAATTAATACCGTTACCGATAGATTACAGTGAGACCGCTACATTTGCCAGCCCTTCCCTCTGCAATTTCTGATCCTCTTTGTACACATCTAATAGCAGTGTTGATTTCTCTGAAAGTGAAATGAGCATATATAAAGGCAATTTTTGCAACGTAACAGCACATACTTTTTTTCTTAAAATTCTTTCCTTGATTATTTTGCGACTCGGGTGCATGATCCTGGTGCACAGGTACCGAATGAAAGGTGCCATCATCAGCATCTCCTGGAACTTCATGTGTATTGACCTAATATCAATAAAATTGATTACTACAGGACACATTTAAAAATATCATACATATTCTACTTCAACATTTTCTATGACTCCAGTTAGATGCTGCACCCTGTCCACACCTAATTCAGGCACAGCTGGTGCTCCATCAACTACCACCATATTAGTAGCTTTTGGAAGCCGTAACTCCAGCCTATTCAACATTTTTTGTTAGTGGGCCTTTTTACGAGTTTGTGACTTCCATTCAATGAAAGTCGAAACAAATTGTAATGTTAACTAAGTAGGTGCACATGATTTAAATTTCTCATTAATATAATATTAAATACGGTCTAATTACATTTTTCCAACCATCCACATCACACGTGGGTCCATTTCCACAAGCATTTAATGTATTTTTTAGTTCAATCCAGACGTTTTTTATATCCTCTGGATTAATATTTGGGGTCAGTTTGACGTTTTTTAATATAGAATGTTTCTCAATATATTTTTGCTTGTTCTTCCCTTTTTAACTGTTGCCATTTTCAAGAACGATGGAATAGCAGATGTAACTGATGGAAGGCAATATTTGAAACAAAAAAAAATAAGTAGAAAATCACAAAGAACTAAAAACGTAATCATGCACATTTCAACATTAAGAAACAGAAGAAATATTTACAAGGTGGACACAAGGGCCACGAGAATAAAGCTGAAGGTCAAGTCAAGTAACTGGTACCTAGTTTTACAACATTTTATATTTGAAGCTTGACCAAAAATTCAGTGTTTAAGACAAATTTGCCATTTTATGGACTGAAATAGATTTATTGATACTTTGCCTTGACAAAATTTTATTAAATTGCCATATTTTTTTATTTTTTATATGATTTTTTTAAAAACGTTACCAGTGGTCCCAGTTACCCGGATAACTGTGGTGGCTGGGACACCGAGGTAAAATTCTCCTTTAAAATGCACGGAACATTTCTGCGGGAAAGTAGGGCATAGGGTTTCAAAAACTTTGTGTCCAAACTTGGTTGGGAGATTCTTACTCATTTGGAAGGTGCATCGTTTTGTAGAAAGGGCTGTCCTTAAGGTTTAAAATTTTGTTGAATTCTTAGGCAAGTAAAAACATGAAACATTAAAAAATCATTTTTTATTAAAACTTTGTTATAAAAATAGAAGGACTTAGCAATGAACATACAAAAATAACAGAAAATAGATATTTTCTTAAATTTAATAACTAACCTTAGATAGACTCAAGTAAATTTTGGTAAGTAACATATTGCGCATACTTTCAGTTTTTCATTGCAGGCACATCATACATACCCCTGTTGTTAATAAACTGTGGTGGCGGAATAATTTTAACAACTTGTGCATCGCATCATACCATATTGAATCTTTTACTTTTGGCCATCTCCATGAATTACTAAGTTTTCCATACTTTTTAAAACGGGTAACTTTTACTTGATTTTCACCTCTCTCAATAACGCGTCCTAGAAAATATAAGCCATTATATATTACAATTACGTAATCATCTTCTATTGCTACAAGCCCCCTTCGTTTTCTGAATCAGATTCGGATGGGCTTAAATTTTCGGATGAAATTTTACTTGAGTCACTATTTGATGAAGGTTGTCGTTTTTTCTTGGTAGGTTTTGTTTTGATTAAAACTTTTTTCGTATTTGAATTCATGGTAGTACTTGGACCGGCCACATCTAAGTTTTCAACTTCTGCAGTAACATGCTTTTTAAACTGTACCAAGGTGAAGAGACTTGCGCTGCTTAAAAGGTACTGAAGAGTTTGGGTTGACTTACAAAGCTGGAGTTTTAAACGAACTTCAGACATTCAGTGATACGTAGACCATGGAGAAGACAAAGCTACTGATCGGTCCATATCTGGACTTGTATGTTTATATGCAGGTGGAGCAATAATTATCCTGGTTTAGTCAAAGACAGACTTCAGTGACTATCCAGAACGGAAGCCGAAGTAGTCGCTGCAAGTGAATCCACCCGAGAGTTCGTTTGGATAAAACTGTTATATAAAGATATTCTAACTGTAAGGTCTGTTCCAATTTTGATGGTTGATAATGAGGCTGCAATCAGGTTGGCACAGAATCCAGAATTTCATAGACGAACCAAACACATACATGTGAGAACTAGTGTTAGAAGGTTCTGTTTTGGTACAAAAAATAGCATCAGATCATCAAATTGCCGACATTATGACGAAACCGTTATTCACGCCAAAGTTGAAGAAATTACGGGAGTCTACGGGATTGAGCAAATTGCTCAATGAGAGAATAAGGTGTTGAAGTTTGAAGTTATGAAACTAGGAATCTTATAATTTGTTCATATAATGTCTTTTGTCTTTTAGAAAAATGATGTATAGATAATTTTAATATGGCGTAAGTCAGTTCCTAAAATATATAGTTCAAGTTAGAGAAATAAAAAGAGTTTCTAATTTCTATAAAATATTCCTTTTTGTATTCATGTTGTTGATAATACTTTTACTTTAACAAGTACAGCTTGTTACTGTATACACTTCCAAAATTCAAATCTTGTTGTAGACACATTTTTTTGTGTGTAAATCGGACATCTCACGCTTTTCAAGTAGGGGTTAAGCATTTGTCAAACTGGCACATTTGATACATTAAACTCTTATAAACTGTCACTTTGATATTTCATGGTCATAGCTTGCGAACGCAATTATGTGCCGTCAAACCAAATGCACACAGTCAAAATTTTGCTGTTCAATATTTTTTGAGCGCGATAACACATACTTTTTTGTACTCATAGCTTTAAAATAGGTATTTTCGGGTTACTACCGAAAACTTGTTTTCTCGTACTGCGGTGTTCTTTACCTTCCAAGAGAAACTAGGGTAATTACGTTTATGGTTGGTAGCAGAATTGATGATATAATGGCTAATGCCTGCTTCTTTAACATCAGGTGGCGTCAGAATTTCTTCGGAGTCACCCATTTTTCACAAATTTAACAAAAATAATTAAAAAAAAAATGGCGACTCAACATTTGAATTTTTGGTGACATGTAACTATAACAACAATGCAACATTACAATGCCGGCTATGCTACCAATCCATTTAGAATAGAAAACCAAACGATGTTAAATTATTTGTTTTTAATTTTATTAATTTATTCGTTACAAACAACTTTGTACCTAACTTGTTCGGAATATATTTTGTCGAATTCGCACTAAATGCAGCACTTCCTGCGGTCGTGCTGCAAACAAAGTGCTCATGCGGGAAAATTACCGTTCCGAACTAATTAGGTAAATAACTATTACGCTTATTTTTACTTTTTCACGTTGTGATACTCATTGTTTTATCACCTATTGAGAAGTGCAGCTAATTTTTTTTACCGTTTATTCAAATTGTTTAACCAACATCTAATTGGCCCATTTTTGAAAGTTTTCATAGACGGTGTGTACCTATTAATCTATATTTTCTTATGCTATAAAAGCTCCCGCTGAGAAAAAATTGACGGCGCTACTGGTATGAATAATTACATATCACATTGTATATGTGCCTTGACATAAATAATCCCATTAGGAAATAACATATTAGGTGTGGTATTAAATAAATAAATCAAAACAAATTAGGCAAATTATAAATAATTTGAATTAAAAATAAAAAAGCGGGTATCTTTGTTTCCGGAATTCAGAATAATATACACTTCTTCACTAGACCTTAAAGATGTCGCTCTTTCATAACCTCCCTTAGTACGATTCGTTAAAGGCGCGTCAGTCGTTGCATATCGAATTTCCCTAAGTAGGAACGCTTTACACAAAAGTTACTCTATTTCTTTTTGTGTTGATTGTGAATTTCATATTTACACCGACGTTTGTTTATAAATTATAATCACAGTTAGTATTGTGTGTATAATTTCAAGGACGCTTGTAAACTAACGTTTGATGAAAAAAGTGTGTTTAGGTTATTTTTAATTATTAAAAGAGATTAATATTTTTGCTTTTTATTAGGCAATAGGTGTAATTTCAATGAAGGTAAGTTAAAAGTGTGAATTATTTACCTATTTTATAATAAAGCTTAACTTTTAGCCAACTGTTTACTGGGATATTGAATTAGTTGTTTAAATACTAGGTAATTATTTTGAATAAGTAATGGAGCATTCTGAAAGTTCTAGAGGGAAAGCGACTGGCCAGAAATCTAAGCCTATAGTCAATACAATTTCTATATTATTTGGTAAACATTCAGCAAAGGGTGCTACATGTTTAGAATCTGCAATTGATAATTTAGTGGCAAGAGTGCAATTGGATCGTCTTCATCAAAGTGGTAAATATTTTGAATTTACTTCACAATGTAGATACAGTTTAATAGTAAAAATTGTTATAACATAAATATGCTACAGGAGTTTTAGTGTAAAATATTGGAACATACAATATTAAGTACGAAAAGTGAGGTTAATATAATTTTTTGAAACAAATATGCAATAAAGTTACAACTTTTTTGGAAATTGTGCAATGTTTTGCATTAACCTCGTGAACTTAAAGTATAATTCATTAAACGAAGAATTGTGATTTTACATATTGATTTACAATTAGGATTAATAACATGCAGGAACCCAAAATTATTTTTTAATTTTTTGTTTACATGCATTGGTATAATATATACAGGAATAATATATGCAGCGTTTGACAAAATGTGACTGTTATGTGGTATCTTATAACCTCAAATTCTTAAATTTGGTTTCACTTGTTTTTCTTTAATCTTTCAGTTGTGGAGGGAGGTCTACTTATTTTTTTAGATCTACAGATTTGAAACAATATCTACAAGTTTAGGCAATGTTTGTGTAATTTTCAGTATACTTTTTCAAGTATACTTTTGTAAACTGCAAGTAAAGTACTTAAATTTGTTTTTTATCGATTATTGTGGGTGTATGTGACAATGGCTATAATTAATGTAGAAAGAATTATGTGTGCACTTTGTGCACAAACCACTTCACATTATCTGTAATAACAGGTCGGCTGAAAAGTTTGTAGGCAAACATAGTAAATCTCAATTTTATTATTGAACATAGTTGTAGGGCGATACAACAATTATAGCGGTTATGCAATTTTTCGATACCATTTTTATTACTTCTTCATTAGTACTGAATTTATTTCCAGCAAGCATTCTTTTGAGGTCTACAAACAGGAAAAAGTCACTGGGGGCCAGATCGGGAGAGTATGGTGGATGGGAAAGCAATTCATCATGCAATTTTGCCATCTTTTCATTCACTTGTGGCATGGTGCATTGTCTTGATGGAACAGCACTTTTTTCTTTTTCAAATGGGGCCGTTTTTCCGTGATTTAATCTTGCAAACGCTCCAACAACCTTATGTAATCACCGTTGATGGTCTGACCCTTTTCAACATAATCATTGTATATTATACCATACGCATCCCAGAATACTGATGCCATAACCTTGCCAACCGACTTTTGCATCTTTCCACGCTTTGAATTCAGTTCATCGTGTGCAGTGCACTCGGTTGACTGTCGATTAGACTCTGGAGCCACACTTCATTCATTGTCACATGTCAATGGAAAAATTTGTTTTTATTACGGTTGAATATCGCTAAACATTACTCCGAATCATTGATACCTTGTTGCTTTTGATCGATTGTGAGCTCGCGCAGCACCCACCTTGCACACAGCTTTCGCATGTCCAAATATTCATGCATATGTCCAACACGCTCTTTTGATATCTTCAGAGGCTCAGCTATTTCGATCAACTTTACTTTGTGGTTATTCCTAATTATTTTGTGAATTTTTTTCATGTTTTTGCCTGTAACAGCCTCTAAAATTTCAGTAATAAATGATATTTTTATAAATTGAACCCATTCAGCTTTAATAAAACATAATAAAAAATAATCATTTTAAATTTCACAATAACAATATTAAATTTTTATTCAATAATGTTGAAATTATAAAAAGTTTCAAAGAACTCAAGTCTTATTCTTTGAAGCGGGTTAAACCTACAAAAGTAATATCCAAGGGTATTGCGCCCGTTGCACTGTTGAAATCTTGTTGACACTTGATCCATATTTCAATTGCAAATTGTGTATTAAAATAAATTGGTTGCTTAATTATTATTACAACATTGGGCAATTCCATCGTGACTGATGTTACATTTTGGCATTATTTGTTTCAAATGATGGAAATAAATTGTACTCTCACCAATTTAAAATATTCCTCTAAGAAGATAAATATGATTTTTTAAATTTTATTTTAAAAGCATATAGGTATGTGACTGACGTTACACAAAATGGTCATGTGAATTAAATGCCTAATGAAAATTGGTGGTTCCTGCTCTTCTCTGTACAAATGAATGTAAATTTTTTTAATTAATTAACTAAGATTTTAATAAGAAAATATAGATCAAAATAATAATTTAAAAACCAAACTAAGTTTTTGACAGTTTCACTTGTGACTGACGTTATATTTTTTTTGTGTGACTGATGTTACATTTTTTTTCTGTGACTGATGTTACATTCTATTTACTTCCTAGTTGAAGCAAAAAAATATTTTTATTGAAATTGTTCTTGAAGCAAGTGACATCAATATGACAATTTGTGAAACTTAAAACAACCACGAGCATTAACAACAGCGGGAGGGCTAAGCTTCCTAATGAAATGGTGTCTTGGGTGAAATACTTTGTTAGCTTTATTTGGTCTCTTCCAGAATTTTGCTAATTTGATCATTACAATAACAAGATACTCATTGTGCACAACATTTTTTATTTCTTCGAGATAATGTTCAGGAAAAGCAAAAGGCCACGTGTTTCATTCTCTACCCAAAGGGAGGACGGGCTGTTTGATGAGCTTTCCAAGCTCCTTCAGTAGAATTGTTGCAATTAGGTAAAGAGTCATATATTTCTAAAAAATATGCAATTGGAGAACTTGCGGAGCAATAGGGCCACAAAGTGTTATGTTTGCCACCATATCATTACCAGTTTAATCCAATCGAGTTGGCATGGGCAAGGAGTTTTGTAACAAGAATATTGGTCAACATGCATTTAGCGATGATATTGTTACATCTTTGTGGGAAACTTCATTGATGAATCGAACTTCAGAATATTGGCAAAAATGCATACATAACGCATGCAGACAAGGAAATGTCAGAATGGTGGGATGTTCAAAAGCAGTATGAATTTGTACAAAATCCTATTGTGATTAGCGTAAGATAATCATCTAGTGGAACTGAAAGCAATGACAATGAATGTAGTAATGTACCTAGATCTGAAATGTATTTCACATAAATACTATTATTAAACTTATAATTTTATTTATTGGAAATAAAAGTAACTATTTCAAAATTGTATTTGAATCAACTAACGGTTAATTAAAGAAGTGCATGTAAGTCGACTCCTTATATGTTCTTTGCATCTAATTCGAGTTCATTTTACAACAAAAGGAGATGTAGGTATATAAACAATTATTTGCAGACTAATTTTTTTATGTAATCAGCTTATTTTGTGTTGATTAGTAACTTATTTTTGTTACGTTTGGTATAACTGAGTGCACTTCTGAAATTATTTATATATATATATATATATATATATATATATATATATATACAGTGTGGGTGAGTTTGTATTACACACCTGTAAGTTTCTAAATATCAAGATATTTAAATCTTTAAAAAGTATTTCTAAATAATTTTTTCCGCCCTTTTCAATGCTCTTACTTAAAATGCTCCCATGAAAAAAACAAAAGAGCAGCAAAAACTAAAGTGATTTTTTTAAATGGAACACCCTGTTATTTGCCAACTATCCAGTCATGATGATCAACACCTCCCATATATTGATTGTACATTTTGATAACATTAGGTTGGGGGACATGGATTTTTTGTTGTTTAGATTTACACCACCTTGAAGCATTACCTAGTGGTTCAATGGTGTCAAAATTTGTACCAATTGTGACACATTTGTTATGGTTCCATTTTAAGATTAAAATTTCACCATTTTTGTTAAATCGATAATTAAATGTGCCACGCTCTTGCTTTGGAAGGTCTTTTGAATTTAAAAGTGGGCATTTATCTGTTCTGTTTGTACGCATTGTTCCAGTAACAAGTAAGATAAGAGAATATAGATTATTGCACACGAAACCCGATTGATTTTATATGAATCAGTATGTCACAGTTTGTAAAAAAGTTATCAAAAAATACCAAATGATCATTAGGATTTTCAACGATTACTAAATGATCTGTAATAACTTGCGAACCTTGCAGTAAACCCTGAGTTGCATTTTTATCTTTGCCAGTATACACAAACATGTCATGCTTATGTCATACAATATGTAAAGGTTACAAAATAGTGTCATAATACATTAACCCATTAAGTACTGGTACCAAAAATAATAATGAAATTTAGAAAATTGTTACTAATTATCAATTATAATCCTGTTTTCAAGACATAAAAATAATCAGATTTTTTATGTCGCTTTTGGTTTACAAGAAATTAAGTGTCCTATTTATATGACACTGGTACAATGTGAGCAGGATTGCACTCCCTATAACAATGAACGTACTATGCGCAATCTGAAATAGTAGGGGTTTAACGACTCATGCAACAAAAAATTATTTTTATTTATGATAGGGTTCAAAACATTCTACACACAGGGTTACATCGCATTTTGAACAAAAAGTCAAAGGTTTTTTCTGGCAATTTGGAAATGGGCATCCACGCTGTTTTTCCTTCCGTCTTATACATCATACCGGACATCAGGCACTACGCCATGCACGTTGTATTTCCGATGGCTAGAATGGCCTTGTTTTAAATAAAATGTGGCAACACTTCTTTGGAGATCTAAACAAGACAAATAAACTGACCCGTGAATTTTTCTGTACAAAATCCATGCATTTGTTATGAACATGTCGATCATTCTTGTAATTAACAACCAGTACCATTTTTTGCCTCTAATCCTAATAGCATATTTGCCAACTATCAGTCATGATGATCAACACCTCCCATATATTGATTGTACATTTTTATAACATTAGGCTGGGGGACATGAATTTTTTGTTGTTTAGATTTACACCACCTTGAAGCATTACCTAGTGGTTCAATGGTGTCAAAATTTGTACCAATTGTGACACATTTGTTATGGTTCCATTTTAAGATTAAAATTTCACCATTTTTGTCAAATCGATAATTAAATGTGCCACGCTCTTGCTTTGGAAGGTCTTTTGAATTTAAAAGTGGGCATTTATCTGTTCTGTTTGTACGCATTGTTCCAGTAACAAGTAAGATAAGAGAATATAGATTATTGCACACGAAACCCGATTGATTTTATATGAATCAGTATGTCACAGTTTGTAAAAAAGTTATCAAAAAATACCAAATGATCATTAGGATTTTCAACGATTACTAAAAGATCTGTAATAACTTGCGAACCTTGCAGTAAACCCTGAGTTGCATTTTTATCTTTGCCAGTATACACAGAAAATTTGTAGCAATATCCATCTGAACTACACATAGAGCCCATAATTTATATCCAAATCGAATTGGTTTTGCTTGTATAAATTGCTTCATACGATTGTGCCCATAGTATTTCACAATCATTTCATCAATTGATAAATGAGTAGAAATGTACCCCATTGTTGAAATGCTTGGTTTATATTATTTATTAGTGGGCGAATTTTATAGCACCTACAATGAAACACATAATGTTAGAATTCTGACATTGTGATTATGTTATTTTATTTACCTATCAGTCAAATCAATTTCGTGGTTAATACAACAGTGAAAAACTGATTTCAATTTCAAGTATCTATTTCGAGACATTGCATCCGCTACAAGTTGTATTCTGGTGTCTTCATCTGTACTCAATAGCTTTTCAGAAGGTAAAATATGGTAACCAGAAAATATTAAAACTCCAATAAACGTTTTTAATTCCTGAACAGTCACAATAAAATCAGTAACATTTTTTACAGATTTAGCATATCTTTCCGTTTCTTCTTGCAATAAATTATAAACATCGTCGGAGAAAATTTTCAAACAATTGTACAGGAGATAAATCATTTATTTCAGCACTAATAATTTTAATTTTCTCATTTTTAGACTGTGACTCTCTTATTGCGTTTGTATAGGATGGCTGAGATTTATGCCAACGCGAAGTAATATTAGTTAATTTCCTTTTACCCGTACTTGTTGAAGAGCTTTTATCGGGTTTCTTACGAGTACATTGCGTATCAGGATTATGATCACGATTAGACACATTAGCTCCTTGTGATTGAATTTATATTTCCAGGAATATGATTGATTTCATTTTCACCTGTTATGTCTTCGTCGCCTTCATCACAATCACTTAAATCGTCCGGATTTGGTGCCAAAACAGCTATATCTATACTATCCGCATTTTTCAAATGTTTATAAAATACCTCATCTTCGAATATCTTAAACACTTAAAAACGCTTACTTGCCATGTTTTACGCCACAATAAATGCACTAAATGAATAAGGGAGCATCGCCTCTAATTTATATATCAACAATCTCTGCAAGAATCATCTAGTCTGGACGTGTAAATTCAAGGTATAAACGTATACGAATTGGACCAGTGTCCTATAAATATGACATTATATTTTGTACTTGTTTATTCCTGTTTATGATAAGATCGATGTTTGAAAAATTATGCAGTTTTAGCAAACAAACTTTCTATTTATGAATTCTGAACAGAAAAGTTACATAATTTATTGAATTTTCAAAAAAAACTAAGGAACACTAAATGTGTGACAGGTGAAGAAAAAACAACCTTTCTTGTAAATCATTTTTCTGTTTATAATTACTAATTTCTTATAAAATTAAAGGTACAATCTTGTCTAAAAGATGACAAAGTAATATAAAATTAAAAAAATACATTTTTGAATTACAACCAAGACATAAAAATTGCTATTTTTGATGTCCTATATATATATATATATATATATATATATATATATATATATATATATATATATATATATATATATATATCTATCACCAGTACATCATGGGTTAATGTCAAAAAATGTATTTTTATCCACTAAACCTTCATCCCAAATTTCAAATTTCTATCTCTTGTTTTAACAAAGTTAATATATGTATAATGATTTCGTTTAAATCAGGTTTAAAACAGTGTGGGTGAGTTTGCATTACACACCCCGTAAATTTCTAAATATCAAGATATTTAAATCTTTCAAAAAGTATTTCTAAATAATTTTTTCCGCTCTTTTCAATGCTCTTACCTAAAAAGGTCCCATGAAAAAAACAAAAGAGCAGCAAAAACTAAAGTGATTTTTTAATGGAGCACCCTGTTATTTTTTATTATCTGAAATTCTATTAAATTCTACATATGGCACCATTTTTATTTTTTCTTAAAATCGATAAATAAGTTAGTTAGGAACAACAAAAGAAATTTCCGGTAGTTGGTCATTCTTGCGGCCATAAATGGGGCCCCCTGTTTCAAACTACTTATTACCAAATTCTCCATTTAAAAATTTGTCACTGGTTGTGCATTATGTGGCATTATTATTATTATGCATTATTATCCTTAAATTATGTGGATTTTGCAAAAAAATTGTCGCTAGTAGGCCCCATTTGCGGTAGTTATGGAAATAACTTAAATGTCACTTTGTTGTCAAAATTGCCAGAAATTAGTTTAATAAATTAATAAGTAAATTTGTTCCGTTAGTCGTACGTGTTTTTGTGAGTTGCAAAAAAAGAAATGGCATTTACAAACGTAGAAAAATCAGATATGTTGCGTTGTTTCTACTTATCAAATGAAAACTGCCGCCAAGCATCATATTTCTATAATAATCAATATCCTGATAGAAGACAACCTCATTACAGAACTTTTTTAAATTTGCACGTCTCATTAACAAGATTTGGGAGTTTTGAAAAACCACGTAATTTAAGGATTAGAAATGTAGATAGGAATGAGCACGAGGAAATAGACATTTTAGCTTATTTTAGAGCTTTTCCGACCTCATCTACCCGGGATGCAACTCGTGAGCTACAAATTTCAAGAAATAAAATACGGAAAACTTTAAAAGCATATGGTATGAAGCCCTTTAAAGTACAACTTGTACAAAATCTACAGCCACGTGATTCTCAAAATCGAATAAATTTTTGCAATTGGGTATTAAATGAGGGAAGACAGTATTTGCCTTTTATTTTGTGGACCGATGAGTAAAATTTTCATCGGAATGGTGTTTTTAATAAACATAATAATCAGTTTTGGGATGATGTAAACCCTCATAAAGTTCGCGAAGCAAGGAAACAAGTTCATTTTTCTACGAATGTATGGATAGGTGTAGTTGGTGATCATTTATTAGGACCATATTTTTATAACGGAACACTTAATCAACATCGCTACTTAAACTTTCTTCAAAATGAACTTCAAGATTACTTAGATAATCTCCCTTTAAATCTTCTGACTCAAATATGGTTTCAACATGATGGTGCACCGCCGCATAATGCACAACCAGTGACAAATTTTTTAAATGGAGAATTTGGTGATAGGTGGTTTGGAAACAGGGGATCCCATTTATGGCCGCCCAGATCACCTGATTTAACTGTACTCGATTTTTTTGTTTTGGGATTCTTAAAGAATGAAGTGTACAGTACCAATTCTCAAACTTTGGAAGAGCTGAAAAATAAAATAAGAATGGCAGCCCAGCAAATAACACCCGAAATGTTACGCAAATGTCAACACAATTTATTCAGAAGGGCACAGCTATGCTTTAATAACAATGGTGGACATTTTGAACAATTAATGCATTAATATTTTTCTTCGTCTTTGTTATTCATTTTAGTTTTTTTAAATAAATTAATGTTTTCACAACAAACCGACATTTGAATGTTTGTATGACTACCGCAAGCATGGCCAACTACCGGAAATTTCTTTTGTTGTTCCTAACTAACTTATTAATCGATTTTAAGAAAAAATAAAAATGGTGTCATATGTAGAATTTAATAGAATTTCAGATAATAAAAATAACAGGGTGTTCCATTAAAAAATCACTTTAGTTTTGCTGCTCTTTGTTTTTTCATGGGAGCATTTTAAGTAAGAGCATTGAAAAGAGCGGAAAAATCATTTAGAAATACTTTTTGAAAGATTTAAATATCTTGATATTTAGAAACTTACGGGTGTGTAATACAAACTCACCCACACTGTATATATATATATATATATATATATATATATATATATATATATATATATATATATATATATATATATATATATACCTACTAGCGACAATTTTTTTGCAAAATCCACATAATTTAAGGATAATAATGCATAATAATAATGCCACATAATGCAAACCAGTGACAAATTTTTAAATGGAGAATTTGGTAATAAGTAGTTTGGAAACAGGGGACCCCATTTATGGCAAGAATGACCAACTACCGGAAATTTCTTTTGTTGTTCAACTAACTTATTTATCGATTTTAAGAAAAATAAAAATGGTGCCATATGTAGAATTTAATAGAATTTCAGATAATAAAAAATAACAGGGTGCTCCATTAAAAAATCACTTTAGTTTTTGCTGCTCTTTTGTTTTTTTCATGGGACCTTTTTAGGTAAGAGCATTGAAAAGAGCGGAAAAAATTATTTAGAAATACTTTTTGAAAGATTTAAATATCTTGATATTTAGAAATTTACGGGGTGTGTAATGCAAACTCACCCACACTGTTTTAAACCTGATTTAAACGAAATCATTATACATATATTAACTTTGTTAAAACAAGAGATAGAAATTTGAAATTTGGGATGAAGGTTTAGTGGATAAAATACATTTTTGACATTAACCCATGATGTACTGATAGATATATATATATATATATATATATATATATATATATATATATATATATATATATATATATATATAGGACATCAAAATAGCAATTTTTATGTCTTGGTTGTAATTCAAAAATGTATTTTTTTTTAATTTTATATTACTTTGTCATCTTTTAGGAGCAAGATTGTACCTTTAATTTTATAAGAAATTAGTAATTATAAACAGAAAAATGATTTACAAGAAAGGTTGTTTTTTCTTCACCTGTCACACATTTAGTGTTCCTTAGTTTTTTTTGAAAATTCAATAAATTATGTAACTTTTCTGTTCAGAATTCATAAATAGAAAGTTTGTTTGCTAAAACTGCATAATTTTTTCAAACGTCGATCTTATCATAAACAGGAATAAACAAGTACAAAATATAATGTCATATTTATAGGACACTGGTCCAATTCGTATACGTTTATACCTTGAATTTACACGTCCAGACTAGATGATTCTTGCAGAGATTGTTGATATATAAATTAGAGGCGATGCTCCCTTATTCATTTAGTGCATTTATTGTGGCGTAAAACATGGCAAGTAAGCGTTTTTAAGTGTTTAAGATATTCGAAGATGAGGTATTTTATAAACATTTGGAAAATGCGGATAGTGTAGATATAGCTGTTTTGCCACCGAATCCGGACGTTTTAAGTGATTGTGATGAAGGCGACGAAGACATAACAGGTGAAAATGAAATCAATGATATTCCTGGAAATATAGAAATTCAATCACAAGGAGCTAATGTGTCTAATCGTGATCATAATCCTGATACGCAATGTACTCGTAAGAAACCCGATAAAAGCTCTTCAACAAGTACGGGTAAAAGGAAATTAACTAATATTACTTCGCGTTGGCATAAATCTCAGCCATCCTATACAAACGCAATAAGAGAGTCACAGTCTAAAAATGAGAAAATTAAAATTATTAGTGCTGAAATAAATGATTTATCTCCTGTACAATTGTTTGAAAAATTTTTCTCCGACGATGTTTATAATTTATTGCAAGAAGAAACGGAAAGATATGCTAAATCTGTAAAAAATGTTACTGATTTTATTGTGACTGTTCAGGAATTAAAAACGTTTATTGGAGTTTTAATATTTTCTGGTTACCATATTTTACCTTCTGAAAAGCTATATTAGAGTACAGATGAAGACACCAGAATACAACTTGTAGCGGATGCAATGTCTCGAAATAGATACTTGAAATTGAAATCAGTTTTTCACTGTTGTATTAACCACGAAATTGATTTGACTGATAGGTAAATAAAATAACATAATCACAATGTCAGAATTCTAACATTATGTGTTTCATTGTAGGTGCTATAAAATTCGCCCACTAATAAATAATATAAACCAAGCATTTCAACAATGGGGTACATTTCTACTCATTTATCAATTGATGAAATGATTGTGAAATACTATGGGCACAATCGTATGAAGCATTTTATACAAGCAAAACCAATTCGATTTGGATATAAATTATGGGCTCTATGTGTAGTTCAGATGGATATTGCTACAAATTTTCTATTTATACTGGCAAAGATAAAAATGCAACTCAGGGTTTACTGCAAGGTTCGCAAGTTATTACAGATCTTTTAGTAATCGTTGAAAATCCTAATGATCATTTGGTATGTTTTGAAACCTTTTTTACAAACCGTGACATACTGATTCATATAAAATCGATTGGGTTTCGTCTGCAATAATCTATATTCTCTTATCTTACTTGTTACTGGAACAATGCGTAAAAACAGAACAGATAAATGCCCACTTTTAAATTCAAAAGACCTTTCAAAGAAAGAGTGTGGCACATTTAATTATCAATTTGACAAAAATTGTGAAATTTTAATCTTAAAATGGAACGATAACAAATGTGTCACAATTGGTATAAATTTTCACACCATTGGACCACTAGGTAATGCTTCAAGGTGGTGTAAATCTAAACAACAAAAAATTCATGTCCCCCAACCTAATGTTATAAAAATGTACAATCAATATATGGGAGGTGTTGATCATCATGACTGATAGTTGGCAAAATGCTATTAGGATTAGAGGCAAAAAATGGTACTGGTTGTTAATTACAAGAATGATCGACATGTTCATAACAAATGCATGGATTTTGTACAGAAAAATTCACGGGTCAGTTTATTTGTCTTGTTTAGATCTCCGAAGAAGTGTTGCCACATTTTATTTAAAACAAGGCCATTCTAGCCATCGGAAATACAACGTGCATGGCGTAGTGCCTGATGTCCGGTATGATGTATAAGACGGAAGGAAAAACAGCGTGGATGCCAATTTCCAAATTGCCAGAAAAAGCCTTTGACTTTTTGTTCAAAATGCGATGTAACCCTGTGTGTAGAATGTTTTGAACCCTATCATAAATAAAAATAATTTTTTGTTGCATGAGTCGTTAAACCCCTACTATTTCAGATTGCGCATAGTACGTTCATTGTTATAGGGAGTGCAATCCTGCTCACATTGTACCAGTGTCATATAAATAGGACACTTAATTTCTTGTAAACCAAAAGCGACATAAAAAATCTGATTATTTTTATGTCTTGAAAACAGGATTATAATTGATAATTAGTAACAATTTTCTAAATTTCATTATTATTTTTGGTACCGGTACTTAATGGGTTAATGTATTATGACACTATTTTGTAACCTTTACATATTGTATGACATAAGCATGACATGTTTGATGTTGATTGTTACTATTGCTACAGTTCTTATTAAATGGTAATTTAACAAACCATACATTATCCACGTTATGCCAAATAATTAACTAAAATGAAATTTAAAGGCTTGACATATTTAAGTGCAATTTATTTAGAGCTCAACTGCAAAGAATAATCATATTACAAAAATCAACACATCTTTTTCAATTTTCCACTTTGTTATGTTGTAAAAATAAACTTAAACTACTAAATTTTTAGTTCTATCGTCTATGTGTATTGGAACTTTTAGAATAGTTCCGTGCATTAATCACCATCTCATCAACTGCAATGTCCAACATTTTTTCACGTTTGCACCACTGTTTTATAATATTTCCTATATGCTGCCCACAATTAGACCATGAGTTTGGTTATATTGCTGTAATGCTTCGGTCCATATTGCAATAACATTTTCGTCTTTATAGCAATCTCTTCCAATGTGTTTATCGTAGTACCCTTTTGCATGTGCCCATACGAGTTCAATTGCAGTAAATTCACAATGATACGGTGGCTATCGTAACACTTCATGTCTATAGCTTCTAATTATTTCATCTACCTCATTCATACCTTTTCTCGATTTGCCAAGATTTAATAAGTAAATAAAGTTCAGTTTTAATAGTGTGGGTTCATAACTAATTTTTTTTTTGTTAACCGCGACATCATTTTAGACTTAGAATTGATCTCTTGAATGTATCATTTGAAAAATGAGTTTGTATTACTGCTCTATTTTGTTTTCCCAATAAAGCTCTACGATTAGAGTATTATTTGAACTTGAATCCTAATGTGTGTAATGCACAATTTAAACTTCTATCACTTAATAAAGCCTGACTATTACAGAGTTCAGCATTTAAAGCTCCAACTGTAGCATGCTTTTATGTAAATAAAAGTATTTCAGATGTATGTTTTTACGATGTCGTTTGTTACCCGGACTTGATAAAATTGGATTATATCTAGTGCGAGACTTAATATTCTTCACTGTGGTTACAGATATACCCAGGGCATTTGCCACACGCTGATAGTAGTGAACAAAAATATTACCTACTTCTTGAATGCAAGATAGTGAGGTTAACGTTATGTGCTAAAATTACGTCGTTAGTCAAATTAGAATTAAAATGTATGTTAAACAATACCAACGAGTATTTTATTTACCTTTTCATTGCATGAAACTATTCAATGACATGTCGGTTGTGTCAAATGCATTTCAAGTATGTTTCTATACTTTTTTTTAAATACGCTTTGATATGAGATGGCAGTATACATAATTTGGATAGCTAGGTTCATAAACTAATGACGCAGGGCGAGAATAGTATTTGTTCTCTAACGTTACCTAACGTAGTTACATTCTTAACCCTCATCCTATGTGTTTATTTCCTATCTATATCCATAACGACTTCATCAGAAAACCCATTGTATGCAGCAATGTCTTTAATAGTGCGCAATTCTTTATTATAATTCTGAACTGAAAGAGGAAAATTAAGCAATCCTCTTCCTAAAATGATTACTTCAACTAGGAAGGTTTTATTAGTATGTAAAAGAGTTGTGAATGACTCTCTTAGGTTTTTCGACTAACGGTATCCAATCCGGTGTTACCTAGAATGTATTGCTTGCCTAAGATTCATAAACCAAGTAATGCTAAGCCACCCATTGTTTATGGTATTAATGCACCTACTTATCTGCTGTCCAAATGGTTATCTAGTAAATTTCATAACCTCTCCTACCAACAGCCCAACTTCAGTGTTTCAAATTCGTATCAATTCATTGATAAAATTAAAAACATTGAACTTACAGAAGATGAAATTTTAGTCATTCGACGTTTGTTCACTGTTTCCGAGCGTTCCAATAAATCAAACTTTAGTTTATTTAGAAGATGTCTTAAAACAAAACCATTTGGACGATACAGAAGTAGAAAATTTTCTTAAATTAACAGATTTGTGCATGGTATGACAATAGACAATAGCTTATCTCCGTTTATGGCAAATCTATTCATTTCTATTTATCTATTTATTTGAGACATACTTAAAACGCGATTTGCCTTATTTTCCTAGAGTTTGGATTAGATGCGTGATGTGTTTGCCATCCTTAATACTATAATTAGTAGTATAGAGAACTTTGTAAAAACTTGAAATTCTAAATTTCATAGCGATAATTTTATTTGTTGCCAAATAATCGAAAAAAGCGAGGTTAGATCACAAAAAGTCAGAAAAAATAGTGCAAAATTCCAGAAACCAACGTAGATGGATGAAAAAAAGTTAAAAGCAATAATTAAGGAATCCTTCCAGCATTATCTGAACCCAGTGGAACAAAAAACGGACAAAAAGTTTGAGGACCTTGAAAAGGCAGTACTGTTCATGTCGGATTCTTTTGAACAGCAGAAAACTAAGTTTGAAGACATTTTAAGAGAAGCTAAGGGCTTAAGAAAAGAAAATGAGAAGCTAAAACAACAGCTTCAACTTGTTGAGTAAAAATTAGAGGAAATGGAGGTGAAGGAAAAGGCCAGCAAGACTACCTGGATTCCAGAAAGATATTTGAGAATATTCTAGAGGGCCTGCAACTACAGGTGCACAAATCTGAAATCGTAGAATGCTTCAGAATAAGAAAAGATGATGAGGATGCTCCGATACTAGTAAAATTTAGCAACCCTCAAGCATAAATTGAAGTTTTGAAGATCGTTAGAAAACAAAAAGGAATAAAATTGAAATGTGTGGCTTACAAGGTTATGACAGAAAAATTTACTTAAATGAAGACTTTCCGATTAGCTGAAGAAACCTTTACAAGAAGGTTAGAGACATTAAAAAAGATAAAGGTTATAGAGCAGCCTTTTGTATAAATGGAATAATATACCTTAAGAAAAATGATCAGGAGCCCGTTATAAAAATTAAAATGGATAGTGATATTTTGTTAATCTAAATTTATATGAACACATTATGTAAACTACAAAACAATTATTAAAATTCACATATTTAATTAATATTATTCATAAATATAAAACATGTGATACAATAATTTGTGACAATCTAGCAAAGTTTCAATTTTTTTATAAAAATAATGTAAGCTTTAGTTTAATACATATAAATATCAGAAGCATATATAAAATTTTTGATGAAGTCTTGGTTTTTCTCGAGTCAGTCAAAAATGACTTCGACATCATTGTTATGTTGGAGACTCATAACATTCTAAACTTAAACGACTTTAATACACCTGAATATAAGTTATTTTTTAACGGTAGTACTCTTAATAGGTGTGATGGTTGTGCTATTTATGCTAAACAAAGTTATTTTTTGGAGGATCAACTTTTAGTGGAAAATAATCTCAAAATTATTAGAATTGCTTTGAAAAAAAATAACCAAATATTTCACATCCTTGCAACATATAGATGTTTTTATACCACTAAAGAAGATTTCTTGGTCAATTTAGAACTAATGTTTCAAAGATCTGCGTTTGACCATAGTAGTGTTTACATATTTGTTGGAGATATAAATATTGATCTGCTAGAGACTAAAACAATCGCAACTAACAACTATCTTTCCCTGATGCAAAGCTATGGCTTTATAAGTGTTATAAATAAACCAACGAGAAAAGTGGAGGATTCAACATCATGTTTAGATCATTTTTTTGTGTGCTGCAAAGTGTTTTTGAAAGTATTAAAACTATGGTACTGGAACACAGTTTGACTGATCATGATCCCATCCTTCTCAATATATCTTTAAGTGACAATATAATACCTACTGAGAAACAAAACTCCTGTCAAAGAATTAATTATGATAATATTGCTACATTAATAGAGGGAGAAGAGTGGGATGATGCATTTCAATATTGGAATAGTGACATATGTACAACAAATTTTATCCAGAAAATTAATTTTATAATTTTATCCTCTACTATAAATAGGATAATTTCTAGTAAAAAAAGGAAAATGAAATCCTGTATCACTGGTGGCCTTTTGGTTTCCATTAGAACCTGAGACCAATTAAAAAAGCAATGCACTTTAAATAGAAATAATCAATTCTTTTTAAATAGATATAAAACGTATTGCCCAATGCTGTCGAAACTGATAAAAAATGCAAAATATTCGTATTATAAAAACTTAGCACAGAAAAATACTGGAGGTCCAAAAAACTCCGGGAGTGATACGAGAGGCTATAGGTGATATGGGATGTAAAACGGAAACAAATAATATTTTTGACTTTAATAACACAATTATAACTGATAAAAAAAAATGACGAAGACCTTTAATAATTTTTTTATAAATGTAGGTAAACAACTGGCTGACAGCATTGTAAAATCGGGTACCTCTAATTAACATTGGTGGGGAGAGGCTTGACAAATCTTTTCGTCTAGACCCGGTGACAGAAAATGATATTCTAAAACAAATCAACAAACTAAAAGATGGGGTAAAGAAAGGGGGGTGAGGATCATATCAAGTCAAATATAAAAAAATATAAATTGTTTCTAATCAGGCCTCTGTGCCATACAGTAAACGTTGTTTTTAGTACTGGTGTCTTCCCTGACAGTTTAAAATCAACAGTTGTCATAACTCTCTTCAAACAAGGTGACCGAAAAAAGATGAATAGCATTAACAAGTACAATTAGTAAAATTATCGAAAAATGTTTCAAAATGAGATTGGTACAATTCATAGAAAAAAATGAAATTTTAAACAAAAATCAGTTTGCATTTAGGGAAGGCACCAGTATTGAAAACGCTCTATGTAAAGTAACAGAAACAATTCTGAGAAATCTGGATCAAGGTAAGAAAGTTATTGGTTTGTTTCTGGATCTGCAAAAAGCTTTTGATACTGTGGTACACCACATCCTATTGAAACGTCTAGACCGTATTGATATTCGTGGCATCCCTAATAACTTAATCAAATCATATTTAACAAAAAGAAAACAAAGTGTCAATGTGACAGACTAGAGGTAGGACGTGGTTTGCCTCAGAGTACGGTGGGGACACCATTGTTGCTTAACATCTATATCAACGATATATTTACAGTAACTAAAGAAGGGGAAGTTTTTTGTTTCGCTGATGATGCCGGTATGGTGATATGTGGGGATGACTGGAAGACAAAAAGAAATAAGGCGGAATTGGCACTTTATAAAATTAAAAATTGGTTGGATATATCTCTACTTTCACTTAACTTTGACAAAACCAAATTTGTTGCTTTCTCGTTGTCTGCGCGATCGCTCCCTGACTTTCTTCGCCTTAAATAACACAAACCACAATGCTGGTTGGACGAGCACTGCCCTTGCGAATAGTCCATAGAAAGAAAATGCAACGTAAAATATTTGGGAATACCAATTGATGAAAATTTTACTTGGAAGGAGCAAGTAAACTGTGTGACTGGCAAGATTCGAAAACTGATTTTCAAATTCTATGAGCTTAGAAACATATTGCTATTTAAAATACTCAAAACAGTTTATTATGCTCTAATAGAGTCAATTGTAAACTATGAATTGGTACTTTGGGGCAGTTCTGGGTCAACCACTATGACTAAACTGCAAGTAGCTCAAAAGTGTTAATACAAGATTCGCAAGTCAGAACAATGTACTACTACAAAACCCCAAACACTCTGTTTACCAAAGCCACATATACTGTGTTGGACCAAAAATTTATAACGATTTGCCAGTTAACCTAAGATCAAAAACATATTTAAAAAAGAAGTCACAAAATAACTGTTTGAGAGTAACTACAGTATTAACTATTTCATATGATTTAATACGATTAAATGTGACTCATGTATTATGTGATCTACTTGGTAATATTGCACTAGAAATACTAGGTTAAATATTTTTAAGTTATATATTTAGAGACTAAAATCCTCAGAAGGTTATCTTGTTAATTTTAATAAGCACACCCACAGTATTTGAAACACCATTGTGTGCTTATACTTTGCAATAGCGAGGTAAATTGTTAAACTTAGTCTTAATTAAGAGTTATTTTGTTTCAATTCTTTGTTATAATTATATTACACTGTATTTGCTATTGCTAAATAAATTATTATATATATATATATATATATATATATATATATATATATATATATATATATAGATTTCGTACACCTAAATGCCTAATTAAATACAATTAATCAGGTGAGTTTGAGTCAACTGACTCCATCCAGTGGCGTAGAATATTTTAAGTTGATTAGTTTAAGTAAAAAAAAACGCACGCCCCTGGTTTTTTTGAAGCAATATTTTTTGATAGATTCAACATTTAATTCTGCAAATAAAATCATACTTAGTATTTTTTCGATTCCGCACCTCGTTTTTGAAATATTTTGCATTAGCATAAACGACTACATTATTTAGTAATAACCAAATTAAATCAGAGATTGATTTGCATTTGACAGTTACGTATCTTATGTTTGCTAAAATAGTATTTATGCGTGTTATGTAATTTATTGTTTGTGTCTAATTACTGTGAAAAAATGAATTATTCCAAACGAGAACTGGTCGATATGCATTTATCTTATGGTAATACTAATTTTTGCGGATGGTTTTTAAATGAAAATGCTGAAGATGTACAATTTATTAGAAACTTATTGATGAGCGTATTTTTTCCCGAAAGGGAATAATAAATTTGCATAATTCCCACAAATGGTTAGATGAAAATCAGCATCCAACTGTAGTTACAGCTCACCAACATAGACTTAGCGAAAATATTTGGATAGGTATACTAGACGATCACCTAATCGGATCTATCCGTTTTCTTCAAAGACTTACTGGCGAATTCTATTTAAATTTTTTGAGATAAATTTGCCAGAGTTGTTTGACGACGTACCCTTAGATGTTAGAATGAACATGATGGTGCACCACCACATTCTACACGAAACGTCAGAGAATTTTTAAATGCATGGTTCCCTGGACGCTGGATTGGACGAGGAAGTGAAGTACCGTGGCCGGCACGATCGCCAGATTTAAACCCATTGAATTTTTTTTTGTGTGGGTGTATCTGAAAACTCGTGTCTATTCTGTTCAAATTGATAATTGAGAGCAACATTGGAATCGCATACAGATGGCATGCGATGAGATTAGGGCTATTCCACAAATATTTCAGCGTGTTAGGTTTCATTTGCTAAGAAGAATACAAGCTTGCATTCAAAAGGAAGGAGGACATTTTGAAGAATATGTATAAAAATAATTATTATTATGTTTTTGATTCCTTCAATATCTCTTTAATAATGTACCTAATAGTTAACTGCGTTATTTTTTTGTAAAATAAAACAAATTTTGGTTTTTATTGAATAATGTGGTCGTTTATGTTAATGCAAAATATTTCAAAAACGGGGTGCCGAATCGAAAAAATACAAAGTATGATTTTATTTGCAGAATTAAATGTTGAATCTATCAAAAAAATATTTCTTCAAAAAACCAGGGGCGTGCGTTTTTTTTACTTAAACTGATTAGCTTAAAGTATTCTACGCCACTGGATGGAGTCAGTTGACTCAAACTCACCTGATTAATTGTATTTAATTACACATATAGGTGTACCAAATCTCAGTGTAATATCTTTTGTAGTTTTTGAGGAATCTTAACAAAACCTTAAAAAAAGTATGTTTTAATCAACCTGTATCTCGGTTAGGAAGCATTTTCGGAAAAGCGTTTATGATCATTTTTGTCTTATTTTGAATCATATATACTGTATATACATACATACATATTAGAACATTTCTTTAGTTAGTTCGTCCCAGCCGACCGCTGATGATGATAGCTTAGCTGTTGAATCGCGTTCGGTGTTTTTTAATTCTGACTGTATTTTGTTTGTTAATAAAATAATTCTATTAACCCTTAACTGGTAACCCTACGTTTAATTACATGAATGGAGACCATGAGTCTGACAGACCCTACAGATAAAAAAGCGAATTTTTGAAAATTAATGGAAGAATACAGTAATAACATTTTTTTTAAAATAATAAAACAATATTCTCATGGTATATTTAAGTTCATTAGAAAAGAAAAAATGTAATCGTAAGTGGATAGAACTTAAACAAAAATTCAAACTTGGATATTAACATAATATGTTTTAAAAATAAATATATTCTATATAGAAAAATGTGAAATACGGCAAAATATAAATCCTACACAAAACTTGCAATACCTAAAAATAGACAAAAAAAATTATTATTCTCGCTCTGCACTGGTACAATTTTTACAAATCTTTCGCGAACACTGCAAGCAAATGGGTTTTTGACACTTAGTGCATAAATATGCAGTAATTCTTCTCAATTTGGATGCGCAGATGTGGCAATACTTTCTTACTTCAAGTTTTTCTCCTTGTTCATCAGTCTTATTTTCGGGAATATCAAGGTCAAGTTCGTCTGCCAAGGTTTCTATAAACCTGAATCTCGTCCAATTATTTGTGGGTACAGAATAAAACATAATGTAGGAATTAACGCCACATCTGCGTGTTCTGTGGCTACATGAATATTTTGTGCACTTTTCGTCCAGCGCATCCACACCCCTTTGGTCAAGTTATAGAAAGAATTTATTTCTGGTAATCCATTATCTGTCTTGACTTCTATGGAATGGTGCATGGAAGTAACTATTTTTACAGCTCTGTTTTTCTTAGTTGTGCGGGATAGGATAGAATGTAAATCCATACAGTGTCGCCTTCATTACGATTTCGTCGCGGGAGAAACTGTGGGGAATTTATTTTTTATTTTTCCCAAGTGTATCGACGTAGGTAGGTTTCTTTTTTTGTAAATGATGTACGAATTCAATTGAACTGAACCAATTGTCGCCAGTAACATTTCTATTAGTATTGTAGATATTCTTGACAAATATAATAACAGCTTGAGAAGGGATGGCCATCCTTTTTTCTTCGGGTGTCAGCCCAAATCCATCAGAGCTTTTTCCAGCATAAATGTAGGCGTTGTGTAAGTACCCAATTCGTGCATCAGTCATGCATAAAATTTTTAACCGAAATTTCTCGGGTTTTTTGGGGATATACATTTTAAAGCGACGTCTTCCTCTGAAGCCTATAAGCATTTTATCGACGCACACATTGGCTCCAACTTTATATGCAGTTTTTGAATTTCTGACAAACAAATCAAAAAATTCTTGGATAGCAGCAACTGGATTATCCTTTGCTCTCGGTCCGAGGAGTCGTAAAATCTTAGAGCAGCCATGAGTTCGTCAGTATCAGCCAATTCGGTTTTTTCTTTACCATATTTTTTATATTTTGGCCGAAAAGTTGCGAGCTTTTCGTTCGTTCTCTTTATTGAAATAATATACAGGACTGTTTGATTGTTCAACATGCGAACGCACTGATTGAAGTACAATGATATTATGAACAGGCGTACGTAGTTTTTTGGTTGTTTTTTTTTCTCCACTTATACCTGTCTTTTCTATAGTAATAATTACTGGAATCGACACATCGCCCCATCTTCGCCAGATATTGTTTCCAAGTCATGTTCTGCTTTATTTTCACTTAGTTCTTCTTCACTGTCCGTTGAATTATCACTTTATATAGTTTTCTTCTTCCATTTCATCGTCACTTATATCACTGCTCACCTCAGTATACCATTTTCTGCACACTCCCTCGAAATCGTCGACTAGTGCGTTCAGAGTCAGGCGGGAACCAGCCGTATTATAATAACTTTAATGGTGTCTACAAGACTCCGCAATGTGATTAACTCGAAAATGGGACGAAGGATGTAACTCGCACTAAGACGATTGTAAGAATACTAAACGCTTTGAAGGTACACGGAACGGCCGCTTGCCACTTATTTGTGGTGGGGAGTTCCGACTCGCAAAAGGAGTCTGTGACGCATGGTCACTAGTTAAGGGTAAAATAATCAAATTTATTTTACAAAGCACAATTAGTACAACTTGTAATACAAAGAATTAAGCCGACTTGTCAAAATAAAAATTACAGTTTTCGGTATTTCCCGAAAATGTAATACTTTTTTTAGAGAGGTCTTCAGGAACGTTTATATGTTCATTTCCAGGTGCATATGATAATGATAACGGTTCCAATTATTCCAAATTGGATGTAATCCTAACGTTAGCAGCAGTATCTCTTTCAATAGTTTGACAATTGGTTTTTGAAGTTACTCCTTCAAATCAACTCATCGCACTTGTAATCGTATATTTTCCGTGCATTTTTAGTTTCAAAACTAGCTCCTGCCTCAAAGAGTGGACAAGGGTTTTCTAAATTTAAGTATTTGGCAATTATATTTGGCACACCTCCTATAGTATTATTTCCTACAGGTTGCGCTGTGCAACGGCCCTTTCTATATGTGAGAAAAAAATCGACGTCCTTTCGTGTGCTTTGGTCTTAATGCCATGTATTGTCGAACTAACTTAAGAGCATTTATTTCCTTTTCCTCTATGATTGTAAAACCTTTATCAGTTATATCGTCAATACACATTTTGACCATTTCATCTCTTCTTAAACCACCAAAAACTCCCATCAGCAAAACTACTTGGTCTCCTGTTAAAACCTGTGATTTATATCTCTTCGATTTGAGGGAAACCAGTTGATTGTAATTTGCCATGTCAAATTTCATCTTAACTATAAAAGTGGATTTCAAAAGTGAATATTTAGTCCATGGCGACGGAGGAGTGTATTTTCCAGTCTAAAAACAAAATTAAACAATAATTTTACATATATATGTGAATCTTACCAATTTTTGAAAGTACGCCTATATTAGTCTCATTTATGACCGCTATTTCATGATTTGATTACCATATACGAAAGATTTCGTACACTTTTTCATATCTTTCTTACGATTTAAACGGTAGCAAACTTTCCGTTGCTTTTTGAGCATTTTCCATTACACATTCTGGTAGCATATTCATAACTGTAATTACAAAGCAAATTTGACAGTTATAAGTAAACAATCTGTTTTTGTACCATAGGCCACCAGATATTATATTTATGTAGGTAAGGCGTACACAAAGATGCCAATTCTTTGATTTCTTTTAAGAACAGAGTGAAAAATAAAATCTTATGTGAACCACGGGGTCACCGAATGATTACGCCCATCGAACGATATCCATCTCCCTCGAGCTAGATTTCATCGTTCTCCGGGCGTAATCATCCTAGTAACGCCATTGGTATATTGGAATTATTGGAAGAGGCCTCTTGTAAATTAATGGCTAACCATGGTTTCCATTAGAAAAAGCAAGTTTGTATCAGAAACGAAGAATTATAGATTAAATAAAAAAATTCGGATAGCCTGTATTACTAAACAGATTTCCTTTACACATGTTTTCTAAAGTCAATAACAACAAAGCCGCAGACATCAAACGAAATGACTCAAAAATCATTTTTTCAAGTTATGTAGTTAGCATGGATTTTTTTCTAAAAACAAAAACAAAACTCATTAAACTGAGCTGGTAAAACTTTCCCCATTTAACCATCTTTCTAGGCTGCTAGCATCCGAGATCCATATACTAAACATCGGAAATGTTCTAGAAACGTTTGCGAAAAATTTTACTTACCTGTTATTATAAATATCACAGTTATGGCACTCGACACGGGCAAAACTGATTGGAGATAAAATCGCATCGTCTGGAATTATTTTAGTCAAGCCCTTAGTATATGGGTACGGTTCTTTATAGTAAATTGCCACAGAACTTTAAAGACTGATAATTTAAATAGTTTTAAGGAAATGTTAAAATAATCTTAATTCATGACTCTTTTTACTCAGAGAATTTTTAACGTGTAACTTTTAACACTTATCTTTTCTAACGTTTAATGTCTCGTTGCAATTTTTAACTTTTAAATAACGTGGTTTTCAATTTTATTATGTAGTTAAAAAATGATCATGATGCAAATTTCATAAATTCCAGAATGTAATTTTTAACCTGTAATTATTTGCGTGCAATTTTTGTTAGTTTTAACATGTAGCCTTGTTATAAATATCCATAACAATGATTGCAACCTGTGAAAATCCGACCTGTCCTATATGTCTGTATCTGATCTAGTGGACCAATAAAGTACTTACTTACTTACAGTTTATATATATATATATATATATATATATATATATATATATATATATATATATATATATATACACGTATATATTTATTTATTTATTTATACAGGGTGTTCCAGTTTTTTGTAGCAGGACTTTAATAGCCGATAGAGCTTTCAAAATTAAGACAAAAAGTTCATATAAACATAGGTTGCCAAACGCTTAGTTTTGGAGATACAGGGTTTCAAAGTTTTAATTTTTTTTCTGTTCTTTAAATTTATCTTCAAAACTATTTAAAATAATAAATCCAAATTTAGTACACATATGACACTTCTTAAACTCAATGTTAAGAGTAGTTTAACGTTTATCAATATCTACCGGGTAGTACATTTTCTGGGGTGGTACACCCTTTATCCTCCCGAACTTTGTCATGCGACGCCTCTAACTCTTAAAAAGTTTAGATTGCCCATTTGCTTTAGAAACTTTTTTGTCTTCTGCTTTTTTTTCGAAAAATGCATAGTTTTTGAGATAAATTAGCTGTAATCCATGACAAGCTTCCAAATGGTAAGTAAAGAACGTCTGATGCTCCCGCAAAAATAGTGTGCCATGAAAAGAACAATAAAAAAAGAGAATCAAATTATGTCAAATCTCACGTTTTATTTTAAATACGACTTGTGCATAAGAAAGAATATAATTTATTTACATATTTTATTGTGTTAATTTTTATTGCAAAAGTGATCTTTTAAAATGCTATTTTTGGTTTCTAATCAAGAAATAGCGGATATCCATTTTATCTATGGCTTTGTAAATGGAAGGCCAGCAGCAGCAGCCCGTGAATATAGGCGAAGATTTCCTTTTAGAAGAGCTCCGCATCCTTCAGTATTTGTAAGAGTTCACCAACAAATTATAAGTCAGGGGTTAAATAATGTGCATGGTCGTCAAAATAATAATCATAGGCAGCAAAGAAATATTGCACAACAAATTTTGCGTGAATTCGACAGTGATCCCACAACTAGCATTAGAGGAGTATCCGTAGCTTTAGGCGGAGTCTCAAATACTACTTACTATTCACCGAACATTAAGACGGGATCACCGATATCCTTACCATCTACAACCTGTTCAAGGACTACAAACAGGGGGTGCAGAACGTAGAGTTGCGTATTGTCGATAGATTCTTGCTGAAAATAATAACAATCCAGGTTTTTTAAATAATGTTTTATGGACCGATGAATCCTGCTTCACTCGCCGTGGTGTGGTAAATTTTCACAATCAGCACATTTCTTCACATGAAAATCCACATGTAGTTCGCCCGAGACATTTCCAACAAGAATTTAGTGTGAACGTCTGGATAGGTATTTACAATAATCCCTTGGATTTTGTTGTGTGGGGGTATTTAAAAGAAAGGGTGTATGCAACTCCTGTGACAACAAGAGATGAACTCATTAATAGGGTTAGGAATGCGTGTAATGAAATAAGACAATTTTTAGTTAATATTCGTCGGTGTGAATTATGTATTCAACAAAATGGATCACATTTTGAACAGTTTCTTTAAATTTATTTATTATTACGATAGCGTTTTTGTTTTGTTGTTATAGGTTAAGTTTATTTGTTTAATTTATTTATTGCGTTCGTTTCGTTCTTGTTAAAATCTTAAATAGAAATTTTTTCCGATAAATACGTATTTTTTTAATATTTATTGTGTTGTTTTACTTTTATTTTCCATTATTTAATTCAACTGAAAAGTTAGGAAAAAATCAGTGGAGTACTACTTTTTATTAAGAGACAAAAAAACGTGAGAATTGACATAATTTGATTCTTTTTTTTTATTGTTCTTTTCATGGCACACTATTTTTTGCGGGAGCATCAGACTTTCTTTACTTACCATTTGGAAGCTATTCATGGATTACAGCTAATTTATCTCAAAAACTATGTGTTTTTCGAAAAAAAAGCACAAGACAAAAAAGTTCCTAAATCAAATGGGCAATCTAAATTTTTGGTTTTTAAGAGTTAGAGGCGTCGCATGAAAAAGTTCGGGGGGGGATAAATGCTGTACCACCCCAGAAAATGTACTACCCTGTAGATATTGATAAACGTTAAACTACTCTTAATATTGAGTTTAAGGAGTGTAATATGTGTACTAAATTTGGATTTATTATTTTAAATAGTTTTGAAGATAAATTAAAAGAACTGAAAAAAATTAAGACTTTGAAACCCTGTATCTCCAAAACTAAGCGTTTGGCAACCTATGTTTATATGAACTTTTTGTCTTAATTTTGAAAGCTCTATCGACTATTAAGTCCTGCTACAAAAAACTGGAACACCCTGTATGTATGTATGATAATGCAAAATCTTTACAAGTCTTCCACATGAGTACACCAAAATAAGTCGTTTAATTAAACTTTCCTTATCCAAAAGTTGATAATAACCGAGCCACAGGATGTCAAAGTGTATTGAACAAATAAATCACTTTTTTAATATCGTTCGACTTTGAGTTAATTTGAAAATTTGGTATGCATTTCATTGGATAAATTCAAATTGTGAACGATTTTGTTGATCCTTAACGTCATAAGCGACGATTAGGAGACTTTAAATTATAAATTTTTGCCATTATGTATTTGGTTTGATAAATCTTTTTATCTTTTCCAGTTGAGAAGTATACTTTATCAATAAAGCAACCCTTTCTGAGAAAAAATGCATCTGAAGCTGATGACGCATGTAAATTGTTAAAGTGACTGGAGAGCTATTACAAGGTATTGCAATTTTTTTTTGAAGAATCTGGCAAATGTAAAAGATTTCTCCTTGTTTTTAAGGATAAAAAATAAGATAAAAGCAATTTTAACAAAACTCAAATACAAATACAAAAACTGTCATAAAACTGTTCAAAATGCCTGCCGTTTTCACGCATGCAAAGATTTACACGACGCAGAAAATGATGCATAATTTCTTCATTATCTCGAAGGTAATTTGCTGCATCCTGTGTACACAATATACCAATGTAGAATATACCAATATGTTATTGGTTTTTGGGTATTGCCAAGGAAATACTGAGAGTATGTCAGAGTTCACAGTGTCAAACAAGGAAAAATTTTTAGGTTTGCCAGTCTTTAAAAAAAATTGCAATACCTTGCAATGGCTTTCGACTCACTTTGACAATTTACATGCGCCATCAGCTTCAGATGCGTTTTTCTTGTAAAGAGTTGCTTCTAGTGACTTGAGTAAAGTATACCTTTCTTAACTGGAAAAGATAGGAAAAAAGGTTTATCAAACTCAAAAGGACATACACTGTGGCGCAAAAAAGTTATAGTGATTTTAAGGTCTCTTAATCGTCGCTTGTCATGTACATACAATAAGATCGTTCACAAATTTAAATTTCTCATCCCAACAAACCCCAGTATACCAAATTTCGTAAAATTAGCTCGAATTAGTCAAGATAAAAAAAAATGTGATTTATTTGTTCATCTTTGACACCCTGTAGCTCGGTTATTATCAACTTTTGGACTAAGGTAAGTTTAGTTAAATCGACTTAGTTTGAGGTGTACTCTATGTGGAAGAGCGTTGTAAAGACCTTTCTGGGACACCTTGTATACATAATTAAAAATCTGTTTATATGTGATTTGTAACTTAACACTCAAAATCAGCAAGCCATTTTATTAAATATTTAAACAAAGTTTTTATTCTGTAGTTTGCAGTGTGATTGTTTATTATGAATAATCATCACTTTTTCAACAGATCTATAATTTTTTATGAAGCAGGTGTTTCCATTAGTTTCAGCAAAGAATTGATGAGTTTCTAAAGGCTTTTTGAGATTAACATAGTCCATATTTTGAAAAAATCAATTCTTGTTTCTGATTGATTTGATTTGTTGTGACTGTGTTAATGACACATTTAGCGAGTTGTCGTTAATCATCTGTAGAGTGTTACTGTTTCTGTGTGTTTCCTGTGCAGGTCTATAAGAAAATTGAAATGTTAAAATTTTTATTCTGAATTTTAAAACTAATGACTCTTGCAATTTTCCTAATATATACATTATAGGTATATTTATTTTAGTTTCAAAACATTCATAATTAACAAGTATTCTATAATCAAAATGATTAATTGTGTTAAATTTTCAGAAATGTGGGGAAACAGAAGAAAGAATATTCAATCATCTACTATGCCATTAAAACGAAAATTGCCACCTTCAATTGAAAAGGGTTCAAAAAAAAGTCGTTTGAACAATAAAATCATAGAGAAAAAAATAGAAAGAGAAAAAATAGGGACAAACGTAAACAGGTTAAATATGAAAGTCAAAACGAAACCTTTAAAAAACAATACATTACCATCTCAAAGCAATCCAATTAATTTATCTAATAATAAAAGTATCTTGAACAAATCTAAAGTGAAATTGAATGACCATACAAAACCTCGATTGAAATCTAGGCAACACTTTAATGGAGATAAACATCAAATTATATTTTCAGGTCCACGAGTAAGAAAACCTAATCCTAAATTTCAAGATTTTATTACAACACCTCAAGTAAGGTCTACTTCTGATAGGCAGCCAAAAGAAAGATCTGAAACTTCTACAATTAAACAAAAACCAAAACCAGTAAAAACCATTCCTGTAAAGGCAGCAGAAGAAGATCCGTTAAATTTGGTGGCTACCGATGTTAGCACAGAACCTCCTCCAGATGATGTTGTACGATCATTTTTACCAGTTATCGATAAACCTGATGTGCTTTACGATTCAGGATCAGATATGGATCTTAGTGAAGCTTTAGCAAAGCGTAATAATTTACGCTCAAAAAATAAGGTAGAAGATACATTATCAAAATTGTCATCAAACGGAAAAGAAAATGAAATTAAACAAGTGTCAGTTTTAAAATCAAATGCTCAATCAAATAAAGACAAAAATAATTTAATACTTAAATCTACTGAACAAAAGCAGCTGACACCTAATTCTCCTTTAATTCTTGCACCACATTCTGTAACCCCTGTAATAATTTCACCTAAACTTGTTAATGCAAATGCAATGCCAATAATTATTGCAACCAATCTCATACCATCACTTGCAAAAGATATTTCATTGCCTATATTACAAAATATTTCAGGAAAAGAAATAGTTACAACAAAAAGTAATGAAATTCATAACAACAATGAGAAGAAAATGCTCAGTCAACAGAGGAAAGAAGCACTCAGCCAACAAAAAAAGGAATCGTCTAATAAGCAGAAGAAAGAAATGATCAACCAGCAGAAGGAATCCCCCAAGTTGCAGAAAAAGGAATCACCCAATATGCATAAGAATGGAACGCCTAGTCTGCAGAAGAAAGAAACGCCCAGTCCTCTGAAGAAAGAAACGCCTAGTTCGCTGAAGAAGGAAAACCCTACTCAGCAGAAGGAAACGTTTAGTTCGCGGAAGGGCGAAGCACTCAGCCCACAGAAGAAGGAAACACGCAGTCCCCAGAAAAAGGAAAAACCTAACGAGCAGATGAACGAAATGCCCATTGGGGGAGTGGAAGGCACTTCCATCGAGCAGAACATTGTATTATCTATTCCACAGAAAAATGAAACAATGATTCCCATTAAGAAAAGGGGTCGAAGGAAAATTGTTGCTTTAGAAGTTACAAAGAAGAAAAGTGATGTTAGGTACTGTCTTGTTGAGACTGAAGGTGCTCTTAGTAAATCTAAAACTCCTAAGGGTATCGATGTTGATTTTAATAAATTAGTGCGAACATTAAAATCGGTTAAACTTCCAGCTCCAAACTGGAAAATCCGTATTGTAGTTTCTAGACAACAAACAATTACCGAAGTTACATTTACAAATAAAGAAGTAAATGAAAGGTGTGTCAAGTTCTCTAGGATTTTTACTGGTTATGTTATAACAATTGGGAAGTCTGTTGTTAAGTTAATAGGAGCACCACATAAAATTTCTACTTTTAATGATGTAACGATATTGTTAAATATTGTACACAATTTATCATTAAATGATCCAATTTTACAATATATTTCAGATAAGGATGTAGGTAAGAATAAATAGTATAGTTTTACATTTGCGTAACTTGTAGAAACCTTTTCTATATGTAAATTGTGTATATACATTTTAAGTAATATATAACATAAAACCAGTTTGGAGTATGCTTAATTTATAATTAAAATAGATTTATTATATGCTCTTGTCAAAATTTATTTTAAACCCTGTCACAATCCACATTATCCTTTATGCAACATATATAAGACTAGTCCGACTTTACAAATTAAGTCTAGTAAAGGAAGTCGTATAAGAAAACAAATACATTTTTCATTATAATAATTTTATATACAATAGGATAAACCGGCATTTGATTTATACCGTGGTGCAGTAAACACTTATGCCATGGGTGGTCCAAATTGGACTCTTTCTTTGGAAACACCCTTTATTTTAAGAGAGAAAAAATGGACTTTGGTGTCGGGAGCTCAAATTTAATGAGAAAATCACTGGTGCAAACAGAATTCAGCTATCTCTAATCGTTTGGCTGCTAGGATGTGTTTCTCGAATTTAGTCGATTTCTTTCATGCCCTATAACTTTCTTATTAAAGATTATTGATTTTGGCAAAATCTTAGAACACTTTTTACGTAGAACCTATCGCGATATACAGTTTTTATACAGGGTATTTGTTTTTTTTATACAACCCTAAACTACATTTTTTCATAGGAACCACCCTGTATATTTTGAGGTTTTTTAAAAGAGCGTAAAGTGTCTTCGATGTTATTGTATCACTTGTTACATTTATGTTAAATATTATTTGTCATATTGCATTTTATACATTAAAATATTTTGCTGGCGGACATCTAGGTTTACATGGATGGCTAACAAAAGACGGCAGAATGATTTCATACAATTTCTTAGTTATCTGGAAATTTTTATTAGCTTCAAATATTTTTAATTTGAAATAAACAAAAAACAACCAATGTGATGGAAAACTTACGTGAATAAAACGAACAAGTATTATAAATAACAACAAAAGTAACTCATTAATACTGATCTACATATACTCAGATAAATAGCAACAGTAAAACGAATGTAAAAAAAAAACAATTTAAATAACACTAATGTTTACTTACTTGGACTCTACAGTATCTCCAGGCAATAATAGAAAATATCTAGTAGGCAGCTATGATCATTCATGATTATATTGATGAATATATATATATATATATATATATATATATATATATATATATATATATATATATATATATATATATATATAATTGTGACTCCCCCTTATTTCCTGTACTTTATCTAATTTGAATTCGTGTCAAATGTAAACCCAGACGTTAGAGTCGCCAATTTGTAACTATGCTCTAATCAAATCGAGTCATTAGTGTCAGATGTAAACTTATCTTATTTACTTAAGGCGCCAAGTGTAAGTACTTAAATAACGGGGCGGCGTTTACTATAAATTGTAGCGTGTACAATTGCCTCGGACTAACTACAATCGAAGAAAAGTCGTGATTGAGATTTGATTGGCTGAAAGATTTCAATAAACAACTAAATTTATTCCCTATAGTTTACAACTCTAAATATTTTACTTATTCTACGTTTATTCCAACTTAACCTAAGGAAAACATGTAACAAAACAATTATTTACAGAACAAAAACAGGCATGGGATGATCCTCCAGGTCTGGACACAATATTTTCAATACCAACACGTTGGTGGTCTCGGAGGTCAGGATAGTGAAGTGTCTATAGTACAACAAACGTTTAGGTAACACGGAGTTGGAGGGGAAGGAAGCTTCCCACCAACTATATTTAGTTTACAAAAGTTAAAAACCAGTAGGTACAGTATCAACTTTTGTAATAATTCATTCGAAAATCAATTTCTTATGGATAATTTTCCATTATAGTTAAATCTGATTTTATCTTAAAGAGAATAAAATCAATATTCTTAAGCTTTAACTATTTATGTATATAAAAACTTTATATTTATATGGGAATTCGAGAAATAAATGGTTAGAGATTTTAAAGGGGATGATCGCCTTATTTAAAGTCGGTTAAAATAGTACGTTCACCTGCGGTTTCAGAGAATAACTAACAGAATCGGTTTATTCCTTTTTCTTATGTATAGAAAAAGGATAGTTGCGTATTTATTTGTAACGAAAACGTATTTTCTATAATTCCAGCAAGGGCAGAAAGGAAATCTATCACTGCAGGCGGTGTGATAATTAACATATACTCTAAGATTTATCCCCAAGTGGATCTTCAACGGATGAAGCGGGCGCGGTTAACTAGACTGGTGGACTCAGGAAGACGGAACGGCAGGAACTAACTAGGTCGGGGTGGACTCGCAGACAACTAACTGAAGAGCGGGCAGGAGCTAACTGAAGAGCTCGCCAAAGAGCGGGCAGGAACCAACTAATTTCGTTTTATTTTGTTAGTATGCTTATGGTTAGTAATCACTTACTTATAGCTTATATGTGTGTATATATATATATATATATATATATATATATATATATATATATATATATATATATATATATATATCTTAGTCGTAGACTGTTCAGGAGTCCTTCTCCTCTTCAACTCTGGTCAATCCATGTTTGTTGGCGTTGCGATGTTTTGTGTTATTGTATAGTTTACAATCATGAGATGTGATTATGTTTGGTGTAAAAAAAAAGAAAAAAATATATTTATTTGAGTATTTAATAATGTGTTAATTGGTTTAAGGATGCTTGAATTTTAATTTAGGTTTTCTTCGTGGGAATTGGTGAAAATGGTAGTTGTAGGGAGTGGTAAGGATCTCTTTGGTAGGGATAGTGTCGCCGAAGATTCTTTTATGTGCAAAGTTTTTCTGTAGTGTTTGGATTCTGTGTGTGATGGTTGGTATGTTTGCGTGTTGTGTTGTGAGGTCGCTAGGGTACTTGAGAGGTAATCTGTGTATGCGTCTGAGTATTCGGCGTTCACAGGAAGCAATAGATGAAAGGTGATTGGGGTTTATGTTAGTGTATATGGGTGCTCGGAAATCCATAACAGGGCGAATATATGTTTTGTAAGTGTGTTGTAGTGTTTTGGGGTGGCAACCTCTGATTCTACCCCGGAGGGCGCCCAGTAGGTTTGCCCGGTTTCTTATCCTGTTAAGTGGGAGCCAATTGAGGGTTCTAGTAAAGAGGATTCCTAGGTAGGTGATTTCTTGTTGGAATGGGAGTCTTTCTTGGTTTAGGGTGAGGGAAACGTTTCTGGAGGCAAGGTTTTGGAACTTATCTGTGGTATAATTAGGATGTTGGAAGAGGATTGTTTGGGTTTTGGTGGGATTGACGGAGACTCCACCGGTTCGCCCAGTTGGAGAAGTTGCGAAGGGTTTTGGATATGAGACGGGAGGCCGATTAACCGTCCAGAAGGCGGTGTCATCCGCAAACTGCGCAACGGTTACTCCGGGTTGTGTGACTTCGGAAATGTCGGATGCGAAGATAATATAGAGGATCGGGGCTAAGGCACAACCTTGCGATACGCCTGCTGCAGGTTGGAAAGGATCTGAGGTTTTCCCTACTTTAAAAATGATAAGTGAGGGTATTTTCTGACCGGTAGCACTTACGGCCGTGACCACAGTTGTGGTTTCTCGGTCAGGTCCACTAGTTGTTCTTGTATTAGGAACATCCTTTAATCCCACCATTTATGTTTTAGATGGATCACTTGAAAACCCCGTTTCATCTATGTTGAAAACACGTTCTGGATGTTCTACGAGACCACATTCGTGTATTGCCTGTTCTAGCAGTTTAAAGTAGTCTGCTAGAATAAACGGATTGGCTGCTTTCTTCCTAGCGAGTTCCACACTGTGGCTTTTTACTGAACAGGTTATGTCTTTATTTGAAGTTAATAAACCAGTCAACTCCAGGGCTGCCATTTTAAAATTTTGTTTTAGCTTGCATAAACCTATGAACTGTGTCCAACAACTCCTTCCTTGACATTCCAAAACCCCATTTTTCCACAGTCTTCAAAGCCTCCAACTGTATGTCATAATATTCAGGAATGTCTGTAGTCCTTTGCTTTGCGCCCTCCTTATGTTCTTTAAATGATCTCTTAAAGTGCTGCGGATAATATGATAATCTCTGGCCGCACCCTTCGCTGTGTTATTCACATTAGACGCATCAGCCATAGCCCGTTGAAGAGCTTCAGGGGTATAAGTCGACGCCCTCATAGATATTCGCTTATAATTTCGAACCATCGCTGCAACATCAAAACTATAAAGTTAAACCTACTTCCACTACAACGTGCACAAGTGCACAAACATATGCACTTGTCCCATGTACTAAATATGTCGGGACAAGTGCACTACCCCTCGTAATTAATCAGATATTAGAAATATGTAGAAAAGCGTTTAAGACAATTAGTTTTAATACATCAATGGATGCACTTGCCCAATAGAAGCATTTATTAACAGAACTGATACAAGGATGCACGTGGATGTGCTTCTCTACTCGCTCAACGACATACAAATGCGCAATGAACAATATCATTTGTTTCTGGCGAGTTTCGCGACAGTGGTGCCAATACAAATTTTAGTCGTGTCACTAGAGGTACGCTGTGCATTTCTCAAAATTCGCGCGCATTTTAAAACAACTTATCCTTATAGCGCCTAGTAACGCATTTACCCCAAACGTGCATTTGCCCCAACTAACCTTATTATTTTCTTGAGGTAATGATTCGTCCCAATTTAACCGCAATTTCGAAAAGATCTTGCAAACAAATCTTCGCTGTTATTACAACGGTCCCCATGGTTTAAATATTTGGCTAATTATTGACAAAATGGTTTGCTTTTTCAGTTTCATTGTATTAATAACCATTTTATTGATAGAACACTGAAACGTATAATACTTGATTGCCACAATTTTCCTAACGCTTCAACCACATTATCTTGCGAAATGTACCAGTTGTTATACATTGTTCAAGCTCGTCTTTGTTTAAAATTTGACCTTCGGTTGACATACATTGCCCCAACTGTAGTGTATAAGTTATGAGGTGGCTGGGTTAAAAATAATAATTAAGGAGGTGGTGAATAAAAGATTGTATTTATGTCATGAAAAATAATTTTTTTTTAAACTTAATGATGAATATACTACATTAATTTGGCGACGAGTCTTCGAGCTTGTGCGGGTGCGAAGTAGTAATATTAATTCGTGTCTGAAATTAAAAAGTGAACTGTACGTACGTGGTAGTTCCGTCAGTTAGCTGGTCAGTGTTCATTAATCAAGAATGTCGTTAATAGGGTCGATTGAACAGTTCAATCCTAAAGTCTCGCAAATATCATCGTATTTAAAACGTCTGGAACAACTCTTCATCTGTAATAGTGTGGAAGATGACAAGGAAGTTCATTTATTGCTAGCCTTAATAGGTGGTGAAGCATACGGTATATTAAAAGACTTAATTGCTCCCGACCTACCCAACTAGGAGTCTTATAGTGTGATCAAAGGTACATTCACCCGACATTATAGTCCAAAAAGATTAGTTATTGTAGAGCGATATAAATTTTATAATATAAAGTTACTTGCAGTTTGGTTAGTTCCTTTCTGAGTGGCTCAGAGATCGGTTAGTCTGTGGAATTCGATCGCAAAATATTAGGAGAAAGTTATTGGTCAAAAGTCAAGTTAACTTTTGATCGTACTTATGAAATCGCACTTTCAATGGAGTTAGCTGAAGAACAAGTTAGGTCCATGAATGTCGACATTGGCGATTCAACTCTGCCAGGCAGTATTGATAAGATGTATGTTAGTTGGAGAGGTAAGAGTAATTCCAAGAAAAGTGAGAAGTCAGGTAATTAGAAAGCTTGTTTTCGGTGTGGAAGGAAGCATGGTTCCGATAAGTGTCCGGCTAAAGAGTGGGAATGCTTCATCTGCAAGAAGAAAGGTCATATCAGTAAAATGTGCAGAAATGGTAGTGTCCATAATGTAGGAGAACAGTAATGAGCCGGTAAAAATAAATTTAGTAATAGAGAAAAAATAATAACTTTTGAATTTGATAGTGGAGCCTGTCGCTCGGTAATTCATGTAAATGATTTTAAACTTTATTTCAAACATTTGGTAGTTTACCTCTTGTAATATTAAGTGGCAAACATAAGTTCTCTCCGCTAGTAGGTCAAAATTGGTTAAATGTATTAAATCCTGATTGGAGAAATAAAATCAACTTTGGTGAGTTACATAAAATTCAGAATATCGGTCAAATGTTTATTTAAAGTCATTATCAAAGTCGAATGTAGAGGAAGTGTCAAGTCTCATTTCTAATTTAAAAATGTGTTCAGTGTAAATCAGAGGTCAAGTATTAAAAATATAGAAATTGAATTGAATTTGAAAGGTGTTCAGCCAGTGGTTCATAGGGCATATGACATGTCATTTGCATTAAGAGATAACGTTGAATCAGAATTGTCGAAAATGTAGATGTAGGAATTTTAAAAAAGGTTAGTCATTTGAATTGGGCAAGTCCTAAAGTGTAGTCCCAAAGAGATCAGAATTTGTGTGGATTTTAAAAAACCTTGAATAAAGCCATAAATAGTGATTATTGTCTTGCCTATACCTGAGGATATTTATGCCAGTTTAAGTGCTAATAGATATTTTATGGTACTCGACTTAAGTGGTGCTTATCAACAATTTAAATTTAGCAAAAACTCTCAAAAAGTAGCAGTAATTAATAGCATTTGGGTTTGTTTTCCTTTGCCAGATTAACGTTTGGTATAAGCTCAGCTCCTGGGATATTTCAGGCAACTATGGATAATATTCTAGCTGGTATAAAAAATACTAAACGTTATATTCATGATATATTGGTATATATCATTGCCTGAATGTCATAGCACTGTGATTAAGGTGTTGAAGAGATTAGATGAGTTCAATGTAAAAGTTAATGAAATGTATATTTTTTGCTAAACAGGTAGAATTTTTGGGACATGTTATTGATGGTTGTGGAATTCATCCCACTGATGAGAAAATTAAGGCTATAAAGTCGGCTCCATCGCCAAAATCTTTAACTGAACTAAAGTCTTTTCTAGGTTTGTTAAATTATGATGGCAAATTTATCCCGATGTTATCTACAAAATTAAAACCCTTATATAATTTATGTCAGAAAAATATGGAATTTACAAAACATTGGTCCCGAGAGTGTGAGCATGCTTTTGAATTAAGTAAAGGGTTGCTAACGGCAGATAGTGTGCTTGTTCACTTTGATCCTACGTTACCTATGTGTGATGCTAGTGGGTATGGAGTTGGCGCTGTTTTAAGTCACAAAGTCGAAGGTGTTGATAAACCGATCTTGTTTGGGTCCAGCTCACTGTCAAAAATAGAGCAAAGGTATAGTAATTTAGAACGGGAGGTGTTACCCATCATCTTTGCTATTCGTAAGCTTCATAAATATTTATTTGGACAAAAGTTTACATTCATCACAGATCCTCAGCCTGTAGTATTCATTTTTGGGAAAAATAAAGGTATCCCAATTACAGCGGCTGCAAGAATCACTAGATGGGTTGTGTTTCGGTCAGGTTATAGTTATTATGTACAGTATAAAAGTGGGAAGTTAATAAGTGATGCGGATGGATTGTCTCGTTTACCTTGTGGTGAGAAGTCTGAAATTCCTGACTCGATATATTCATTTAATTTAATAAAGAAAGTACCACTGAATGGTAATGACATTAGCAGGGAAACATTAAAAGATTTGCTGCTCTTAAAAGTCAGAGAGGTCATTTTTTCGGGATGGCCCAATAATGTTAGTGATGAGAATGTGAAATCTTATTTTAGGAGGCGTTATGAATTATCTGTAGAACAGGATAGTGTTCCGGTTGGTAGTATACTTTAGGAATTACAACCCTATAGGGTTGTAATTCCTAAAGTTTTAAGGAGAGAAGTGATTGAACTCTTTCACGAGCAACATTGTGGAATTGTTAGATCCAAAATGCTTATTCGTTCATACTGTTGGTGGCCTAACGTGAATCTGGAGATAGAATATTTGTCAAAGGTGTCGGAATGTAACGAATTCTAATAAACAAGTTGCCTATAGCTCCATGTAATTTTTTTAGAGTTCATATTGATTTCTTTCACAAATTTAAATGTACATTTTTACTATTGGTTGACCAGAATTCTAAGTGGATAGAGGTCAAGTTAATGAAAAATGGTACCAGTGCATCGGAAACCATTCTGAAATAGAAAGATATTTTTTCTACTGTTGGTCTTCCAGTCGAATTGGTTTCTGATAACGGTCCACCATTTAATTCATCGATTTTGTGTCATTTTGTCAGGACAATGGAATTAAACCTGTCAAGTCCCCTCCTTACCATCCACAAAGTGATAGTTTTGCGGAGAGAACGGCACAAACGGTAAAAAAGGGCTTAAAAAAGGCACTTTTTGGCCTGAGAGAGAAGGATATTTCCGAAGGTATAATTTTGTCTAACTTGCATAGCTTTTTGTTTAATTACCGGAACACTCCCGCCTCGAGCACTGATGTTTCACCAGCGTTATGTGTACTTAAATTTAGACCAAGGACTAGGTTTGATTTGTTAAAACTTTCTTATCATGATAAGTCTATAAAGTCAGGAAGTTTGGAGAGTATACAAAACTATGGCAGAAGGGTAAGATAGTGAAAGTATTAAGTTATTGTACGTATCTGGTTAGAATTGACAATATTACATTAGTTCACGCGGATCATATGCGCACAAATAGGAATGAGTCTGCTATTCCATGTTTCAGCCATGAGGCAATAGATGATAATAATGTTCCGAGTATAGAAGATAGGGCAGCTACTGATACATCATCAGATAGGTCAGCTGAGGTTAGTATTGGGGATAAATCTAGCAGTGCAGTTAAAGTTGATGTAAACTTGCCAAATGGTGATAATTCTGGTGATGGTCCAAATTGTGCTAGTAATTTGAAGCTAGGCACAAATCCTAATTTGAAACAAACATTGCCCAGAATGGCACGATCTGGTAGGTTAATTAAATCCCCTAATAAATTAAATTTGTAATAAGTAGGAGAGGAATGTAATGTATGAGTTATGACGTGGCTGGGTTAAAAATAATAAGTAAGGAGGTGGTGAAAAAAGATTGTATTTATGTCATGAACAAAAATAAAATGTTTTTTTTAAAAAGCTTAATGATGAATACACTACACCAACGTATATATATATATATATATATATATATATATATATATATATATATATATATACATATATACTGTACTGATTTAAACCTCCCCCTCTAATATATAATTTAAAATGTCTTTTAAATTCTAAATTATTTTTATTAATATTATATAATTATTAAATATTATTAATAGTTATTTAACATTGGCTAAAACTCTAAATATATTAAAAATAATACTGTCGGTAGAACTATGAGACTCATCAAAAGGGGATAGGGATCAAAATTTAGAAGAAACTCTACTTTTAACATTATAAAATAAATGATTATTACTTTGAATTATATTGATTGTTTGAATACAATAATCATAGTTAATATGATTAAAGCACATTGAGTTAATGTCCTATTATTTCTATCGTATCTAAATTGATTAAGTAAATTGAATTATAATTTTTAATTCGCATTAATACCTGTGTTACACCCTGTACATAACAAAATTCTTTTAAAAGTATACGTGGGCATGCGCTGTGAATACGCAAACATATGATTTGACTACAACTAAAAATGAAATTCGACATACAAGTAAGTATAACTACGTTTGAATAAACAACAATATTAATATAAAACATTTAAATTTTTAGAACAAATAACATTCCCTTGAGACATGCATACCTGTTGTTGCACATCATGATTATTACAAAGGATAGAAATTATGAACATAACAATAAAGTATCAATGTCAACAATAAAGTACTCACATACAACAATAAAGTACTCACATAAAATGTCCTCCTTTTGTGGGTTACTGCTGCTGAGGTTGATTGAAGACAACGGCTCCTGCGAACTGCAATTCTGCTCCTCGAACATCCAAATTTTCTTTTAAATGAACAGCTTATTCACTTAGGTAAGTTTCACTATTGTTATTAGAA